>OZ038510.1:60308130-60328130 GCA_964036315.1 Acanthosepion esculentum
AATGAAGCAAATAATATATTAAGTACACTAAGAAAAATACATCCGATGCTATTGATCAGATATGCACAACGGCTAATCTCCAATTAATAAGGTATTGTATGTAAAGAAGATGGTTAAAATCGGGAGTGAATTGTGTCAAATTCAAAGAAGCTCTGATATGAGTGCCTTATAAAAAGCACAAAGATGAGTATGCTTGGAGATGTATGAAGAGAGCATGTGCTTCATCCCCCAAAATATAGCAATATCAGAACGGGGTCTTTTTTGATGTGTTTGACATTTCTTTAATAGATATTATTAAAGTAGTGGTCAACTATGCTACTAGGCAGGCAATATACAGCATAAAAATGCCTTGAATACAAAAAAAAAATAATGCAATAGTTAATATATTAAACCATCTCAAGAAGAAAATATCAGATTTTAGCAGAGATTAATTGGATGGGCTTCGTATTGTAGAAGTTCGCACACCAACCCTCATTCGACTAACATCGAGCCCCTGGAACTCCTCACTGACACCTAGGCGGTCGCTCGGACCCTTTTTGACAACCTCTGGACTAAACGAACCGCAACACAGAAACACAGAATCTTGCTCATGAACTGAAGAGTCTGTGAAACATGGAAGTTCGGGTCGTTATCATAATGAGTGGAGCACTTGAAACTATGTCATAAACATTGGAGTCGAGAATGAAAAGTAGTGGTGATCAAGACTGTCTAGGTTCGACAGTGCTCGGAACTGCTGCGAGGATACTAAGATAGGTGCTGGTGTTTGGAAGAGATTAGTTGGCATTCAATCCTTAATGACAATTTGTCAGTGAATTTCGTTTGTCAAGTAGACGACGGAGTAAAATTGAAAGAAAGTGAAAATCTGGGGGGGGGGGAAAGGTACATTACTAGAGAATTGTGTAAAGTATTGTGGAATCTAATGGCGAAAGTTGTATTTATCATAGGTGGAGAGCTTCCGACAGCCTTGAAGAGCATCGCGAAGTGATTAAAAGAAAAGAAAAATCCTAAAGTGAAAGGAAACCATTTAAATGACAGCACCGTTAAAAGCAGCCAGAATACCGAAGCGAACGCTGACACGGTGCCACGTGGTCTTCAGTACTGAAAGACTAAAACAAAAAAAATGAAACAAACTATCGGATTCAACCGGTGCGATAATTCAATGATTACAAAATGTTGGAATTAATTCAAAATAGATGAAATTATCGCAAAGAATTCGGGGAGAAAAAAAGAAAATATTGTTAAATAACGAACCTGCTCCTAACAAAAACAACAACAACAACAATAATAATAACAAATAAATAAATAAATAAATGATGATGATGATGATGGTGATGGTGATGAAAAAATTATGTTCTTTTTAAAATTAAATTTCCTTCTGAATTTTGGGGATAAAAAGTCATCATTATTTACAGTCGGTTACCCCACTACTGTAGTCTTGTCTCAGGCTAAACTGTGCTTAAAGGATGACTTAGCGCAGTGGTTAGTAAACTCGTTAGGCATTACAATGTTTTTGTGGAATATATGAATATATATGTGTGTGTGTGTGTGTGTGTGTGTGTGTGTGTGTGTGTGTGTGTGTGTGTGTGATCCGCAAGAGCGTTATTTCGTGAATTTGGTGATATAGTGTTTGCGGGTTCAATCTCTGGACTGTACTTTGTCTTAGTGGAAACGGGGCGAGCAATAACTGAGCAGTACTAAAAATAACAACTAGCTGAGATATCCCTAGATATGGTCAGTGGAACGAGAACAGTTTAACCCCGTAGATTAACTAAGGGGTTCACTTCAGAATTACCTGTATGTTAGCCAGATCGATATACATCTGAGAAAGCACCAAAACGTTGTGAGAACAACAACAAAGACAAGGATAATAGTCCGCCTGAGGGTATCAAGGCACTTGCATTGATAAAGTCCGTCAGGAAACGAAACGCGTCGATTAAGAATAGTTTTTCCTCTGTCTCTTTTTATTCATTTTGTTCCTTTACAGATACACTCTATCTGAAAATAATTTACACCACACACGTATATATATATATATATATATATATATATATATATATATATATATATATATATATATATGTGTGTGTGTGTGTGTGTGTGTGTGAATGATATACAGATAGATTTACTCATGGGTCAGTTGCTCAGATCAGCTCAGTTATGTGCCATACGTGATACACGCTTCGGCGATCACGTATCTTTGATACATGACTGACGATTTTTTCCCGACATTTATTTCTGCGGTAGACCAGTTGCCATCCAAAACTATAGAACCCTGCTATTTACCCATAGCTGGAGGGAGAAGAAGAGGGTTCATGCCTTTCCCAAGGATATTATTCACGTAAGTGAATGTAATGGATTCGACTGCAATTCGAACTCGGCCCTTCGATTCCTCAATCCGAGCCGCTATCCATTACATCACCGTTCTTCGGATCAACGGATAAAAAGTGATTTAAGGAAATTTTGGATTAAACTTTATGAAACAGGAATTTTTTTTTTTTTCTCTTTCAGTATTCTTCTTTTATGTGAAAGGACATGAAGCATTTGTGTGGACGGTGATAGAGTAGATATTTTGCTTGTTCAAATGATCTTAGACACACCTTTTATAGTTGGCCAATAACACTGTGGAATGACATCAGCCGCCATTATTATTACTGCTCGGCTCCTATTTTGCGGTCATCTTTACATTCTTTGTTTATCAATTCACCGCTTCTTTAAGGTCTCGACCTTTTAAAACTTATAGATGTTTTATTTTCTTTATCTCTTAATCTCACTCTTGTAAGTTCTTTCTTTTATGCGTCTTCTTTTTTTCTCACATCGTTCTCTTTCAAAACCCTGTCCTCTTTTTCTCTCTTTTCACCTTATTTTTCTACTTCCGTTCTATCGTTTCATTTAACTTGTATCTATCTTTCGTTATTATTTTGGTTAATTTTTCAGCTTTATCTCGAACAACCCCCTCTCTCTCTCCCTTTCTTGTAATTTCTTTCTTTATGCCTCTTTTTCTTTTCCCCTCATTTTCTCTTTCTCCTCCTTGTCTTTAATTTTTTTTACCCCGTTTACGTTCCTTATTTTTCTCCACCATTCTCTCTCTTCATATTTCTCACCTCCGTTCTATTTTCTTATCTTTTTCCATTTCATTTTCCTCATGTTTCCCCCTTCCCATTCTTTTCCCTAATACCCTGCCCCGTTCTTTCCACGAATCTTTCTTTCTCTTGTTCTCTTTCTACATTCTTCTCTTTCTTTCCTCTCCGTTCTCCCTATCTTTTTTTTTTCTCCCGACCTCATTCTTCTGTTTCCTCATCTTTCTCCCCTGTCCGTTATCTCTCTCCTTTTCTTTCTTTCTTTCTTTCTTTCTTTCTTTCTTTCTTTCTTTCTTTCTTTCTTTCTTTCTTTCTTACGCCATCGCCCTTCGGTTTCCTCCTCTTTCTCCTTTTTCCGTTCTCTCTCCCAGTTCCGCCTTCTCTCCTTTACATTTCACTTCTTTTCCATTCCTGTTCTCCTCCCTCGTTCTTTCTCCTTTCTCCTTTTCTTTCACCCTTCCCATTCTTTTCCCTAATACCCTGCCCCGTTCTTTCCACGAATCTTTCTTTCTCTTGTTCTCTTTCTACATTCTTCTCTTTCTTTCCTCTCCGTTCTCCCTATCTTTTTTTTTTCTCCCGACCTCATTCTTCTGTTTCCTCATCTTTCTCCCCTGTCCGTTATCTCTCTCCTTTTCTTTCTTTCTTTCTTTCTTTCTTTCTTTCTTTCTTTCTTTCTTTCTTTCTTTCTTTCTTTCTTTCTTTCTTTCTTACGCCATCGCCCTTCGGTTTCCTCCTCTTTCTCCTTTTTCCGTTCTCTCTCCCAGTTCCGCCTTCTCTCCTTTACATTTCACTTCTTTTCCATTCCTGTTCTCCTCCCTCGTTCTTTCTCCTTTCTCCTTTTCTTTCACCCTTCCCATTCTTTTCCCTAATACCCTGCCCCGTTCTTTCCACGAATCTTTCTTTCTCTTGTTCTCTTTCTACATTCTTCTCTTTCTTTCCTCTCCGTTCTCCCTATCTTTTTTTTTTCTCCCGACCTCATTCTTCTGTTTCATCATCTTTCTCCCCTGTCCGTTATCTCTCTCCTTTTCTTTCTTTCTTTCTTTCTTTCTTTCTTTCTTTCTTACGCCATCGCCCTTCGGTTTCCTCCTCTTTCTCCTTTTTCCGTTCTCTCTCCCAGTTCCGCCTTCTCTCCTTTACATTTCACTTCTTTTCCATTCCTGTTCTCCTCCCTCGTTCTTTCTCCTTTCTCCTTTTCTTTCACCCTTCCCATTCTTTTCCCTAATACCCTGCCCCGTTCTTTCCACGAATCTTTCTTTCTCTTGTTCTCTTTCTACATTCTTCTCTTTCTTTCCTCTCCGTTCTCCCTATCTTTTTTTTTTTCTCCCGACCTCATTCTTCTGTTTCATCATCTTTCTCCCCTGTCCGTTATCTCTCTCCTTTTCTTTCTTTCTTTCTTTCTTTCTTTCTTTCTTTCTTACGCCATCGCCCTTCGGTTTCCTCCTCTTTCTCCTTTTTCCGTTCTCTCTCCCAGTTCCGCCTTCTCTCCTTTACATTTCACTTCTTTTCCATTCCTGTTCTCCTCCCTCGTTCTTTCTCCTTTCTCCTTTTCTTTCCTTTTCTTTCACCCTTCCCATTCTTTTCCCTAATACCCTGCCCCGTTCTTTCCACGAATCTTTCTTTCTCTTGTTCTCTTTCTACATTCTTCTCTTTCTTTCCTCTCCGTTCTCCCTATCTTTTTTTTTTCTCCCGACCTCATTCTTCTGTTTCATCATCTTTCTCCCCTGTCCGTTATCTCTCTCCTTTTCTTTCTTTCTTTCTTTCTTTCTTTCTTTCTTTCTTTCTTTCTTTCTTTCTTTCTTTCTTTCTTACGCCATCGCCCTTCGGTTTCCTCCTCTTTCTCCTTTTTCCGTTCTCTCTCCCAGTTCCGACTTCTCTCCTTTACATTTCACTTCTTTTCCATTCCCGTTCTCCTCCCTCGTTCTTTCTCCTTTCTCCTTTTCTTTCCTTTTCTTTCACCCTTCCCATTCTTTCTCCTTATATTCCCTCCCTCGTTTTCTCTCTTTATATTTCTCCCTTCCGCCATCGCTCTTCTGTCCCCTCCTCTTTCTTCTCTTTCCTTATCTTTCTTTCCTTTCACTTCTCTCTCTCCTTATTTTTATTTCTCTCGCCCTCGCTCTTCTGTCCCCTCTTCTTTCCCCCTTTAGGTTCTCTCTTTCCATATTTTCTTCCCCGTTCTAGTTTTATTTCCTCTTTCTTTCCTCTCCATTTCACGTCTTTTCCATCCAATCCAGTTCACTCTCGTTCTTTCTCCTCTTCTCATTATTTCTCCTTATTTTCTCCCCCTTGTCTTCTCTCCTTATCATTCTTTCTTCCGCCATTGCTCTTTTGTCTCCTCTTTTTTTCCTCTCCGTTCTCTCTCTCCTAATTTTTCTTTCTCTCGCCCTCGCTCTTCTGTCTCTTCCTCTCTCTTTCTCTCGGTCCTCTCTTTCTTACTATTCTTTCTATTTTCTTAATCGTTCCAGTTCTATTTTCCCTTTCTCTCCTCTCCATTTCATTTCTTCTTTTCCATCCAATCCCGTTCTTCTCTCTCCTTTTCTTTCTCCTCTTCTCTCCTTTTCTTTCTCCCTTCCCATTCTTCCCTTTTAATATCCCATCCTCTTTTTTCCACAACCTGCTCTTCTTGAAGTTTTAATAGCTGCTCTTTCTTTCTTTTTATTTCTGCTTCGTCAAACATTCCACAGCCTCGCCAGCGAGTTGGGATAGTCACCTCTTTAATCACCATTGGATTTCGAATGTTGCTTTTCAAAAGCAATTCGGCCTTCATCACTTAGGAGTATTGCATCGCGTTAACCTTCTCTCTTCATTTTTTTCCATATCGTCCTTGTAGTCGAATAAGCTTAGTCTGTTTGCCTGCTGACTATCAGCTCGCCTCTTAAAGGAATTTCGCATCTGCTTTTGACCTGCAAAACCACTATGATGAACTCGAAATACGGCTATTACAAATATTTTAATATGAACAAGTCGGTAAAATAAAAGTGCACACTCTATCCATTAATTATCGTGCGAGCTCTTTGTTGACCTGTTTCACGTTTCCAGTCTTCTTAATGTTGTTTCATGACGTGGGTGATAATGGCTCTCTACAATTTCTTCTCCTTTGTTGCTGTTGAGCGTTTATCATGACTTTTTTTGTCTCTTCTGCAATCCATTCAAACTTCTGAAATAGGTTACTCACTGTTTCCAATTGCTTCTCTTGTCACACTTAACAATCTGCCCAGTGAGTATTAAATTCTCCAAGCCCTCTTTACTCATGTGTCTCAGAAATTGAAACAGTCTTTTTTCTGGCTGTTAATATCGGTTTCTTTGAAATTCCACTCTCATTAGAACCTTCTCGTTACTTGCATTTTCTGTCCATTCATCGGCAGAACGATATTTCTATCGCCTCAAGTCTCTTCTTCGTCTGTGAGAAGATTGCCTAACATTAAGTGCTGCCCCATGCGGTCCGGTCCTCCTGTTATTTAGCTTGAGCTCCGTGATAAGTTCCAAAGAAGAATCATCAATATTATTGGGGCGGATCTGGTGACTCGACTTCAGTCACTTACGCACCGCCCTAAGGTTGCATGTCTGTCTTTTTTATAAATACTTTCATGGTAATTGTTCGTGTGAGTTCTTCTTTAAGGTGCCTAGACATGTTTGACTTTTTTTTAAAACCCTGTATAACAATCTTCTTTTATTTAAAGTATTAAACAATTACTTTTGGGGCCAATTTAAAAATTACCAGGGGTCACTTAAAACTTTTGATTTGTAGTGTATTATATATATATATATATATATATATATATATATATATATATATATATACAAATATATATGCACACACATATATATACGTACATACACATACACACACACATATATATACGTCCACACACACATATATATAGGTCTAAACACAAACACACGCATACACACTGTGTCTATGTATATGGCCTGAATGTCCACTTTTATATTTGCACACGCTCTATCCCTGATATTGAGCACTTTTACTCATACCTTAAACCTATATTCTTATCATATATATATATATATATATATATACACATATATATATATATGTGTGTGTGTGTGTGTATGTATATATATATATAGAGAGAGAGAGAGAGAGACAGAGAGAGAGAGAGAGAGAGAGAGAGAGAGAGATAGATAGATAGATAAATGACAAAGTCTAAATTATGAAATAGACCCAGAAAGAGAGTAACAACAATAACTTACAATAAGATATAACAATTATAACAATATATTGTAAATTCTGTCTATTTCTAAGATGAGGTATTGGAATTATTTGCAATATTTACATTGTTCGGACAGCTGTTCTCATTTTTGTCATATTCACGTTTTGTTTCCTGGAACTAGAATGATCTACCCCGGTAAACGAAATAAAAGATTCAGTTCGAAATTCCAATCACCTGAAGAAGGCCGGAGCGTACAACGGCGGAAACGTCGTGAATATGGCAACAAAGATGAGAATAACCCAAACAATGTAAATAGTGTCAATACTGTAACTTTTTATACTAATAACTTTTTATGAGACGGATAAAAGATTCAGCAAACTTGGACCTTCTTGCCTACAAAAAAAAGAAGAAAATATACAAAAGAGTGATTGTCAAAAGGACCGTTTTTCCCTTGATACCGCTATTATTTTAATTAAGTTCAGTTTTAGGTAATGTTTATAGTTTTAAAAAGCGATGATTAGAATTGTAATAAAATCTAAACATGGGAAGTTGTGTTCGTCCAATTTCTTTTACAGTTATATAAAGAAAAATATCTAAAGATGTTATTTCATTAAAAAAATATTCAAAATCAAATATTCAAAATCAAATATTCAAAATCAAATATTCAAAAATCAAACATACGCATAATTCGTCTCATATTTTAACAAAAATAATTAAAAAAAACTCAAAAAATAATTTCCGTGCTGGGCCTAATTTAATAAAACACGTCCTTTCAGATTAGACGCACCAAAAAAATCTACATTTAGTAATTATTTTAAAAATTACTTGTAATAGTTCAGTGCAAATTTTAAATTCATCCCCTTGTTGTTCGTTACAAGAGTTTATTTTATTAAATAAAGACATGTTTGATGATTAAAAAAAAGTAGTTTTAATGTCATTATTGAGTGTGAAACTTTTTTAAAAGAATTTTATTTTATTTTTTCCTTTTGCCAAATGTTAGATTTTGTAATGGATGTACCAAAAGGAAATAATATTGATATCTCGCGTTGATTTATAACTATTTAATATCGAAAGAGTATTTGATATTAATCTCATTTTATATCTTTCGTTCAGTCAGTTTTTGTGTCTTTAAAGCACTGTTTTCCGATCCATCGGTACTGGTGGGTTTTTTGTTTTTTTTTGTTTGTTTTTTTTTACATCTCTATTTTCCTGCATTTATTTACAGAGTCTTGTATACAATAAGAACCAATATTTACTTCAGTAATTAAACTTCTTTTGGCTCTGTCTGCATAATTTGTGCTCCTGACCACCAATTCTTAAATTAATAATAATAATAATAATAATAATAATAATAATAATCCGAAATGCAAACTATGTGAGAAATATCCAGAAACAAGTGTCCATCTTGCATCAGGCTGCCTAATGTTAGTACCAACTGAATATAAAACTCGGCATGATAGAGTGAGCCAATATCTGTATTGGAAAATATGCAACTTTTACGGGAATTAAATTACAAGAATCTGGTATTAACATCACCCAGATTCGGTTACAGAGATAGAACATGTAACAATTGTATGGGACTTTACAATACACACAGACAAAACGAAAAGCTAATCACCCAGACATCTTGATCAAAGACCACAGAAACAGAATGTATTTTATTATTAACATGCCAGTCACTGCAGGTTTTAATGTATCTTTGACGATCTTCAGAAATTTATCAAAATACAAAGATGTTGAAGTGGAAATCTAAAACGTGTGCCACATGAGGAAATCAATAATTCCAGTTGTAGTTGGAGCCCTGGGATTGATTGGAAAATGGTTCCGATAGACTCAGTGAAGGGATTCATGTAGCCAATGCCTTAAAGAAATACAACAAATTGTACTCACAAGTACAGCTCACACATTACGAAGAGCTTTATCTATAAAAAGAAATGTGTGTGATCGTTGTTTTTTGTTCGTTTTTTTACAAAAAAATGATTAGTGGAAAGTCATTTCTGACCTCAGGTCTTCGGTTGGGATCCGGAAGTAAATGTGTATACAGCAGATTCAAAGGAAATAATAATAATAATAATAATAATAATAATAATAATAATAATAATAAAAACAGTAAGTGCAATTAAATACGTTTTGACATCAAATAGGTAAGAAAAAAAAATAATTAAAAAAATGAATTAAATTGAAACGTGTCATTTAACTAAAAATAATAACTATTTATAATGTATAAAAACTTGAATTATTCATTCTACTAAGTTTACTAAAAGCGTATAGAATAAAAAATATATTATTAAACTATCGGTTATATAAAATTGAAGAAAATTTTTAAGATTAAAGAAAAGTTTTAAACATAAATAGCAAATTCTTCACTGCTGATCTTCTGTATTTCTTCGGGTTTTATTTTTAATTTTTCGCGCGTTTTTCGGATAGGTGTAGAATTACAGTGTTCCTTATTTGTCCTTTGACCTCACTGTGCATAAATAAAACGTTTTCATTCTGTTTTACGAAAAAAAGTAAGCATAAATTTTAAAAATTCAGTTTATTAAACCTTAAATTTATTGACAGATTTTAAACCTTAAATTTATTGACAGACACATCTCTAGGACAAATACTGGATTTTAAAGAGATTTTTAAATTTGTTTAGATTTTTCGTGATGGATGAGTGACGGAAAAATGAGTCCATGTGTTAAAAATGCCTAAAACATTATTTATTTACGGATGTTAATTTTTCTTTTCATTCTGATTATATTTAGACCATTATCTTTCAAATAGAACAGAAATTCAAAGAAGATTTTAAAATTATTTTGAATGCTTTTTTAAAATTTTTTTTATTTTTGGAAAGCCCGTGGTGATACCAAGTAATAAAAATTATGTGACGGATAGAAACTGTGTCCTTGTCATAGATCTTATTAGGCACACTGAAGGATTATTAACAATGTATAATAATAATAATAAAATAGAACGATTTTAAGAGTATACTGTAATAAAAGTTATATGACGGATGGAAAATTAATTCTTCCTGTAGCTTTTAAAAATTTCAGGATACAATTTTTTTTTCTTTATTGAATCGAAAACTTTAACCTTTTCACTTAAAGGAAGCATTTTATTATTTCTCTTTCGCATATCCGAATTACCAGTATAACTTCATTATAACCAGTTTGTGGTCGGATTGAGGAATCGGAGAGCCGAGTTCGAAATCCAGTCAGATCCATTACATTCACTTACGTGCTAATACCCTGGGGAAAATCATGAATCCCCTTCTTCTCCGGCCAGCTATGGGTAAATAGCAGGGCAGACTGGGTTCTATAGCACTGGATGGCAACTGGTCTACCGCAGAAAGAAATGGCAACCTACCGCGGGAAAAATCTGCTTCGTCAATCATGTATCGAAAGATACATGATCGCCAAAGCGTGTCTCACGCATGGCACATAACCGACTGAAGTAAAACTTACGAATTGTTTTTTGCTGCTCTTGGCCGCGTATAACTGAAACCATGGAAAGCGAATCTGATAAGGAGCCTTGTATTATAAAGACTTGAGTTGTAGTTGTTTACCGAAAAGTTAGCGCTAAAGAGTGAAATTGGCCGTGTTCTGATCAATTCAATTAAATGCGGTTCAAATGATAAAATTGCTTTTTCTTTATTAAAGAAAGGAAAATACATAAAGCAGCCACTGTCAACACACATTAATGGACACATTACAAGCCTGTGCAAGACCATCATGCAAGGCACCGTTGAAGGTGGACGTAGGAGAGGAGGCCAACGTAAAAACTGGTTGGACAATGTCAAACAGTGGACAAGTATGACAGAATTGCTGATGGCTGCCGTTGATAGACCGTTGGGAAGGTGATTCAGTGTGGCTTCTGCATTCGGATCTCCACCCCCTATGATTACAAAAGTCAAGGGGATGATGATGATGATGACGATGATGATGATGACGATGACGATGATGATGATGATGACATAAACCTGATGGCATGTAAAGGACGGTTTTTGTGTGTTTACTTTTCACACAAGTGATTTATGTATGGCTAGGATTCTCCTTTTTTTTGTCAAATATTAGAGCCTCCAACAGATTCAGAGATGACCTTTTGCAACAGTCACTTAAACCGTAGCGCGTTTGTACATAAATAGCCTTTTTAATTTACAGGAGATTCAGGTTTGGGTCTAACCGAGAGTTTATTCTTTCAGTTCATGATTATTGCTTTCCTTTACTAATTTGTCTATTAGTTCTTCAGTTTTCGTGCTTTTTTTTCGGGATTAAGCTTACGTCTAATAACAAAAAAAAAGCACTACTTAAATTGACTGCCCGTACGATCATCGAAGTTAAGCAACGTTAGAAGAGGCATAAATCCTACTCTTTCTCCCAGCTATGGGTTAATTAGTAAGAACTGTATGACTAAATAATTATTATCTCCAAAAAATAAAAATAAAATATTTTACTATCTAAACATATATTCTTGCTTTAAATAACCTGCAAAAGGTTGCTAAGCCGTAAAAAAAACGAATCAATCACTCAATTAAATTGAGTGGGTCACTCATAAAAATATTTGTAGATTCGTGTTCATTAGCCTTTTCTCAAGCCACGAAATTTGTCAGAATCGAAAAATATTGATTTAAAAAAAAAGTAGACAGTAAAACAGTGGCAAATCGATCGCTGACTTATAGTGTTATTTCGACTTTGGTTTTATTTACAAATGTCAAGTCAGAAACTGCGCTTACGTCATTGATCCTTGCGTATGATCTTTTACGAGTGGACCAGACAATTTAATTGATTGATTCGCTTTTTACTGTTTATCCATCCTTTGTGGGCTATTTAAAGCCTACGAAATATTTTTAGATTGTAAGATATTTTATTTTTATCTTTTGGCGATAATAATGGTTTAGTGATACAAGTCTTACTAATTAACCCATAGCTGGGGAAAAGAGTACAATTCATACCTTTTCCAAGGGTATTTGCACGTAAGTGAATATAACGAACCCAACTGGAATTGAAAGTCGGCTCGCCGATTAACAATTCCGAGACATTATCGACTACACCACCAGCGCATCTAATCTTACAGCACCTGGTATTCCCAAACAGTCACCTATCTTGTTAATGACCAAGTTCGACGTTGCTTAACTTTGGTGATTACGAATTGGGTAAAAATGGGACGATCTCTTGAAAAGAAATTTGTTTTTACTTTGCTCGAATCCACACTGTTCGCGCCAGAGACTTGCTTCATTTTTACCTAGTACTTAATTCCTGGTCTACTGCAACAGTAACTCAAACAATAAAGCAGCACTTAGGACATCTTTCCCAAGTTAAAAAGCGATGTAGGATCGAGTTTCACGAAGAGCCTATTCTTTGTTTCCGGTTACGCTGGAGAATAACAGTCTGAACGATTTCTATGTAAAAATAACCAAAATTAATTTACATCATTTACAGTTTGACTCATGTCCTCATTTTTGTTGTTATGATCACAACGTTTCTACTGTTGTGCCCTCTGGTCTTCTTCAGGTGTCTATCGATCATTTACAATTTGATTCATGTCCTCATTTTTGTTGTTATGATCACAACGTTTCTACTGTTGTGTCCTCTGGTCTTCTTCAGGTGTCTATCGATCCGAGTAACCTTCAGGGAATTTCTACCTTAACCCTTTATTTAATCTACCGGAAGGTTTTTTCTTTTCGATGTCTAAGAATATCTCATCTTGTTCTTCTATTCTTTTTAGTACTTCTCAGTTATTATTCGTTTTCTTTGCACTGACTCTGATTCTGTACTACACTGTACAGAGATTGAACTCGCAATTACCAATCCAATTCAGACAAAGTTACCATCGGCGTGGAAAGTGGGATCGGCGAGCCGAGTTCAAATTCCGTTCGATACTGCTGCATTCACTTTCGCACAAATAGCTTTGGAAACGTACGAATCCATCGTCTTTCCTTCACCCCACCAGTTATGGGTTAAATAGCACGGTAGAACAGTTCCAAGAAACCCGATCACTCCCATTGGTAAATAAGGTCGTGGTTAAAATCTGACACCTACGTGGCATCAGACGGAAGCTAGGAACGTTTGTCCTTGATTTCACATCCGCATATAACAGTGGTTCCCAACCTTTATTTGGTCATGCCCAACCTAAACATCTCTAAAATCCTGTAACCCCCAACCCTCCGTGATATATAATTCTTGTTATTCAAAAAATTGAACTCCTATTTACGTGGAGGAAACCTAAAAGGTTATTAACTTTCCCCAAGAACTTGAGACTGCATATATGCAATGGAATTATCATTTAATTTTAGAATTTTACAACATTTATAAAAATATTCTGATAGTAATATATATATATATATATATATATATATATATATATATATATATATATATATGTTTGTGTGTGTGTGTGTGTGTGTGTGTGTGTGTGTATAAACGTATTATTTTAGGCAGCATATATTTTATATTATGAAGAGTCAATTATGCAATGAATCAATTAGTAATATTAATGTAATTAATGGCGAATTCTCTTCACTAACAGACTTAATATAAGAATTAACTTACTAATAATCCATTGAATGACTCGATCCTTATGTATAAAATTGTTGTCAGAAGGATCTGGTGTATTTTTTAGTGCAGCAAGTACTTTCGAAAACGTTAAGTTCTCATCGTCAGGCTGTAATCTTTTCATTTAGAAATAAAACTCCAAGACGAAATAAATGTATTGTAAACCTATAGATGTTTTTAAGAATGTGTTATTTATTGACGGTTATATAATATTGGAACATGCAAGTCTCGACGCTAGAGTTCAAATATTCCAAGTGAGAATTTTTTTGTATGAATTTTGTAATGTGGTAAATCCACAATTTATTTTGTTTTCCAGTTAACGTGATATGAACTAACTATATTAATGTCTTTTTTCGTACTGCGGATCAATTGTTTTCCATAAACGTATTATATTAGGCAGCATATAGTTTATATTATAATGAAGTAATCATACAATGAATCAATTAGCAATATTAATGTAATTAATGGCGAATTCTCTTCGGTAACAGACTTAATACAAGCATTAACTTGCTAATAATCAATTGATTGTAAGTTAACATCTGACAACAATTTTATACATCATTCAAAGGATTGTTAGTAAGTTAATGCTTATATTAAGTCTGTTAGGGAAAAGGATTCGCCATTAATTACATTAATATTGTTAATTGATTCATTATATGATTATCCCCCCTCTCTCTCTCTCTCTATCTATCTATCTATCTATCTATCTATCTATATATATATATATATATATATATATATATATATATATATATATATATATATATATATATACATACATATATATATATATATATATATATATATATATATATATATATATATATATATATATATACATACATATATATATATATATATATATATATATATATATATATAAAGTACAGTACATACGAAATTACATATGTACATTAGGGCAAGTTGATGTTTTCACTTTTTGTAGAAAATCAACATTGCATTCAATGTAAAAGATGGGGATTGATGTAGTAAGTATCGGCACCAAGAATTAGATCAACAGCTTTTACCAATGTTTGAGCATTTAGTTTTAAAGAGCGTCTAAAAAATGTACAGAAATACCTAATTTCCACAGGTTTTTACTTATAAACTGACTTCGAAGTTTGACTATTTCAAGAATAAATCCAAATAAAGTTGATATCTTTTATATTAGATACATTGAATGGAAAATATATTCAAACCGGAATTCTAATTTTGAATCACCACAAGGAAAATATGCAGTTTTCTTTACTGTATTCAATAAGTAAAGACTGTGTAAAAAAAATTGTAAAGTTAAAAAAAGTCTACTCAATGAATAATACGTGTTAGATCATTTGATAGATCATAATTAAGAAAAACAAAAAATAGATAACAGTGTATATAACACCATAATACTGCTGGGCACACATTATAAGACAAAATGTTTTAAATTTGGATTGTTTATTGAATATCACACTAAAACTACTGCACTGTGTAACATATTACATCATAATATAGCTAAATTGTTCAGTATAATTTCTCTTTGAAACAAATGAAGGTTTTATTTGATGGCACAATGATTTAGTAATAATGTGCTTTTGCCATGCATCTTGTCCATATACAATTTGTAAAACATCAGAAAATTATAATTTTTATAAGGCTGTGCTTTAAGGCTTTCATTGATCACCAGAATGAAATTCCAATGCTACGATTTTGAACCGAAACTTAGTTTTTAAACACGTCTCCTCAAAAAATGGTATCGATATGGAAAAAATATTTTGTGTCGTTATTTATCATGTCAAACCTCAGGTTTCAAATTAAATGCAATACCAGGTTTCCAAAATCGACCTACCCTAATGTACATACCTACACACAAATATGTTTATGTATGCGTACTGTATGTGCACCATAAGTATTAACTTGCACACACAGTCATACTTACTCAGTCACTAGAAAAAAATCATTGTTAATTACTCATTCTCAAAGTTAACCCACCCCTCTCATAAAAATCAAATCCCGCCCTGTAGGGCTTGCGCCCCACGTTAGGAATCACGAACATAGTCTTCCGCATAAAAAAACCTTGTGCCATATCCCATTCGGTGGAAATGTGAGTAAATATTATCTGAAGTCAGAGCATTGCTTGCTCGTAGCTAAGACTCATTTGCAAATTCTACTTCCAGAGCATTGATACATTACAGTAAAAGCCTGGTTGATTGTTGCCTGTGGCATGCTAAATTAATCCTTTCACTACATTTGTGTGTGGGGGTCTAGAATAAAAAATGGTTTTGTGCCAGCTTCCATCTAAGGCGTATAAATAACCTTCGATCATCTGAGATTAGAGAAGATCAGTTTTAGATACTATTAGAGATCAGTTCTTAAGGAAGCTAAATATTACAGCTTCCAAAGTGTCTTGAGCAAGATTAATAAACATACATTTCAAATAACTACAGTGTACGACTACTAAGAAATCGTACCCAATTCACCGTCTATGAAGAGAATTTTTTTTTATTCTTTCCTCTTATTCTATCATGATTTTTTAAGCGTGGCTTAGATGTGGCACAAGGCCGAAAGTATGGGACACCCAGTGAGGTTCGAACTTACTATTCAGTTGTAATTGATCTAGCAACGCATGATTGCTAACCATTACACCACGTCAAGGATCCCTTATTTTCTAAGCGAGGTTTCGGCACAAAGCCGAAAGTATGGACACCTAATGAGTATCGAATTCACTATTCAGTCGTAATTGATCTAGCGACACAAACTTGCTAACAATTACACCACATCGAGGTGCTCATATGATTTTCTAACTATAGCTTAGATGTGGCACTTGGCCGCAAGCGTGGAGCACCCAGTGTGGATCGAATTTACTACTCAATCGTAATTGATCTCGCGAGACAAGCTCGCTAACTATTACACCACGTCGAAGTGCCCGTTTCCTCTTCTATATAATAAATACAAATGTCAGTGTGTCACTTTGTCACACTTTTTCAACTTTTTTCCTAGAGGCCGTAGCCCAACATATTATACCATTTTGGAATCAGGGAGACTCCGTGAGTAAATTCCAGGCCGGATCCGGACACGCAATCCTGAAATTTTGGATTCCCAATTTTTCCATTACTGCGATTGTTTTGGGCCATTTTTTAACGTGATTTTTTGCGACGAATCTTTTTGTATGATAACAATTTTTATAACTTGGAAATAAATTTGGGAATAATCGAAATTAATTGCGAAATCCGGTGAAAGTCACCCATGAAGTAAAAATAATTGTTTGCTCGGAAAGTAAGGACGTACATACATCAAATTGTCTTTAAATCAAGTGGCGGTAGAAGAATTATCGTTGAACTTTTAGAAGTTAAGCTTAAATATTCATGCAATACTTAAATGCAGCAATCAATTTTGAGTTCTGTAGT
This sequence comes from Acanthosepion esculentum, assembly GCA_964036315.1. Classification (NCBI taxonomy): domain Eukaryota; kingdom Metazoa; phylum Mollusca; class Cephalopoda; order Sepiida; family Sepiidae; genus Acanthosepion; species Acanthosepion esculentum. Next base: position 60,325,299 of record OZ038510.1, read on the forward strand.
CTATTGTTGCCTATCTATTGCGATGAAGGCCCAATCAAGAGCCCTCCACAGGAGCTAGCTTAAATACTGCCCAATCGGGCGGCATTTAAGCTAGTATTCTATATATGGCACAGGATAAAGTGTGGGAACTGTTTTCGTGCATGTGTGTTTGGAATGCGTCGAGGTAAAACTGGAGACAGTTTTTTTTTTTTTGGCTGTGGGTGTGGCATCAGATGAAGTTGAGACTAATTAACGCTGACAGCAAAAGATAAATGAACCATAAAAGTTTGAGCAGCAGACTAGAAGGTGGAAAGGGAAGTAAAGGTTACGGACAAATTCACCCAGGATTAACTTTTGCGATAGAGAAAAAGCAACGTTTTAGTAGGGTCAAGATCGATCAAACCATCTACGCCTTCAATGATGCTTTTCGTTCAGTATTTATGCGTATTTTTGTAATAAAGAATCTCTCTCTTGACATAGAATGAGTTCATATATCCTTTTGTACGTTGCATTTCATTGTTGTTCAAGTAGATATACAGATTGGTTGATTTTGTTTAGCAGCATATCAACCTTTATGGCTTATTTACAGTTATACAGATAACTAAATATTTTGAACGCAATTGTATGCCTTCAACTACAGCTAAAAATTATTGTTAGTCATTTTGCTATAATATTGTATTATTGGTAAATTTACTATAAATGGGTATTGTTGGTAATTTTTTTATATAAAAATATATTGCTGATATTTTTACTATAAAAATATATTTTTATACTTTCATAGTGTTATTTTTTTGTTTGGAGGTTCACTATTTACACATAGCTGGGATCTCCACGTCAGAGGTGGTTGGTTCCACGCTGCTCAAAACCTCCAATCTCCCGATCAGAGGCTTTGTTGCTGGATGTAGTTTAGATATACAGGAAAAGGTTTGTGACTGCGGTTCTCAACATCGTCTTCCGATTTCTTTTTTTAGCCCTGTCTATACTCCGATAAATTACGAAGATAGACAAAAGCTAATACCCGTTTCAAATTTGAAAGCTATTAGCCAGAATTTCTATTTTTTAAGCAAGAAAGGGCCTAGAATGTCAGGCGAAAAGTTTATGGGTTTCCCTTTTCTTATTTATAATCATCCTTCACCTGCCTGGTTTTATGGACATACATAGAAAGCAAACATAGAATTTCTGTTTTTAGAAGTAGAAACAGCTACAAACATTCACAGGAGATTAGTGGTCGTTTGAGTGATTAATTTTGCTGTTTTACGGCTTATCAACCCATTATAGGTTATTTAAAGACGAAATATATTTCGGATTGCAGGAATTTGTTTATAGTACCCTCTGTTCCGAATTGGTCCTCCATCTAAATACTGAAAGGGATCGACACTACTTAACTTCGGTGATCGAACAAGAACCTATATTTTCAGTGTGATTTGAGCGTAAGCAGAGAAGGTTAGTGGGTGTTTATGGATTTGATATAAACACAGTAATGAAATAGATCAGTAGAAATAGTAGCTACTCTATAGAGAAATTGAAACTGACCTCAGTGACAGACTCCGCAGTGGCAAGTAAGCTGCTGATGTGAATGAGGATAGGGACAAAAAAATTGAAGCTCACATTACAGCCGACAGGATAACCACTATTAGAAAACTTGAAATCGTTTAGGTGAACCATTGTAGTGTTCGTAATTCAATGCAGCCTCTTTGCCACTCAAAGATTTGCAATAAGTGGGTCGCTAGGAATCTGACTGACTGAAATATCCTATGATAGTTGCTTCCCAAGAGCCCCTGGAGCTACATAACAAAGATGACATCTTCCTCAGCTTTTCTCCAATAGTAAGGAGGTGAAAGAATCAACTCTGATATGGCTAAGGAAGCAGCCATAAAATGTCTATAGATAATAATAATAATTATTATAATTCAAATATATATAATTAATTCAAAGGTGGACTATTACAATTGAGAAAGAAGAAGATTAGGTTGGGGACTAGATTTTTGTGTTGCTTTTAGTTATTTTTCATTTATTTAGAGGAAGAAAAACAGAGCTTGTTAGTTTCACATAGTAGCACATTGGTAGTCTTTGCCCCCCGAACTACAAAGGAAGGACACTGAGACTAAAGAGTAGACACGGTATCCTTGAGCAGATCTCCACTTTAAACAATTAGCGCAGACGGAGAAGAACGCTGCAGAATATTAACAGATCCATCCTTTCCTGGTCACCGGAAGTGAGATAAACAAAGCCAACAAGAAAAATCTTATTAAAAACAAAAACAAGGTGGCCTAAAATTTTATTCCCGACACATCCTAATTATTATTTTTATTATTTTATTTATTTATTTTTTACTAAAATTCACCCGAAATAAAGCTCAAGTGCCACTCATGGCAGGGGCTTACGGAATGCGATTGACCCTTAACCTGAAATAGTTAAGATTGTAATATTCATGGAAGTATCCACGTGGGAGTTTGTTCCAAGTCCTGGCTATAAAAATCTGAATTGGTGAAACTAAAGGCTGAAGAAGAGAAGCTGTGGTGTGGAAAATGTGTCATCACCGACAGTACGGTGTAAACGATTTTGAACACTATAAAGGTCGCAAAGTGAGGATTGGGCTGATATAGCATCAACACTACATTTTTGGGTCCAACCTGGCTTTTGAAAATGATAACGCGTGGCAGGAGTCAGGTACTTCCAAGATGGCAGCGAATGCTCTCCTCAAAGTTGAAGAAGAGAGTTGAAGCAACAGAAATGGGATTCTACAGAAGGATGCTGAGGATTCCATGGGCCGAATAGATGAGCAAAGATGAGGTTTTGGAGAGGATGGAAACAAAAAGGAAACTTATACTTAACACCAGGAAGAGGCAGCTG
>OZ038510.1:60330630-60350630 GCA_964036315.1 Acanthosepion esculentum
CTAACTTTTGTCACTCTTATTGCCACAAACAGCAGATTTTTTTCTTTTTTTGTTATAGTAATTAAGTGCTGGATCCCCGAAATGACTAAATATCTTTGTCATTTTCTATGCTGTTGTTAAGAATTTCACACTGGAAAAGATAAGCTTGTTTTGAGTTTAAAACAGTCTCTTTAAACGGATTTCAAGAGTACGCACGAACGAACCGAAGGTAATTTCTGTCTGATTTTCTAAGAAAAGAAGTTATTATTTTTTTTAAATTTTTTAATGGGTATCAACCCACGCAAGGTAGTAAAACTACTAAAATACAAAGTGTTATAGGGTGTGGAAAAATTAGGAAAAGAAACATTAATAATGGGAGGAACGAGATATGCGTAATCAGGAGGACATTAGATAGCGATTGACACTGCATTTAAATTTTTGAATATTAAAATTGGCTGGAAAGAATGGAGCCGGAAAGTAGTTCCACAAGCAAGAAGTGCGAGAAAATATATTGTTAGCATAGAATTTACGGTTACATATAGCTAGATTAACTGTAAATTGATGAGATCTTGACGCTCGTCTAGTAATGCACTTGAATTTTTAAAAAAAAGTCTAGATACCATAGCAAAGAGATCAGCCGAACAGTTACCATAGAAGTATTTGTAGAAAAGACACAGAGAGGCAACCTTGCGGCGGTGGGAAAGTGACTGGAGCTGAGCCGCCAGATCAGGACCAATAATATTGCAGATGCTTCTTACGTTCTTATCAAGGAGCTCAAGGTAAATAGCAGAGGCACCGGCCCATATGTCAGCAATATGATGAGCATTTTACACTATTTATATTCGCGCTATTGTGCTAATCTTTATTGTTGTTATCACAACGTTTCGGCCATTCTGTCCTCCAGCCTTCATCAGATGTATATCGATCCGTGATTAAATAAAGTGTTCAGTACGGTATTCCTTGAACACTTTATTTAATCTACGGGTGTAGACTATTCTCGTTCTACTGTGTCTAACGGGACAACAGCCTATCTTTGGTTCGTGAATTTGGTGACATATTAATTTTGAGTTCAAACTCTGGGCCGGGTAGTGAGTACTTGGACTCAGTAGAAAAGAGGGGAGCAGTAACTGAACAATATCAAAAATAAGAAGTAGATGAGATATCCCTAGACATGGCCAGTGGAACGAGAACAGTCTATCCCCGTAAATTAAATTAAGGGTTCAGTTTGAAATTCCATGAAAGTTATCTGGATTGAGATTGAGATACACAGGAACTATTGAATAATCTCTTTTGTCCTAAGTTGAACATGTGTATTGTAAAGCTAATGGAGAGATTAATCGTTTCCATACATGAAAGCTTCGGTATTCTTCTTCATGTACCGTGCACCCTCAGGACATAGACGATCATGGCTCCCCACAACTTCCTGTCTCTTGTAGCTCTCAATAAATTATGTCTTTCTGTTATTTCTCCTAAGCCCTGTGCCGTAATCCATTTACTCAGGCTCACTAAGTATGTCGTGCACTGTTTTCCTCTGTCTCTCCTGCCTTCAATCTGTCCTGTGAGTATCAAATTTTCCAAGCTCTTACTCCTCATTATGTCTCTTCCTGATGTTAAGTATAAGTTTCCTTTTTGTTTCCATTTTCTCTGAAACTCTCTTGTTGCTCACATGTTCAGTCCATGGTATTCTCAGTAATACTTTACTTAAAATACTTTTTTATTCAGTCTACTAGTTATTGTCGCTTTTTATAGTATCGTTGGACGTTTCCTTTCTAACCTTTAGTTTAATGTTGTGTGGAAAGTCAACATATTTATTACATCATTATTTCCCTTTGTAGTTACGTGCGCTGCCCATTTTAGTTGTTATTGTTGTAAAGTCTTCAAATGGTATGGTTATTTGATCAGTACCTAGATGGCTGTCCGTTTGGGAATACCATTTTCTGGAAGCTTGGATGTGCGGGTGGTGTAATGGATAATAGCAGGGAATTGTTCATCGGAGAGCCGAGTTCCAATCCCGGTCGGGTTCGTTATATTCACTTGCGAGCAAATACCTTTAAGAAAGGTATGACTCCACATCTCCCGCCGGCTTTGGCTTAGTTAGTAAGACTTGTGTCACTAAACCTTTATGATCTTTAAATAACCTGCCAAGGGTTGATAAACTGTAAAAAACGAATCAATCAATCAATGATTGAATAGTTACACAGGCATGTGTTTTAGATGTATTTACATTATCTGGAGTATAAATGTATAGAAAATACCATGGACATAAAATGAGTGATCAGTTTATATATCGAGTGTTATATAGAATTGTTTCCCCACTTTATATCCACATTATAATTTATTGCTTGTTTATTAAATTCTTATTAGGTATGAACCACCCCTTCTTCCCCCCTAGCTATGGGTTAATTTAATAAAACTTGTATCACTAAACTATTACTATCTCCGGTTCTACTTCAACTCTATACTTCTAACATCTCCACCTAAACTCTGAAATTTATACTATTATTGGGTTTTCGGTGCCTTCTAAAGTCTTTTCCTTCTCTTTCACTTCCAGTAGCTCCCATGCGTCTTAGTGGCGTTATATCCTTACTTAGGATGAATTGATTAAAAAAATTCTTACTATGTTGGGCAAAAGAACCCCGACAGCAACCTATACTATGTTCAATTTCTGTCTATATTTCTGAGATGAGGTATTGTAATTATTTACGCTATTTACATTGTTCGGACTGTTGTACTCATCTTTGTTGCCATATTCCCGATATTTCGACCGTTGTACGCTCTGGCCTTCTTCGGGTATTTGAAATTTCGAACCGAACACTTTATTTCGTCCACCGGGGTATATTGTTCTTCTTCCACGTGCCACACCTCTTCCGTTTGTCTCAGTATCAGTTATCTCCCTTTTAACTCAACTCTCCAAGTTTTTGTTCACTTGAACTGTAGCCAGATATTGGACTCACAAATCTTTGGGTCAAGTTTCTGGATTCAACCAAAGCTTTTATCTGGGCCATGTTTCCACTGAGGACATCAGTGTATGAATTTTTGTTACTCATAAAACTAATGTCTCAGTTTTATTTTTTATCAGATCTCGTATTACAATTTAATGTTATTATCGTTTTTCTCTAGCCCTTCGTATTACTGATTTCCATATTGTATTCATGTCAATGCTTGGTCGACTTAGAAGATTTTTGAGTTTTTTATGTTTAAGTTCCTTATCTTCTAAATTACATCTGTTATAACTGCTCCATACACCGATGTTTGGAATTTATTAATTATATCCGGTTGATATCAGTTAAAAATAAGAATTCTTAGAATTCACGTTCCGTTTAGAAATTTAAACTATATATAGAACAAACGCACAAATTATTCATTCTGAATTTTTTGATAGATTCAGGGTGGGTGCCATTGTAGCTTCCATTCCAATTCCAGATTAAAGTTTCTGCTTATACACTGATTTTTAAAATTCGATTGAATATACTTTTCCTTTCTTAATTTTTTTCATGTTTCATCCATCTTCAAACAATTATTTTTCATTTAATGAAGTCATAAATGAAAATATGTTATTGGTAATTTTACTACAAAAATGTATTTTTATATTTATTTAGTGTTGCATTTATTGTCATTTTGCTATAAAAAAATATGTATTGTTGCTCATTTTATAAAAATGTATCCTTGATTTTTGTTTGAGGTTTCACTATTTGCCCATAGATGGGACTCTAACAGGTGCTACCACCACGGGTCAGGGTGAACCTGGGAACAACAGCAATTAAGTGATGGTTCCACGCTCCTCAAAACCTCCAATTTACAGATTAGGGCTTTGCTGCCGGATGTAGTCTATCGTCACACCCAGGACGATTGTTTATTAGTTCCTTATTAGAATAAACTTAAATCTGTAGTTGATTTATTGTAACTTCCCGTGTATAATATAAACTTGTGTATAATTCGCATCATAAGTTCGAGGCTATGAAACTCTGTATAAAAAGGTTTTTCTCGTGTAATTAGCACTAACTTTTATAATTTGTAGCAGGTAAATTTAACATTTGATCAACTTTTATCTAGTTGATATCGGTTAAGAATTCTTAGAATTCACATATCGTTTTGAACACAGAATTTCAACTGCATTTAGAGCGAACGCACATATTCACTCTAATAGCATTCTTACAAAAGAAAGAAATATGGAATCGTTTGTGTTACATGGGCTGCTGAGAATGGAGTAATCAGTGTGACGCGCATTGATGTGAGTGAGCTGAGCTACTATTTTTAAAAATGTTTTTGCTTGCCTCTATTTCTTGTTTGCTCTTTTCTGGTAAAGGTGGTTCGTCAACAATTTGACTTGTTTACGGATAAAACATACCATAAAATTTTGATGTGTTTGATTTTTGCAAGATGCTTTGTTACTGCGGCTTTGTTGAGCCGAACTCAGCTGAGCTTAGTAAATAATCTAATTTGTCTTATATCGTTTATCGTGTGGCCATTTCTTCCAGCGACACTTTTCTACCTTTTCAGACCAATGAGTCACATGACCAAGTGGATTAACGCGGAGATTACTGACAGTTGTGAATTCAAACCCTAGGTCATCGGGTAAATATTTTACCGACCGTTGGTTTCGCTAACTCTTGCTATTTTGATGAGTTTTTGCTGGGGTGCTTTGCTGCTGTGGTTTTGTTGAGCCCGACTCAGCTAAGCTTAGTAAATAATCTAAATCAGTATCTGACTGTTATTTTGCTGCCTCTTACGAACTACTTGATTAGTTGGATGTTGATTCTACTCCGGTAGATTCCAGTTATATAAAAAACGTTGACTTTAAAAATTTTACATGACATAACGGCTCTAACCGTAGACACATGTTTAAGGTGCAAATTTATAAAGACATTGTTGATAAATCCAATTTTAACTGGTGGTTTCATAATTGTATTGTTTTGCTAGACTTGTTTTGATTAGCGTTTCTATCGACCTATTTTCTGACCTGGAACTTCTGGCAGTCTTTGTATTAATTAACATTTCGTTTTGAAACACAAAATCTAAATTGTTTTGAGAGAAAATGCTCAAGTTATTCACTCTGATAGCGCACCCACACAGAAGAAGAAAAGATGGAATCGCTAGTTTTATATGAGTCTCTAAAGATGGAGTCGTCTGTAAGGCGTGCGCTGCTGGGATTGTGCTTAGTTACTTTTTTTTTTCCATGTTGCTTGCTTCCATTTCTTGTTTGCTCTTTTCCAGTAAAGGTGGTTTGTTTCTGTTGTGTCGGAAACCTACCACCCCTCTTGAAGATGAACTTGTCTGCGAACAAAGACTTTAAATAGTGGCACGTCGAGAGACAGAAGTCAGAGACGTTTCTGGCTGCGGCTAGGGAGTCGTGCTGTCGAACTCTCCGCCTCGGCGGAGAGGAACTCGGACGGGGCTTTGCCACAGGGCAAAGTGCCGTCCGGGGAGGTAGACAGTCCCTGGACCCGTGTATACGGGTTCTAATGGGCATATTTTTGCCCGAGCCTACGGGCTCGGTAAGCCCACATTAAACCGGCCTTGTGCCACATCGACCCATGTGGGGGGGGGTTGCTAAATATCGAGACGTTCCTGGCTGAGCTAGTTATAGACTACTCAGGCGATTTCTGTACCTTTGTACCAACCTATTAAAACCCTTTTATTGTTACGTGTTATTTGTCGTTTGTCTCTACAAACCCCAAACCAACATCATAACAGTTTCGAATTTGTATATTTACGGATAAGGCAAGCTATAAAATAAACTGAAGACATTGTTTGATGACTTCAATTGTCCAAACCTCTCTTACAATCGTCGTCAGCATCCGCTCGCATCGAGATCGTTATCCACTCTACTTATTCCCTTTCTCCTCTCTGGTGGCGGAGATGGCTGTGAAGGCCAAACCTACTCCTGAAGAATCCTGTATAGCTAACCAAGCCTGCCCTCGTCGCCTGCGGGGCCATCGCCGCTGGACTTGTTGAAGGGTGGTAGAAAAGAGAGTTTGATGAGGCCATTCGCGTGTTTTTGATTTTAGTGGACAACACGGCGTGACAAAGAAGCCCACACGCTTGGCCAGAAGCGCCTCCATCGTGACTCAATTTTTTACACTGATAATGACTCTTCTTAAAATTATGGAGATTTTCTTGATTTAAACTTTATACGGAAATTAATAAAAGTGAATGTAACAAATTTATTATGACATAGAAATTTCGAACCTCTAGCAGTCCTTGAGTGTCCTCTTTCACTCACTCTCACTCTCTCTCTCTATCTTACTCCCACTCTCTCTCACTCTGTCTCACATTCTCTCTCTCTTTCTCTCTCTCACTCACTCTCACTCTCTCACTTTCTCTCTCTCACTTTCTCTCTCTCTCTCACTTTCTCTCTCTCTCTCACTTTCTCTCTCTCACTCACTTTCTCTCTCTCACTTTCTCTCTCTCACTCACTTTCACTCTCTCACTTTCTCTCTCTCTCACTCTCTCTATCTCTCAATCTCTCTCTCTCACTCTTTCTCTTATATTGACTATAATTTAATATAATGCGATCAAGCCCCTTGACAGTACTCTGTCAAGCAATAACTTTTTTCGGGAAAAGGAGTGGTTAGTGGTTAGGAGTTAAGTCAAACAACACTGACACACAGTTGTTAATCTCTGTACTCCTCTGTCTCTGTGCCTTACTCTCTTCATTCTCACTCTCTCCTAACGAACACCGCTTATGATAAAAAACAGTCAAAATTAATATATTGGGAAGAAAGAAAATAGGTTAAAATTCAAACTGACTGCAATTAGTTATATCATGTGTTGTTGGTAGCGACTGAAATCTGATGAGAGACTCCATCTCAACATTGACTGTTCAGGTGCCAAGAAGTCGATCAGTTGAACCTATCCCAGCATGCTCGGCTAACTGACATGTCGACAAGCTAAGAACCTCTTCTCTGATAAACGATTCCATCTTTGCACAGTCCTGAAGCTGAATCCTTCCATCAATCTCCCAATCTGTCTCTCTTTCGATCTTCCATTGAACACCTTCCTCTGATATTACTTTTATCCGTTTCTCTTTTGTTAGACCAATTTCCCTGGCTTGAAATCCACAAGAGGAAACCAGCTTCCCAACAACGTCATCCAATAGGTCAAATATTATTCAAGTCGATGTTTTCACAAAATAAATGATATTAACTGGTAAATGGTGGGACCACTTTCAAGGGATACTTACATTTATAGAAAAGTATTTTTCCATGGCATATCTATTGGTGATGTACGCAATCATAGCTCTCCACAGATTCCTTATTCTTTATTATCCGTGAATTGACATATGAAAACATATGGTAGTCCTCAAGCGATGTGGATACTGTTATATGGTACACTTCTATGTTTGTGATTCTGTAGCGCTAGTTCACAATGTTCGAAGCAGGATGATTGTTGCTAAGAAACTCACGCTCCACTCGTTCAAAACCTTCTTTCATCATTGATCTTAGGAAGCGTTTGTATACAGCCGACAATTTAGATATTTCTAAACGGGTTTGGCGCTATGCATGACATCCATATTAAAGTCACGATCTGACGAGTCTATTTAAGAACTTAAGACGAGTTTTCAGGTTGATGCTTTGGTTTTGTAGCAATTTGCGGTTTGGGGCGAAACCTTTGAGGGAAGAAGTACATGAAAACTGATTTTCTCAGCAGTAATATTAAAATCAAAGTTTTAGATACAACGTTATTTTTTGAGGATTCTTTGATTAACACTTAAATGTTTATTTTTAAGAACAGGCTGTAAGAATCTACACCACTGTGGCAAATGTTACGATTTTATTTTGTAACAAGTGTTTATAAACAAAATTAAAAATATTGCTAGTCTTTCCGAATTTTTAAATTTAAGAACGCTCATAAATATTCATCAGGCTATCTGAAAAGTGACGGTAAAATATGGAGGATACTAAGTGATATAATTTATGTCTAATAAACGAAAGTGAGTAAATGTAGTTGAAACTTTTTATAATGTAATTATTATTTATATTATTTTAGCGAAAGTAATTTACGTATTATATATTTTAAATAATAGAAGGTTTAGAATTTCACCTTTTTCTTTTAATTAAAAAATTATAGTCATGTATCTTACTTCGGAAAGGAGCCGGCTTTTGCAAAATAAAATCCTTAAATTTGCTTTGATAAAATCCATGAGGGGACGAAAAGTGTCGGCTAAGATAATTTTTCCTTTCGTCTTATTCTTTCACACACACACATACAAACACACACACACACATACAAACACACACACACACACACACACACACACACACACACACACACACATATATATATATATATATATAAATATATAATGCATGATGTGTGTGTGTTTACACATATATGGTATATTTGCGGTCAAAACCAGTGGGTGGTGATCAAGCCCTGTTACAAAAGACAATACTTTGAACGCTGATTGTCAAGGCTGTTAAATAGACTCCATCTACATGGAATATTGACGTAACACATTATTTTCGTCTTTTATTCTTTGTTAAATATCTATCTTATTGCTTTGAATATTGCTGTCACATCTGGTCTGGTGCTTCTGCTATACATTTAGAGATTCTTAGAAAAAATTCAAAGAATCTGCAATGTTATTGGTCTTGATCTGTCATCCCAGTTTCACTCACATTACCACCGCTGTAACATAACTTCCCTGTGCCTTTTCTTATAAATACTTTCATGGTAATTGTTCTGATGTACTTTCCTCTATGTTCACTGGGGTTTCATTTTTAAATGTTATTATCCCTTCCCCCCAGCTAAATTTTAGATATGGGAACTAGTTAGAACTACATAGGGACTTTGAGGTATTATGGTGTCTGTAGTAGAAAATGTTAAGTAAGAATGTGTTGTTTTGGCATAAGGAATACTGTGGTATGCTTGGGTCAGTAATCGTGGCTAGCTAAGTTTAAGATAAGGCAGATTGAAGACCAGCCTTTTGCCATCTCTCATATTTTTTTGGTTTATATCAAAATAAATATTACTTTCCTCTATGTTAACTACACTGTATGAATTTAAGCGCAGTATTAGATTGGCAACAGAATTTCATCATTTTATAGTTGAGCTGGTTAGATGTAATCGGTAATCGTTTCTTCTCTCGCACTTCTCGCTTGTGGAACTCATTTCCAGCTTCTTGCTTTCCAATTAACTTTGATCTTCATAATTTTAAATGCAATGTCAATCGATATTTTTGTTTTCTTAATTTCTATTATTTTATTGTTCTCGCTCCTTAATAGTATTTTTTCATCAAATTCTCACACACTCAGTAACACCTTGCGTCTTAGTGGCTTTATTGCTTGTGGTAAAATGATAAAAAAAATGACGTTTGAAGTAATATAAATGATGGATTAAAAATTAATCTATTAATTCTTTTGAAATACATATAAATATTAATTTAGAGAGTTGTGTTTTACTAGACATAGATCACCCAGAGTTTCTTTTGACAATTGGATAGTTTATTGTACATTTAATATTAAAATTTATTCAAATAATAATTTCAATATTAAATTAATATTTAACGTCTATTTCATACATGATTTATATCTAAATGAAAATATGGTTGGTTGGTTGATTTTGTTTAGCAGCATATCAACACCTCTATGGTTTATTTAATGCCGAAATTTAAATATTTTGAACACATTTGTATGCCTTCAACTACAGATAAAATCTATTGTTGATCATTTTATTCTAAATATATATTGTTGGCCATTTTTTATATAGAAATGTATTGCTGATACTTCTACTGTAAAAATGTATTTTCATATTGTTTTTTGTTTTGTTTGGGGGTTCACTATTTGCCCGTAGCTTTGACCCCCCAACAGGTGCTACTACCCTGAGTCAGGGTTGATGTGACTCCATGCTCGTCAAAACCTCCACTCTTCCGATCAGATTCCTTGTTGCCAGATTTAGTTTATCGTCATACCCAGGACTAACTAAATGAAAAAAATTAAAAAATGTTATATTATACATTAATTACGTCATTTATAGATTTATTTCAGAATATCTTCCGTTATCATAAAATAACTTTTTTCCTTACGAAGGCAAAATATGATCTTTATATAAATAAATATAGTTCACTAAATAATCGATGAGTACGAATTCATATGTAAGTGAAGGGAATTATTTTATTAGTACTAATATATATATATATATATATATATATATATATATATATATATAAACTGTTACATTAGAATATGCAAGTTACCGCGACAAAAATGCATATTTGTTTCGACGTTTTTTAAAAAATATCGTTTATTGCCACCATTGTTAACCGCCCGATCAGTTAAATAGTTAGAGTATGGATTTCGCCATTTTATATCATTAACTTTACTAATTTACTTTTGTATGAATGATTCATTGTAATATAAATTAAACTGCACCAATATTTGATTTAAAAGAAATGATCCGACGTGCAAATTTTCGGGATAACAACTGAGACATTACTCTATTTATTGAACTATTTAGTTCAAGCCACGTTGACTGATAAATTCCTAGCAACAAAAAATTCTTAAATTGCCATAATAAAAAATGCACTCACTTAGATTTTCACACAAAAAAATTCAACCTTATTGTTGCGACTGCACGCCCCACAAGTTTTTGTATCCGTTATCAATAACACATTTCAAAAGCTCTTGTAGTTTTCTTTCCGTGTCTGCTATAAACACTCTCACCTGCATATCTTAGTTTGTTAACATTGTGGTCAACAATAATGAATCCTAGTAGGACATCTAATCCAATCAGAATTATCTTGCTGTATAGGCTGAATAAGTTCAGTGTGAAGGCACATCTTTGTCTTACTCAATTTGACCTTTGAGGTCAGATACAGGAAAACAAAGGAAGTCGTTTTTCATTGGCTAAAACTAGCATGGGAATGTTGGATGTAGAAAGGGATTTCATACAACATAGACGTGTTTTTTCGTGCCTGAGAACTTGCTCCCCAGTGGGGGTGATAGAGCTACCCAACTGGCTAGTTAAAAATGTACACGCCGACGTGGTGAATAAGATAGTAGTTAAGTTAAAATTCATTTGTTGAAGTTCTCTCTTTTACATCCAAACAAAAACTACTAGCGATCAGCGACGAGAAAGAAGAAGGCATATTTATGATCGAATCGACCATGTCGACCCAAAACCAAAACCCTCACCAAAGGGCTATACAACACTATCTTATGCAGGAATTTTGCTAGCAGTATAGATTCTTGATTATTCTTATATCCTTCCCATATATGTCAAGGTTGCTGAGCAGTTCCAACAGATTTTCGTGGCGTACTTTATCGAACGCCTTTGCATAATCTATAAAACACATTCACATGTCCGTCTGTCTTTGTATTGCTCTTTCTGATGACATCCTGAGTGGTCCTCGTTCCAGAGAGGCTAGAATGAAGAAATAAAACGGGGCAATTTAGCTGATCATTATACCACGGCAAAGAGTCTATTATACCTGACAAAACACGTCTTTTCTTTCCGTGATTCAGCTTGTGTGTTTTATTCGTACTTTTGAAGCTAAATTCAGAGAAAAGAGATTCTTGTGTGTGCATGATTAGCACATGTTCACGTAATATTGGGTGATCAAAAGTAAGTCAAACAAACACGCCAGAAATCAATGTGTATGAACCAGAAATAAAAAACGACAAACACAGAGAAATTCCCATCAAATAAAAAATTTCCGTTCCTAATATAAACGAACAGCTTCATAACAATGAATATGTACGACTTACAGTCCGTGTTTATTTATTTATAACTTCGCTGTATTTATATAATAGAAAAAGGAAATAAAACTTTATGACGATCTCTGTTTTTATTTAATAATATTGACCCTAACTACAAGCAAAATTAAGTAAAGACAAATATTTTAAACAAATATTCAATCACAATTTAAGTGATTATTTTACATACTATTTCATCCATATTTATCCGACGTTATTAGAAGAGTTCACTGCAGAGAAATTGGCACGTCACGCATATATATATATATATATATATATATATATATATATATATGCGGCGAAAGTTCAGGCTGTTTAAAATAAAAGGAACGTCTATTCAAATATGAGTATCCACTAAATATTACGTTTAAATAATATATATATATATATATATATATATATATATATATATATATATATATATATATATATATATATGATATATAATGTTGTATAATTTTATATATCAACAACCAGTATTTAGAAAAAAATGTTAGTTTGTCATATATATATATATATATATATATATATAAAAGTGGACATTGAGGTCAACACTCAGTTGGGATAGTTTGTTTAATGCTTAAACGCAATCGTCAGGCCATTTGTGTTGTGTTTTGGCTCAACTATTTAAATATGCCGGTTAGTGGTGCACTATGGGTAGGTCTATGAAACTGAGTGTCGCCGCTGGGTGTTGACCTCAATGTCCACTTTTATATTTATATACTCTCTATCCCTGATATTGAGTATTCTAACCCATAAGTATAGCATACCTTACAACTTTATTTTATCATGTATGTGTGCGTGTGTGTGTGTGTGTGTGTGTGTGTGTCAATGGATATTCATTTAGTCTTTTTTCTTTTTTTCATCTTTTCTGGAATTTGTCTAAAAATTCTCCAAACTTTTATTGGTTCCGAGCGCTTTCGATTAAACGATTAGCCGCTTTCAAAGATTATGTTTGTTTGTTATATTACTCTAATAAATGGTGTGTAAGTGCTGTCGTAGATGGTATAAAATTTCCTGAAAGTATGTATGTTCTTAATTCACCAATACGGCCATTACATTATGACTGTGTGTATAATTAATGTTATTATGGTGAGATTCTTGATTTTTATAACCAAAGGATTCCATCACTTTAAAATTATTTTTGAAGTGGGAATCACGTATAACATCCATACTGTCGACGAGTATCTTGCCTATTGAGTTTGGTGCGATTCAATGCTGGTTTAAATATGTCCGCATTGAGCTCTGGTCAGAAAGATGTAATGTCAGTCGTCTTCATGTGGATAGTGGTGTATTCAACATAATTATTCACGGGGTTTTGTTTTCGTCGGGATCGCAGTTCCTCACAGTGCATATAGCTTCATGATGTTGATCTGATGTAGTTTTAATTTCGTTGGCGAACTTTTATTTCTGATAATAAGGTTAAATGTATTTAATTTTTTTTATTGTAGATAATCAATTTGATGTTTTTAATTTGTTCAGCAAGAGTATTACAGTTTTTTAATAATGATTCTTAAAGCCAGTTCATACTGCTTGTCATTTTTGTGCAGCTGGCTACAATCAAATATTTCAATATTACTCTTATTGTCTTATTGTTTAGTTTTACGTATTTAAAATAGAGCTCTTATATAGACATGAAATGTCGTACATATATATATATATATATATATATATATATATATATATATATATATATATATATATATATATATATATATATATAGGTTGACCCAAAAAAACGGGAACTTAACTTTTTAACAATCCGATAAAACCAATGGAAGAAAAATATTTAATTCATAGTAATTGAAACCTTAAAACATGCCATTTAAGAAACAATGATGGAATTTTCATTTTTTTAAAATTACGTCCTGTAGATGGCGTCCTCCTGTACGAATGCATTCTTGAAATCTGCTGTTGAGATCCCTATTTACTGCTGCAACATCTCAGCTGGGATACTGTGAATTTCATTCTCGTTACAAAAATGGCGAAATGTTTACTTGCTCAAGGTCACTGTCTCGCTGTGTTGCCACTTGCTCATGTTTGGCAATACGCACTTAAAAAATTCCCGTTTTTTGGGATCACCCTATATATATATATATATATATATATATATATATGGTGTACTCTGCCGTATGGTGTATTCGACGTATGATAGTCAAGCAGCTCAGTTCCTAGGAACCGACAGCCAAACACCAGCACATATGAATTGATTAATATGGTAAAGGCTTTGTGCAGAGCCAACCACACCTTTTGAAGGACCGAATACAGGGACCTGGCGCACTACGTGCCACAAGGTCCCCAAACGATTCCAGTCGAATCCATTACATTCACTTACGTACTAATACTCTTGGGAAAGGTATTAATTCTCTTCTTCTCCCTCCAGCTATGGGTAAAGGACAAACAGGGTTCTATAGTCTATTTTACAGCTGTGTTTTAGACATTCGCTTTTATTTGCATTGAGCCCTACATACTATTTTGGTGTTATCTATTCAAATTTGTTTTATGTTAATATTGTTAAATGTGAAAATGATTTCCTCCTCAGATATAATATTTTATAGGGAATTATAGAAAAACAACACAAAACACAATAAATTTGGTGTAAAGAAATTAACAAGCGTTTCAATTTCCCTTTATTGCCTTGTGCCTGAGGCGTCCCCAAAAGCGGTAGTACCGAGGCGGATTAAGCATTTTTTTCCACTGTATTGCCGTTAAACCAACTTTAAATTGAGTTTGCTGAGACGTAGGCGCACTGAAAAAAATACCCTTAAATGAGTGTGTTATCGAGTCCTCTATCTTTTCTTTCTTTCTTTCTTTATTTATTTATTTATTTCGTTTGTTCGTTCTTTCGTTCTTTCTTTCATTCTTTCTTTTTTCCTTTGATTCGTTTGTTCGTTCTTTCATTCTCTCTTTCTTTCATTCGCTCTTTCTTTCATTCGTTCTTTCTTTCATTCGTTTGTTCGTTCTTTCATTCTTTCTTTTTTTTCCTTTCATTTATTCATTCTTTCTTTCATTTGTTCGTTCTTTCATTCATTCGTTCTTTCTTTTATTCGTTGGTTCTATTATTCGTTCTTTCTTTCTTTCGTTCGTTCTTTCTATTTTTTTAATCTTTTATTCTTTCTTTCTTACATTCGTTTGTTCGTTATTTCATTCTTTCTTTCATTCGTTTTTTTCATTCGTTCTTTCTTTAATTCGTTTGTTTTTTCATTAGTTTGTTCTTTTTTCTTACTTTCCCTAAAATCAAACAGCGCCTTTGATATATCTTTTATTCTATCTGTGCTCGAAATCAAACATTTTATTTCTAAATAAATAAGGAACAAGCAGAACACACACACACAAACATATATATGTGTGTGTGTGTGTGTTTGAACCCTAAGATTCACCTCTATCCTAACCCTCATGCCCATCCGCGCAATGTCCAGTCTCTGCATCGTCATTTTGCTTCGTTAGCAGAAGCGATTTTCTTGTGATCGCGGTCTTACTGTACTTAACACGACCTATTAATTCTCTCGCCAAAAGATGCCTTTTTAAGGTTTCTTACAAAACCAAAAAGCAGCATGTGGAGCGGAGGGGGTGGCGACATGTGCCTGTCACAAAAATCGAAATCCTCCTCAATTTCGATCCAACTCCGACCGACAGACGATGCCAAACATAGGCACTTTCCCTTTTAGCGAAGGCGATACCCCGGTGAGTCGGTTCTAGAATAGAATGCGCGTATGCTCATAGATCAAAACAAAGCTATAAATAAATTGATCGATTATCTTTATAGATATAAAGAAAGCAAAATATACATGAAATTCAGCGTCTCTACGTTAAATACTAAAAGTGTGAACTTTAATATCTTTAAAGCTGAGTCGCTAATTACGAATTTGTCTTTATTGGACACATTTTGCATATTAGATAATTGATTTTTTAAATCTAATTATGAAAATAATACTATGTTAAAGGAATACAATCGTAAACACTTCCATGAAATTATGAGCTTGTTTATGATAACAAATTGCTTCTTTTCTTGACTAACAAGATAGCCCGAGTTTTGTCTGGCACAAAGCAGCGAAAATAGCAAAACCGGTTTATGCTTATTCGAACTTGTAAGTACTTTTATTCAAAACGCGTCTTTATTTAGAAATGCGTAGGTCTTACGTTTATATTAGGTTGAAACACCGGTTCTCGTATGATCAGTGAAGTTAAGCAACGTTGTGGTCAGTATCTAGATGGGTGACCAGTTGCTGTAAGCGTCTAAGAGCGGATGGTATAATAGACAACCACCTCGAAATTGAAAATCGAAGAGCAGAGTTCCAATTGCAGTCGGGTTTGTTATATTCACTTACGCGCTAATACACTTGGAAAAGGTATGAATCCACTTATTCTTCCCCAAGCTATGGATTAACTAGTAGGAATTGTATTTAAAAAATCTTTATTATCCTCCCCAAATTCTTACAATCTAAAAATATTTTCTGGTTTTAAATAACCCGCAAATCGTTGATAAGCCGAAATAAAGTCAATCAATCAATAGAAGTACTTACTGTATTTTCCGCCATATAAAAAAGAACCCTGCACCTTATATCCTGAATGCTTGGGTTATTTGTTCTATATTCAAGGTTTAAACATCTAAGACCTACTCCAATCAACGAACATCATACAAATATTTACTAATTTAAAAAAAAAATATCAGTTATAAAAGTAGGTATCTCAGAGAAAAATTAAAATGAAAGAAATACGAATAAAAAAAAAATCAATTATGGTTGACAACGATTCATCAAATTTACTAAAATAAAATAATAATAAAAATAAACATTGATTAGATTTGATCTGTAGTAAGCGGGTGACGAATGTTGGTCTTTTGCCAGAAGTTTTCTTTTTTCCAAATAACCCCATTAACACATACTGTGTGTATGCAAAAACACAGACACATTTTTTTTCAAATAGTACTGTGAGAAAGTTCAATGTGTAACTCTCATTCTTTTCTCTATATTATGGGTGTAACTTTAGTGACAATATCAATTGATATTCTATTTTCCCTTGAAATAATGATTTTCTCAGAGTGGGATTTATTTTCGTGGCTCTGTATTCTTTAAATATGGTAAATATTTTCACGGTTTAAGGTGCAGCCTTCATCGACCAACAGCCAAATCCAGGTAAAAAGAAAGTTAAAACAGAACAAATGAATATTACCCGTCTTTCTTTATCTTCATGCAAAGAAGAGTACCTTTGAATTTATAGGACCGATCTCTTTGAACAATTGTCTAGAAAATAAATATTGTAATATATATATATATATATATATATATATATATATATATATATATATACTAATAAGCGGGTATTTTTTCTCCTGATGATGGCCATGTTGGCCGAAAATAGTCGACGATCCTAACTGAAATAATAAAACAAAAAATATTAATATACAACCCAGTGTAACTAAAAATTTTAATTTCTTAATATTTTATTATTGTTCAAAACATACATATATGTGTGTGTGTGTGTGATAAAAATATAGTTTTAAGGTACGCTATATTTATAGGAAAAGTGCTCAATATCAGAGCTAGAGCGTATATAGGTATAAAAAACTATAAGTCGACATTGAGGGTAACAGTGTGCGGTCACAGTCTGTTTATTGCTTGAAAGCAATATATATATATATATATATATATATATATATATATATATATATATATATATATAGAGAGAGAGAGAGAGAGACAGAGAGAGACAGAAACAGACAGACAGAATTAATATAAGTACAAGATTTGCCACTTAGCCGATTGATGATACCTTCAGCATCCCTACTCCAGAGTTTTATAGAGGGACCTGATCGTCCACTCGTCAGTGGGTATCAGCAATTAACTGCTTATACTCGATTTTTTCTTTTTTTTTTTATATGCACTTATGCAAGTTTTTTTTCATAGTGTGTGTGTGTGTGTGTGCGTGCGTTCTTTCCCCTTTCCCCCCTGCGCGCGTCTGCGCGGATGTGCGTTCGTGTAGGTTGTAGTCATCATTCTCCTTTTCGTCTTTTCTGCTGGTTTACACACACTCCTTAGTCGTTTCTCTCTCTGTTTTTCTTTTTCCTTCTTTCTTTCAACTGTTACCATGTGTTGCGATTGAGTGCTGGCGCTAATAAACTCGAGCTCGATGTATAATAAGCGAGCAATAATTTATATTAATAATAAATATACATGTTTTCCTTAACGGTAGCACAACTCGGTAGTTTCACGCACAATGCAATCGATTGTATTATTCATGAAACTCAAGAAGGAAAACAGTATATTTTTTATTAATATATATATATATATATATATATATATATATGAAGAAATAGTTTTAAGGTGTTCAATATCTATGGGATAAAGTGCCCAATATCAGAGATAGCGCGTATGTAAATATATGTAAATATAAATAGAAAAATGAACAATGAAGTCGACACTCAGAGGCGACAGGCTGTTTCCTGCTAGACGCAATCGTCAGGCCGCGAAAGCTGGATTTTTCCTCGGCTGAAAAATGAAAATGAAAAACAAGTAAAATAAATTAACCGAAACAAATAAATGGACATGCCACTCCCGCAAAAATAACCGCCAGAATAGATTACCCACAATGCACCACTAGCCCATATATATAAATAGCCGAAGAAAAATCCAGCATTCGCGGCCTGACGATTGCGTCCAGCATGAAACAGCCTGTCGCCTTTGAGTGTTGACTTCAATGTTCACTTTATATATAATATATATATGATGAGTAAAATGTAGGTTTAATAAAAGCAAAATACAGTAAAGAACGAAAAATGTGTTTTTATTTTCGAAATGTACATTTACTATCCTTTTTGTTTCATTCGTTTTAAAAATCAAATCAATCAAGTGGGTACCGTTATCTTCCACACACTGTCGAAAGCGTTCACAAAAGTTGTCCATAACTCGACGGCTCATTTTATGTGGAATGGCAGCGATTTCTTGACCAATGGCATCTTATAATTGTTCAATACATTGATTTCACCTATCCCGAAAGAAAAAAAATCACGTGTTCATATCATGTGATCAGGCAGGCCAACGCTCTTTGTGTTGCAGTTACCGATTCGTTGTTCTTGATAAACGTTTCCACAACGAAAGCGCAATTGCGCGCCCATCCAATTCATGTTGGCAACTGAAAACGAAATGAAACAACCATTATTCATGGATCTAACTTATATCTATTTAATACATAAAAATTTACAATTCCTTTTCAGAAATACGTATGCGAAATGCTTTAATGATAAACCCACCCAAAACTAGATTATTACAATATCTTACTTTTCACCGACCTACACAAAGGTGACGACCACAGACTTCCCAACCACACACATACATATACACGAGAATACAAAAATCCAAGCAACATATCGTTACATTTTACCGACAATACAGTGTGACATTTGTAGATATTCCTCACATACACACTTATACACTTACATGAATTAACGTTACGGTCGAACATGCATCTGTACACACAAGCATTTCTTTATTCACACACTCTTGCACTGTCATACACTGTAACGTCCAAATTTTCCTCGCGCATATTTATATATTATAGATTGTCTTAACACACGTGACTCGTGTTTGACCAATGAGAACTAATTCAAAATCATAACATACCAGTACTCTGTCTCTTTGTTTTTTTTTTGTTTTTTTTTTATTTCTCTTCTCGATCTCTGACGAAGCCTTAATAAAGGTGAAACATGTTAGATTGAAATACGTTTCCTACTTGTTCTTTATTTCATTATATAAGTAATTAGTGGAGTTTTCCGAGGGGAGTGTGACTTTAGACTGTTCCTATGAATCTCATTGCTTACTGTACGTTTATTGATACAGATTTCCGATGAAAGCAAATCATCCTGCAACTCTTGACGAGTAACCATTGGATTTTGTTGAATTTGATGCATTAAATTCCACAAAGATCTTAAAGAAATCTTACGTGGAGCACCTGTTCTTTGGTTTTCAACCGTTTTTAGTTTTTTATTCCTTGCAATAAATGAACAAATGGGAGTAAATAAAATATTCAGGTTGTCTGAGTTTTTTCCTGTAACTTTTACCTTCTTCCCAGAGCTTAACAATCAGTTCTTTTTGCGAATTTGTCAATTCTTTACCGCTTGCCATGATGATAACCTTCTTGCACGGATATCAATTACAGAATATTCTGTTTGTATTTTTAGGCTAAAAATATCTACTGATAACATTAGTTGAACATTGTAGAATTTCCACTTGAATAATCTAGAGTATTAAAGCAATTTAAAATTTTAAAATCTGAAATTTGCATTGTATGAATACTTTTTCACCCATTAAAATGGACAAATGGGATTTA
>OZ038510.1:60352456-60357456 GCA_964036315.1 Acanthosepion esculentum
TTATTTGCTGCTTCCCCTTGTTCATCTTGCTCTCAAGCTGTCCTGTGATTATCAGATTTTCAAATCCCTCTTTTCATTATTATGTACCCTGAAAATTTCAACTGTCTCTTCCTGATGTTAAGTTTCCATTATTCTCTAAGACTTCGTCGTTTCTCAAATGTTCTGTCCATGGTATCCTCAGCATCCCCCTGTATAACCAGATTTGTGCTGCCTAAAGTCTCCTCTTCATCTGATAAGCATTCACTCGATAAACGATAAAAAGTCTTTGGGCAGGTTTTTAGTTGATCATTAGTCGACTCAAGAAGTTTCTTTCAGTTTTGCACGTACTTGTCAAATCTCGGTTTATTTTAGTAGCTTGATTTTAAATGTCACCATATGTATGTTTTCATACGGCTCAGGTTGAGGTCCTTACACAGTACACCTGTTAAAATGTGTTTACTTTATCTTCCTCATTGACAACGAAGTCACTCCTTTCATTTTTGGACTTTTGGTTAAAGCTGGTTGCTCAAATGACTGAATAGTTAGTATCACTCCATTAGACAATCTCGCCTTTTGTCGACTTGATTTGCCGAGCAAACAGGTTAGAGTTCCTGAATTTAATTAGTGGCTGATAAAGGTCAAATATTTCAACAAAATCGAGTACTGATGTCGTATATGAGTAGGAGCTGCCCAGCCTTCACTTTCCAGTCTTGATAGAGTCCAAAAGCTTCTCTACTCTCCTTGTGGGTAATGAATTAGTTCCCGCCGACAACCTCTCTCTCATTGACGAAATGTCACATGCTCGATGGCTATTTACATGGAAAGTGTTCAGAAAAACTACACTCCTTAATTCCACCAGCTCTTATCTTCAAGGCTAAACCCCGCCATGCTACGCACATTGTAGCGGACTGGCTTCATTCCTTTCGTATTCCCATGGTGTGATATAAGTTCCACCCGAGCAGCTTCTTCCCACGAACAAAACCGCTGCTTTGAAGAACCAAGCCCCGTTATCTTCATCACATATCAGTATAAACTATACTTCTTACTCTGTAACCTCGAGTGGCTCCCAGGCCTTGTGCATAGTGAACATCATTGTAAAAAAAAAACTACTTAATGAGGATAACTACGCGGGATACTTCTTGCTTATTCGAGAATAACCAAGATAGAATCGTTTAAAGAATACTTACCAACAAGCTTCGTCTCGCAGACCAATTCAGTGGAGTAGTAAGATAGATTCTCCCTGAATTCCAGATTAAGCATAGCAGATAACTTTGGGTGCCTATTCGCGATCGATGGTTACGAGCTTTTTCTCGTCGGCCAGTTCGCTAATACGGGGTCCTTTCCCTGGGGTAAGTTCCATGGAAATCGTTGAATGTTCAAGTTCGCTCCAGACCCCAAGAACTCACACATAAGATCCATTGCCAAAGATGCCAGGAAAATGGTTGGCCAATTCTATCGCTTCAGGAAGTACCTGACTCTTTCGAAAACGCTTTTTCTTTAAAGGAGTCAAATTACACTAGAGGGTTTCCAAACTTTTTTTACGCCATTGCTCACTTCCACATAGAAAGATTTCCACTGTTAACGTGTATCGCTGGGGGGGGGGTGAGAAGAAGACGATTCATACCTTTTCCAAGGATATTCATACTTTTTCCAAGGATATTATATTCATATACGTGCTAATATCCTTGGGAAAGGTATGAATCCTCTTCTCTCTCAGCTACGGGTAAATAGCAAGATAGACCGGGTAGTATAGCCTTGGATGGCAACTGGTCAACTGCAGAAAGAAATGGCAACCTACTGCGGGAAAAATCTACCTCATCAGTAATGTATCACGCATGGCACATAACTGACTGAAACTGTATAGTAAATATTCAAAAGTATACAGTGATGGGTATATTATGATTTGACGGGTAATTTGCCTGCCTTGATAAATTCGGGATGGCCAATGTGATAAAAAAAGTAAAAATAATTTTATATTAAATAAAATTATCCTGAGGTCACTTCTTAATTTTACTGGCAAAGTTATTCTTGTCCTTCCCTTGTCTGACTTTATATTCAAAAGAAAATGTTATTTCATCTGAAGAACTATTTGAATGTTAATGACCTTTCTCAAAATGTCTCTTGGGATTCAAGTTCACTATGCTATTCAATTGGAACTCATACATACAATTTATTGCTAAAAATCCTGTGAAAATGATCAACTCATTGTACCTGATTGCTTCCATTATGCTTTACAAGAATCAGATGAGACCAGAAATGGAGTGTTGCATTAATATCGGAACTACTAAATCATCACTTTCCAGCTTCCATACACTTTAAAATCGCTTACGTGCTTTGGTAGGAAGGGTAATTTATTTTCCTCTCTACAGCCTCTTTCTCAGTTATACAAGCTTATAGTATGCCTGTATACAGCCGCTTTCTAAGATCCATGGTTTAAAATGTCTTTGAGCGCGTGAAGCCGATGGGTCTAGGTGCAGACCACACTTCTTCGGACATTGTGAACTGGCGCCACAGAATCACAAACAAAGAACTGTGCCACATAACAGAAACCACGTCAGGACTTGAGGACGTTCACCAGCAGCAACAGCTAAAATGGATATCACATATAACTTGAAGAGAAAATAATGACATAATCAATATGTTGACATTCCACACCACTTCAAATAAAAGGTTAGGAAGGAAACTCCACCAATACTGAAAAGCGCGATAACAGCTTGTTAACACACTGAGAAACCAATTTTCTTAAAAAAATGTTTACAGCGAATGATTTTATAAATTTCAACGAGACAGTAGTACAAGTTTCTCAGTCAATGAATGCCAAATTTTCCGTTATATACTTATATACTTTATATATAAAATGTGCAGAGTATGTAACTAGAAGAGAAAATAATTATATAATTAAGCTAGTTAACGTTCAACACTATCAAAAACAAAAGGTTAGGAAGGAAACTCTCATCCAAATTAGAAAGAGCTATAACAGTTAGTGAACTTGAGAAGTTTAATTACCTGAATTACTGTTTCAAGAAATAAATTTTAAAAATTTCAGTCGACAGTAACACTAACTGTTCGGTTAATATATGTTGAAAGTTTCTTACATGGAAACGGCTAATTTTATAATGTTTATCATAGCTGATTGGTTATGGGAATATTTAGTTGGTGCAACGATGTGCGTTGTAGTGTAATGGATATAGGCTCGGAATGTGAAATTGGAGAGCAGAGTTCAAATTTCAGTCGGGTTCGTTACATTCACTTACGCACAGATACTCTTGGGAATGGTATGAATCCATATGTTTCCCCTGAACTATATGTTGATTAGCAGGACAGACAGGTTCTTATAGCCTTGGTTGGCAATCAGTCTAACGCAGAAAGAAACGGCAACCTACTGCAGGAAAATCTGCCTAGTCACTTACGAAGGGATATGATCGTCCAACTGACTGAATTAAGTTTGATTCTCAGTGAATTTTGACTCGGACAACTTATCCTTGAAAAATGCTTTTTGAATGTCTGTCCTAATCTATAGTGCATTCAACCGTCACTGAGACTGGTGAAGGTGGAACTGATGAGTGTACATCTTAACAATCACCATGGAAATAGCGACAGAGCAGTTAGAGGCTTGCGACGTCTTTTATGTGAGAAAGTGTTAAAGAGTAGAAGAAAATTTGTCACCCACAAAGACTCTGGGACGCTTTTGGATCCTATCGAGAGTGGAAAGTGAAGACTGGCAGATCTAGCCCATATATGGCAGCAGTACTCCATTTTCGGCCTAATCTGGCTAAAGGCAGGGGATAGCGAGAGAAGTGAGGTACTTGCTGCAGCGGTACAGGGTACATTTTTTTTTCAGTATTTTTTAGTGATGAATCATATACACGTGTTCCGCTTGAATAGGCACTCAAGATACGGAGCCTCCATGAGGGAACATCCATTCACCATGCTTGGTGAAAGTTCTCGGTCGGATCGTTGATGATAGATGGATACTAGTTTTGTGGCATTAAATGTGACCAGGCAGTCTCCCGACCCTGTCTGCGTTACTAGAGCTAGGTCCGAGGAGAGATCACTTGCCAAGCTCTAGTCAGCCAGGTGTGAAACAAATCTGAAAACCAGACACAAACTCATTTATTCAGTCATAAAAATCATTTTAAGATAACATATATGGATGAAGTGAGGTGTGAAAATACCCAGCAGGACAGGTGAAAAAGCTTGGTATCTTGACAAATAAACAGATCGATCACGCTGTTCAAATTTTGGGAATTACTGGGTAGGACTTCTTATTAAGAGAGAAAGACAGATTACGAAAAAGAAAAAAACTAGTAGAATATATTTCAAATCAGAGAGAGGAGAACACTGTGAGAATTTGTAGCATTTTATGACCAGATTAGCAAATTCATGAAACTTTATTCGAATCGAATACCAGTTTTTGGATCTATCGATATGCTGGGGATTGTTTAAAGTCGAAGGATGAGAACAAGCAGATGGAAGCAAAGATGGACGACTAGCGCTTTCACTAATCAATGATTAAAAGGGCTTCAAGCGAATGAATCCTTTAGGTCTTAAAGGAGACAATCCTTCATCATACCCGATAGACTGGCGCTACATAATCACAAAGAGCTTTGCCAAATAAGAAATAACATATCACTTGAAGACTTTTTAATGGATTTTTTAAAAAATCCCAAATTATTTTATAAATTTGAAATGACAGCAACACTAAGGGTTCAATTACTGAATGCCTAAAGTTTTCTGTATGGAGACGGTTGTGGCCACTACAGCTATATAACACTAATCTTTACCATTCTGTAGATAAGTTTCCTCTAATGTCGTGTTGTGCTGAATGATTAAAAAAATCTGTCTATATTTCTGAGATGAGGTATTATTTACATTATTCGAACAATTGTCCTCATCCTTGTCGCCATATTTATTACAACGTTTCGGCCTTTCAGTATCTGTCTATATTTCTGAGATGAGGTATTATTTACATTATTTACATTATTCGAACAATTGTCCTCATCTTTGTCGCCATATTTATT
>OZ038510.1:60369956-60372456 GCA_964036315.1 Acanthosepion esculentum
GACAATTGTCCTCTTGTACGAAAAAAAGAAATATTTTTTAAGAATTGGAAAAAATCCTTTCCTGTAATCTTTCCTCAAACTTGGACTAATGACATGTATTAATGAAAGATTACTGCTGTCTCTCATCTATGTTAATCTTTCTAATAGGATTTATTAAAATAAATACGTCTTGTATTACTGATTATTATACTTCATAATTTAAAGTGGTTGATTCGTTTTCTACGGCTTATCAATCTTTTGCAAGTAGATCTCCAAGCACGTGGCCGAGTGGTTAGAACGTTCGAATTCTGACCACGAGACCCGGTTTCGAATCTCAACATGTCGATTAGTCAGGAAAGCAAACTTCCATATGTTATCGGACTGGAGGGATCGATTCAAGCGTGCGGCAACTTTGGAAAGTGCCTGAAACTATACCACGGTTTGACCCAAGCCTTGTGAGTGAAATTGGGTGGAAGTCACAAGTCATCGTGTTCGAGGGCTTGAGTGTGTTGGCCTTGTTCCGATTGCTGATCACGCTAGATAACACGCTCTCTGAAACATAGTTGAAGTATAAAAGTATAAACCACAGGTGGGCTCTGTGGGTGTTGAATAAACACAAATGGTCCTGATCAAACGTCTGCAATAGGGATTGGCTAGCCAATAGGGATCTACTAGCTAGTAGACAGGCATCCTCGAATACGAGTGGCCAGCTATACATATACATACTTCGGTGATCGTACAGGAAATGATGGTTCAACATGATGTGGCCGTAAGCCATATATGCTCGGGTATATTAAGAAGGTCGTTTCCTGTCGTAGTTATTAAGTGAATTTTGTTAGGTGTTTTCCCCTGTATAATGTCTAATATCTGTGATTAATATTTGACATTGAATTATGATGAAAAATAATGGGTTTTCATAAATATTATGAGACGTTCTCGGCTGACATGAAGTGGAATTCATGCTGAATCCATTGCTATGTCTGCTGCTAAGAAAGTTGGTTCGCTGTGTCATTCTAGATATTTTTCCTCGACAGAATCTGACATATGTATAAGTCTACCATTCGTCCATTCTTTGAATATTGCTGCCACATATGGTCCGATGTTCCTGCTATATATCTAGAGACTCATGATAAAATCAAAAGAATAATCCGTAATATTATTGGTCCTGACCTGGCATCTCGGCTTCAGTCACTTTCATACCACCCTAACGTAGATTCTCTGTAACTTTTCTATAAATACTTTCATAGTAATTGTTCTGATGGACTTTCTGCTATGATACCTAGACTTTATAAATTTAAGCGCAGTACTAGATTAGTTGAAAGGTCTGATTAGTTACCAGTTGAAATGGCTAGATGCAACCGTAAGTTCTTTGCTAACAGTTTCTTCTCTCGCGCTTCTCGCTTGGGGAACTCTCTTCCGGTTCCATGGTTTCAAAAATTTAAATGCAATGTCAATCGATATCTATTGTCTTCTTGATTACTCTTCATTTATTTTTCTCGCTCATTAATAATGTTTCTCTTTTTTCTTATTCTTTCACACTCAGAATCTTAGTGGCTTTTGCTTGTGGTGGAATGAATAAAAAAAACAACAAAAACCTCAAAAAAAAAAACCCGTAAAACTTGTTTTAACAAATTTCGGAAGTCAAACTATATTTTGCATTGAAAATCAATAAGAAAGGGTTTATTAGTGGTCAGGAATTAATGCAAGTGTTATTTGTTGTTTACTTTTATATGTGGGCAGAGTTACAGCGGGAAAAGAGGGATAGGTGAGCTGAGTTCAAGTTCTGTCCTAGTCTGTTGCGTTTAGGGGGCTGGAATTGATGCAGGCCGAGAAAATAGGGCTATTATATATGTAATATATATCTTATTATTCTCATATTGGTTTGGTTTGTTATGTTTTACGACATATCAACTTTATTGCCGGTAATATTTTTTTCCAAAAATATATTGCTGGTAATAATTTATTTTTCAAAAATGTATCTCTGGTAATATTTTTTTTCTCCAAAAATGTACTACTGGTAATAATTTTAATATATATATATATTTATATAACCAACTTTCTTAGCAGCAGACATAGCAATGGATTCAGCATGAATTCCACTTCATGTCAGCCGAGAACGTCTCATAATATTTATGAAAACCCATTATTTTTCATCATAATTCAATGTCAAATATTAATCACAGATATTAGACATTATACAGGGGAAAACACCTAACAAAATTCACTTAATAACTACGACAGGAAACGACCTTCTTAATATACCCGAGCATATATGGCTTACGGCCACATCATGTTGAACCATCATTTCCTGTACGATCACCGAAGTATGTATATGTATAGCTGGCCACTCGTATTCGAGGATGCCTGTCTACTAGCTAGTAGATCCCTATTGGCTAGCCAATCCCTATTGCAGACGTTTGATCAGGACCATTTGTGTTTATTCAACACCCACAGAGCCCACCTGTGGTTTATACTTTTATTATTAAACTTTTAATATATATATATATTTATAATATATATA
>OZ038510.1:60377456-60449956 GCA_964036315.1 Acanthosepion esculentum
TTTATCAGGTCTCTTTTGTGTTCATAGATGTATTTTTGTTTTTAAATTCCTTCATGTTTCTCAATGAATTGTAAGGAACAGTTTTGGCAAGTTATTTATATAAGCCTGATTTAGAAATATTATGGCTATGGGTGTTTGAGGATCCGATTATATCCATAATGCTTTTGGAAGGGTTTGTGATTATTTTGCGGTTATTTAGATTGTATAGGTTGTACTGGATAGTGGGTGTGACAGAGCGTGTCGGTAGTATTATGTATCTATTCTCATATAATTTATTATTACGTATGATGTTGTTATTTTTTGCGGTTGTATATTTTGTATGCCTTTCTTCTTGCGTTGTGGATGAAATGGTATGAGTATTGTAGGTTTTCGACTGTGTTTTCTCTGTATGTTTCTTCATCGGGTAAATATTGGGGGTTGCAGATTCTTAATGCTCTCAAATAGAAACCTATAATAATTCTAAATTTAATTTTAGAAGATTGGCTTGAGTAAAAAATGACTTTTGTTGGTAGCTTTTCTAGAAGAGTTAAAATTGAGTTCGTTATTGATTCTATGTAACAACTTATCTAGGAAGAGAAGAGTGTAGTTGGTTTCAAAGGTCAAGTCTATTGTAGATTCAACGTTGTTAAGTTGGTTGACAAGGTCTATTAAATTAGTATTTTTGCGTATATTCCAACTATTTACTTATTAAATTAGTATTTTTGCGTATATTAATAGTGAGTCGTTTATGTATCTGAAATAGGAAGAGTTTGTAGGGAGAATATTTTTGAATGGATCACTTTCTAGAAACTCTAAAAATAGACAATCAAGAACGCCACTGAGAGGAGATACCATTGGTAAACCAGATTTCTGTCTGTAAAGTTGGTTATCAAATGGGAAAAAATATTGCTTGGTGATTAGCATAGAGACATTTGTGTATAGAGATTTTATGTCTAAACCAGGCATATATTTGTTTTTAATGACTATATTTTTTAATTTGTTTAGGAGGTCACCTGAATTTTTTATGTGTGATTGAGTAATAGTGCCGAGAAGTGGTGTTAAGATTTTGCTTAGTGTGCGGGCTAGTTTATGAGATGCGGCGCCTATCCCGGATATATGTCTCATTAGTATGTTCGGTTTATGTGTTTTTCAAAGTCCGTTTAATGTGGGTGATTTTGTGTGGTATTCAATAAATTTTATCCAGGAAGAAATTTTCAATTCTTTAGTAGCTTTTTGATGTCGCTTGTGAATTTTTGTGTTTCTTTTATAGTTTTTTTATATACTTTTTCATAGATTGTTATTATCGTTAATGAGTTCTCTCATTTTCTGTTGGTTTTTATTGTTAGCTAATTCTTTTAGGGTTTTTATGTATCTTCAAGGAAATGCGGTGCCGTTTTTTTTTTGGTGGGGGGTTGTATGTGGCTGTGATTACTTGGGTGTAGCCTTTGATAAAATCAAAGTCATTGATTTTTAATTATGTAATCTGTCGTGTCATATTTTGGTATTCCGAGGGCTTCTAATTGTGTATTCGATAGTTGGAATTTGGATAAGTTTGTTATTAGGTCTCTTCTGCCGACATTGGGCTATTTTCTATTGTTAATGAGTATACTGAATTTGTTTAGCAAAACACGGACATTATTCTTATTATTATATTTCATTCAGTTCGTGTTTTTGTAGGTAACTTCTTGTCATATACACCTTATGGTAAAGAATGGTTTCTCTTTCTTCTAATTCCTGTATTGAACATTTCAAAAATGCACGGGCATAAAGAGGGAAAATATGGTGTGACGATTTGACGAGCTTGTGTAAGCAATGACGAATAACTTTTTCATCAACGTAGTTTTTAAGAAAGTTGTTCTTGTATTTTATGTGAATAGGCGGATGTTAGTTGTTGCATGTATTTTCTGAGCATATGTGTGTCTGTGTTTTTGTTTTCCATGTCGACAAATATGTAAAACTTTCTCAGAATTAAACTGTAGAAAAAACACAATATGTATTCAGGAAAAAGACGATAGGAAAATTAGTTTTAGCCGACGCGTTTCGTCCAATGTAGATTTTTCAAGGCAAAAAAAACGCAAAAAAAACAAAAAACGAATTGAATTCATTGAAACAAAGTATCTATAAACAAGAAACAAAATGTCTTTAGCAACTAGAAGAATTTAAAAACATATATACATAGATTTATTGGTTTGGAGGGGGACGATCCCAGCGTGCGGCACCTTTGAAAAATGCCTGAAAAACCATACCACGAGTTGACCTAAGCTCTGTGAGTGAAATTAGGTAGACGGTACCCCTGGGTGCCGTCGATAGCTGTGATAGAACGATATTAAAAGTCGTCGTGACCGAAGGTTTAAGCGTGCTGACCTTGTTTAGATTGTTGATCATGCTAGATAACACGCACTCTCCTAGAAACTGCAACTAAGGTCTGCTCAGCATAGTTGCAGTATAAACCACAAATTGGCTCTGTGAGTGTTGTACAGACACAAATATGCCTAAGTGCGCGTCTGCAATAGGGATTGGCTAGCTGCCATAGTAGACGGGTATCCTCTAACACGAATGGCCAGCTATTATTATTATATATATGTATATAAGTATATATGTGTTTATATATGTATATATATATGTATATATGCTTATATGTGCGTGTCTGTATATATGTATATATGCATATGTATGTATGTATATATATATATGTGTGTGTGTGTGTGTGTATGTATGTATGTATGTATGTATTCACCTGTTGCTCCTCTAAGGACTAAGGATGGCGAAAAACTTCTTCGAGATCCCGATGATATGAGATGACGGAAACATTTTGACGAGCTTCTCAATAGGCACGCAGAGGTTACCGAAAAGTCTATCAGATCTATGCCTGAAAAACCTGTCAAATAATTTCTCGCGGAGCCTCCAACATTTGAAAGTGCCGTCAGAAAGCTTAATGGTGGAAAGTCACCTGGAATGGATAGGCTGCAATGCCGAGATTTTTAAGCGCGGAGGGAGAAGTCTTTTGCATCGGCTTCATTCGTTGTTGCTAGATACCTGGAGTAATAAGTGTTCCGGATGACTGGAAAGATGCTGTCATGGTTATTTTGTACAAGGGCAAGGAGGACAATGATGATTGTGAAAATTGTCGTGGCATATCGCTGTTGTCTGTTGTCGACAAGTTTCTTTGTGGATTTCTGCTGGATCGTTTGGTGTACCACATCGCTAATGAAGCTCTTCTGGAGTCACAGACGGGCTTTAGGGTTGGACGTGGCACTGTAGGTATGATCTTCACAGCCATACAACTGTAAGAAAAGTGTGTCGAACAGAATATGAATCTTGCCAGGTATTTGTTAATTTGGCAAAGACATTTCACACCGTAAACCGAAAGGCTTTGTTGAATGTTTTAGGGAAGTTGGGATATCCCGAAAAGTTTGTTTCAATTCTTCGCTTGTTTCATGATGATATGAAGGCATGGATTAATGTTGGTGGAAAGCTCTCTGAGCCGCTGACAGTTGAAAATGGCGTTAAGCTGGGCGACATTCCGGCTCCAAACCTATTTGCCCTGTACTTCTCTATCGTTTTTAAACAGGCCTTTAAGAACTTGGTATTTACATTCGCTATCATTCAACAGAAAAGTTGTTTAACAACAGGAGGTTTGATGCAAAGTCAAAGGTTCACTTGTCGTTGATCAGGGATTTGCTATACGCTGATGACTGCGATCTTGTGGCACACTCGGAAGAAGATATGCGGCATCGCATGGATGCTTTTTCTAATGCATGCACTGCACTGGGATTGACTATTAGTTTGAAAAAGACAGTAGTCATGTACCAACCAGCTCCAGTGAAGCCATATCGTGAACCAAGCATCTGTAAAGGCTGTTTGTGTATCTTGGGAACACGTTGAGCATGTTCTGTGATACTGATGTAGAAATTTGAAACCGCATGCAAAAAGCTAGTGACGCATTTGGAAAACTGAATACGCTGACGACACCACTATTTACTCCTGCCTCAAACACAAATCTAGTGAGGCGGACAAAGCTAACCTGGCAGCTCAAATTGAAAAGGACCTCCAATCGGTTGTGATCTGGGGTGAGAAATGGATGGTTAACTTTAACGCCTCTAAAACAAAACTGCTCTCTATCAACCACCACAAGGATCCATCCCTGCATCCCATTAGAATGTCTGATGACCAACTTCTCGAGAGCTCCTCCCTGCGGCTGCTCGGTCTCACGTTGTCTGCTGATCTGACATAGAACAAATACATCGAGTCAGTTGCATCAGCCACCGCAAAGAAAGTTGGTTCTCTGTGCCGAGCCAGGAAAATTTTCTCCCCGGAATCGATTCTTCAAGTCTATAAATCGACCATTCGCCCTTGCATGGAGTATTGCTGCCATATATGGTCTGGGGCCCCTTCTGTTTGCCTCGGGGTTCTTGATAAGATCCAGAGACGGATAGGCAACGTGATTGGCCCTGATGTGTCATCTCGTCTGCAGTCGCTCTCTCACAGACGCAATGTTGCCTCGCTCTGCCTTTTTTACAAGTACTTCCACGGTAATTGCTCTGAGGAGTTGCGTTCACTTGTCCCCAGGCCTCGTGAATTTAAACGCCCCACCAGGCTGGCATCCCGCTCCCACCCCCTACACCGTGGAAACTGTTAGATGTAGACGTCTCTTCTACTCCAATAGCTTCATGTCTTGCACATCTCGCCTATGGAACTCCCTTCCCTATTACTGTTTCCCTGACAAATACAATCTCCAACGGTTTAAGTGTAGCGTCAATCGACATCTCCAGTTGCTTTGATCTATCCACTTCCCTTCTCCACATCCTTTCATTTTTCATTCCTATCTGCTCTCGCTCCGGATCTTTTGTGGCCCCCTTGCCTTGATCGACCCACTGTCTTTCTCTTTCTCCACATCCCCTCCCTTGCCACTCCTATCTGCTCTTCCTCCAACCCTTCTTTAACCCCTTGCGTGATAGTGGCCTCCGGCCTTGCTTGGGGTAATATGATTAAAAAAAAAAAAAAAAAACGTCTGTGGTCTCAACACAGAATTTCAGTGAGTACATGTGTGCTAACAGCACTTCTTTATGCTTCCGAGACGTGGGTGGTTTACCGCAGACAAATGAAAATGGTTGAGTGATTCCACCAGTACTGCTTACGCCGTATCCTTGGCATTACCTGGCAAATGTTTGTTAGTGACATAGACATGCTAGAGAGGAGCGACTGTGATAATATTGAGTCCTTGATACTAAAACATCAACTTCAGTGGACAGGCCACCGGCCACCTCATCAGAATGGATGACAGCCGTATTCCAAATCAAAGAGAAAAGCCGCTAAACCTAAGATGCGCTTTAAGGACTGCATCAAGAATGCGCTGAAGAAATGCAACATTCCTTGTGGTCACTGAGAAGAATATGCATCTGATTGCAATAATTGGAATGGGGCTGCTAGTAGTGGAAGGTGTCACTTTCAGGAGGAGAAGAGGAGGTACGCAAGGCTTAAATGAGATATGCGTAAAGGTGTCCCCGTTGAACTTCCTGAAGACACCCACAGGCAGCTCGATCTGACGTGTACAGATTGTGGTAGAGTGTTTGTCGATGGCTGGTCTAAAGAGTCACTTGAGACCGCACCGACGGTAGACATCCAGCAACTGAAATGTGATATTTGCGGTATGATATGCGGGTCCAGAAGCGGTTACATGCGACATTTTAAATTACATGATATTATATCACTCACTGTTGCAGCTCTTAAGCGTCCTGTTTATGCCAGAGTATGTGAGTCTCTTGTCGGGCTAAAGAGCCACATTCGTTCAGAACATCAGTAGATATTCTCCAGAAAGATATATAGTAATGGTCGTGCTCGGACACGAGTTGACAACCACTATATATATATATATATATATATATGTGTGTGTGTGTGTGTGTGTGTGTGCGCGCGCGTGTGTATACATCTATATATTGATTTTAGTAATAATACATTTACAACTTCAGTTCATAAAAAACAACTAGTAATGACTCTTGCCATCTTAATTTCTCTAGTGAATGCCCTCTTAGATATAAAATAGGTGTTATTAAAAAATTCCTCAAGAGAGCGCACGAGAATTCATTCTCTCACACGCTTTTCTTTAAAGAGTTAAATAACGTAAAACAAACGATTATTAATAACGGATTTCCAAATCAATTGTTGGATTTCTATATTAAGCTTTTTCTAAGGTAGCTAATATCAACGACGAGATTATAAACATAAACAATAACATTAATATTTTTTATGAAAATCAGATGTACTAAAATTACAAACAAGAATTAAGAACATTATAAAAAAATGCACAACACCGTTAGACAATACCAAAAAATTAGACTAATTATTTATTACAAAAAAATTTAAAACCGCCAACCTTATACTTAAAAATAATAATTCACCTCTTAGAACAAAATTAAATAGAACAAATATTATTTACGAATTTAAATTAAGGAATTGTATTCCTGATCAATCAAAATTCCTAAACAATTATATAGGCCACACGACAATATGTTTGACAAGAAGACTCACACTACATATTTCTGACAGTAGCTCAAGTAGGTCTCATTTAAATACTCATGGATACCTACTGGACCCTATTAGTAACATACTTGTTGATAACACAAATATAATAGCATCGACTACATGTAATAATAAATAATGGAAGCCTTACTAATAAAAACAAAACCTACGCTCAAGAATATCAACTATGAACATGGACACAATATCTTGACCGTGTTTTGAAAATGAAACATTATATAAATATATGCATACAACAATCTATTTCTTGTTAACAGTTAATATATTTCAACATATATATATATATATATATATATATATATAACTTTTGCCTTGTTTCACTTATGGTCATTGATCGCTTTATCTAGTTATCTTGGTTAAAGATCTTGTGGATTATCCAGGAAGATCTTCTAAAGCACAGCTTTTATTAATCCTACCAATGATCTGCAAATTGCTTGCTTATTATGAGTAATTATTTTAACGAATCACTTAGACCACTTGTCTATTCAGAATGATGCCAACAAACGTGATATTTACATTTTAGATGTTTGTTAAAAAGTTTCTTTGTTGGAAATCAATGGGAATTTGAACTACTATTTGATTGTCCTAGTTTATAAGTCTTTTTAGCAAGCAGACAAAACAAATTTTCACTTTGTTTTCTATTTCATTCCAGCTAATATACAGTGTGTCCATAAATGATATTTTGAATTTTCACAAAAATGAAAAATAAATGAAGATAACTTTACACGATTTATTGAAAACATAGAGAAATAAATACAGTTTTATATAAATACATCGGAACACTTCGACATGGGCTCCATTGTTTGCAGCCAACACATCTAGACGATGCTTCAGTTCTGTGTTTTTTTTGTTTTTGTTTTGTTTTTTTTGTTTTTTATAAAGTTCTTGTGCCCGCACAAATGCTAACGCAACATTTTGGTTCTTTTTCATAATTTGTATTGTAATTCCGCTGACCTTGAGTGTTCGATGTGGACCCATTTACGTATAAAGTTAGGTATTATTACGCATATTGTGAGACCCTACTGTATTAGATCGCCTTTGATGAACGCTTGGCTGGAGATGCTACAATAATCTGTTCTTCGTTTGTCCACCTACTGACCTACTCTTTTTCACACTCATCCTTTTTCTTCACCTCACGCTCACTCGTCCTCTAATTCATTCTTTTTCTCGTCCTCTCACATTGTCTTTCTCTTCCTCACTCATTCTCTTACTCGTCCTGTCACTAATTCAATTTCTAATTTTCAAATTCATCTACTTTCTCGTGCTTAAAGCCATCTTTTTTCTGTTTCTCACACTCATCTCCTTTCTCTTCGTGACATTCATCCTCTTCTCGTTCCCCCATCCTCTTTCTCACCCTAACACTCATTCTCATCATCGTCCTCCCGCTATCTTCATTCTCGTACTCTCACTCATTCTCTTTATCGTCCTCACACTCATCCTCTTTCTCACCCCCATCACTAATTCTCTTTCTCGTTTTCAAATTCATCCACATTCTAGTCCTCACGCCCAAACTTTTTCTCTTACTTACACTCATCCTCTTTCTCATCCTCTCACTCATCCTCTTTGCCATCATAGCACTCATCCTCTTTCTCGTCCTCACACTCATCCTCATCTTGTCCTAACACACATTCTCTTTCTTTTTCGAACACTCATCCTATTTCTCGTCCTATCACTCCTTCTCTTTCCAATCTTCACACTCATGCTCTTTCTCATTTTCGCATTTATCCTCTTTCTCGTCTTCTCCGTCATCCTCATTCTCGTACTCACTCTCATCCTCATTCTTGTCCTCACTTTCATCCTTCATTTCGTCCTCACACTCATCCTATTTCTCGTCCTCTCACTCCTTCTCTTTCCAATCTTCACACTCATGCTCTTTCGCGTTTTCGCATTTATCCTCTTTCTCGTCTTCTCCGTCATCCTCATTCTCGTACTCACTCTCATCCTCATTCTTGCCGTCACTTTCATCCTTCATTTCGTCCTCACACTCATCCTATTTCTCGTCCTCTCACTCCTTCTCTTTCCAATCTTCACACTCATGCTCTTTCTCATTTTCGCATTTATCCTCTTTCTCGTCTTCTCCGTCATCCTCATTCTCGTACTCACTCTCATCCTCATTCTTGTCCTCACTTTCATCCTTCATTTCGTCCTCACACTTATCCTCTTTCTCGTCTTCTCCGTCATCCTCATTCTCGTACTCACTCTCATCCTTCATTTCGTCCTCACACTCATCCTATTTCTCGTCCTCTCACTCCTTCTCTTTCCAATCTTCACACTCATGCTCTTTCGCGTTTTCGCATTTATCCTCTTTCTCGTCTTCTCCGTCATCCTCATTCTCGTACTCACTCTCATCCTCATTCTTGTCCTCAGTTTCATCCTTCATTTCGTCCTCACACTCATCCTCTTTCTCGTACTCTCACTCCTTCTCTTTCCAATCTTCACACTCATGCTCTTTCGCGTTTTCGCATTTATCCTCTTTCTCGTCTTCTCCGTCATCCCCATTCTCGTACTCACTCTCATCCTCATTCTTGTCCTCACTTTCATCCTTCATTTCGTCCTCACACTCATCCTATTTCTCGTCCTCTCACTCCTTCTCTTTCCAATCTTCACACTCATGCTCTTTCTCATTTTCGCATTTATCCTCTTTCTCGTCTTCTCCGTCATCCTCATTCTCGTACTCACTCTCATCCTCATTCTTGTCCTCACTTTCATCCTTCATTTCGTCCTCACACTCATCCTATTTCTCGTCCTCTCACTCCTTCTCTTTCCAATCTTCACACTCATGCTCTTTCTCATTTTCGCATTTATCCTCTTTCTCGTCTTCTCCGTCATCCCCATTCTCGTACTCACTCTCATCCTCATTCTTGTCCTCACTTTCATCCTTCATTTCGTCCTCACACTCATCCTATTTCTCGTCCTCTCACTCCTTCTCTTTCCAATCTTCACACTCATGCTCTTTCTCATTTTCGCATTTATCCTCTTTCTCGTCTTCTCCGTCATCCTCATTCTCGTACTCACTCTCATCCTCATTCTTGTCCTCACTTTCATCCTTCATTTCGTCCTCACACTTATCCTCTTTCTCGTCTTCTCCGTCATCCTCATTCTCGTACTCACTCTCATCCTTCATTTCGTCCTCACACTCATCCTATTTCTCGTCCTCTCACTCCTTCTCTTTCCAATCTTCACACTCATGCTCTTTCGCGTTTTCGCATTTATCCTCTTTCTCGTCTTCTCCGTCATCCTCATTCTCGTACTCACTCTCATCCTCATTCTTGTCCTCACTTTCATCCTTCATTTCGTCCTCACACTCATCCTCTTTCTCGTACTCTCACTCCTTCTCTTTCCAATCTTCACACTCATGCTCTTTCGCGTTTTCGCATTTATCCTCTTTCTCGTCTTCTCCGTCATCCCCATTCTCGTACTCACTCTCATCCTCATTCTTGTCCTCACTTTCATCCTTCCTTTCGTCCTCACACTCATCCTATTTCTCGTCCTCTCACTCCTTCTCTTTCCAATCTTCACACTCATGCTCTTTCTCATTTTCGCATTTATCCTCTTTCTCGTCTTCTCCGTCATCCTCATTCTCGTACTCACTCTCATCCTCATTCTTGTCCTCACTTTCATCCTTCATTTCGTCCTCACACTCATCCTATTTCTCGTCCTCTCACTCCTTCTCTTTCCAATCTTCACACTCATGCTCTTTCTCATTTTCGCATTTATCCTCTTTCTCGTCTTCTCCGTCATCCCCATTCTCGTACTCACTCTCATCCTCATTCTTGTCCTCACTTTCATCCTTCATTTCGTCCTCACACTCATCCTATTTCTCGTCCTCTCACTCCTTCTCTTTCCAATCTTCACACTCATGCTCTTTCTCATTTTCGCATTTATCCTCTTTCTCGTCTTCTCCGTCATCCTCATTCTCGTACTCACTCTCATCCTCATTCTTGTCCTCACTTTCATCCTTCATTTCGTCCTCACACTCATCCTATTTCTCGTCCTCTCACTCCTTCTCTTTCCAATCTTCACACTCATGCTCTTTCTCATTTTCGCATTTATCCTCTTTCTCGTCTTCTCCGTCATCCTCATTCTCGTACTCACTCTCATCCTCATTCTTGTCCTCACTTTCATCCTTCATTTCGTCCTCACACTCATCCTATTTCTCGTCCTCTCACTGCTTCTCTTTCCAATCTTCACACTCATGCTCTTTCTCATTTTCGCATTTATCCTCTTTCTCGTCTTCTCCGTCATCCCCATTCTCGTACTCACTCTCATCCTCATTCTTGTCCTCACTTTCATCCTTCATTTCGTCCTCACACTCATCCTATTTCTCGTCCTCTCACTCCTTCTCTTTCCAATCTTCACACTCATGCTCTTTCTCATTTTCGCATTTATCCTCTTTCTCGTCTTCTCCGTCATCCTCATTCTCGTACTCACTCTCATCCTCATTCTTGTCCTCACTTTCATCCTTCATTTCGTCCTCACACTCATCCTATTTCTCGTCCTCTCACTGCTTCTCTTTCCAATCTTCACACTCATGCTCTTTCTCATTTTCGCATTTATCCTCTTTCTCGTCTTCTCCGTCATCCCCATTCTCGTACTCACTCTCATCCTCATTCTTGTCCTCACTTTCATCCTTCATTTCGTCCTCACACTCATCCTATTTCTCGTCCTCTCACTCCTTCTCTTTCCAATCTTCACACTCATGCTCTTTCTCATTTTCGCATTTATCCTCTTTCTCGTCTTCTCCGTCATCCTCATTCTCGTACTCACTCTCATCCTTCATTTCGTCCTCACACTCATCCTATTTCTCGTCCTCTCACTCCTTCTCTTTCCAATCTTCACACTCATGCTCTTTCGCGTTTTCGCATTTATCCTCTTTCTCGTCTTCTCCGTCATCCTCATTCTCGTACTCACTCTCATCCTCATTCTTGTCCTCACTTTCATCCTTCATTTCGTCCTCACACTCATCCTATTTCTCGTCCTCTCACTCCTTCTCTTTCCAATCTTCACACTCATGCTCTTTCGCGTTTTCGCATTTATCCTCTTTCTCGTCTTCTCCGTCATCCTCATTCTCGTACTCACTCTCATCCTTCATTTCGTCCTCACACTTATCCTCTTTCTCGTCCTCTCACTCCTTCTCTTTCCAATCTTCACACTCATGCTCTTTCTCATTTTCGCATTCATCCTCTTTCTCGTCTTCTCCGTCATCCTCATTCTCGTACTCACTCTCATCCTCATTCTTGTCCTCACTTTCATCCTTCATTTCGTCCTCACACTCATCCTATTTCTCGTCCTCTCACTCCTTCTCTTTCCAATCTTCACACTCATGCTCTTTCTCATTTTCGCATTTATCCTCTTTCTCGTCTTCTCCGTCATCCTCATTCTCGTACTCACTCTCATCCTCATTCTTGTCCTCACTTTCATCCTTCATTTCGTCCTCACACTCATCCTATTTCTCGTCCTCTCACTCCTTCTCTTTCCAATCTTCACACTCATGCTCTTTCGCGTTTTCGCATTTATCCTCTTTCTCGTCTTCTCCGTCATCCTCATTCTCGTACTCACTCTCATCCTTCATTTCGTCCTCACACTTATTCTCTTTCTCGTCCTCTCACTCCTTCTCCATCCAATCTTCACACTCATGCTCTTTCGCGTTTTCGCATTTATCCTCTTTCTCGTCTTCTCCGTCATCCTCATTCTCGTACTCACTCTCATCCTTCATTTCGTCCTCACACTTATCCTCTTTCTCGTCCTCTCACTCCTTCTCCATCCAATCTTCACACTCATGCTCTTTCGCGTTTTCGCATTTATCCTCTTTCTCGTCTTCTCCGTCATCCTCATTCTCGTACTCACTCTCATCCTTCATTTCGTCCTCACACTTATCCTCTTTCTCGTCCTCACACTCCTTCTCCTTCCAATCTTCACACTCATGCTCTTTCGCGTTTTCGCATTTATCCTCTTTCTCGTCTTCTCCGTCATCCTCATTCTCGTACTCACTCTCATCCTTCATTTCGTCCTCACACTTATCCTCTTTCTCGTCCTCTCACTCCTTCTCCATCCAATCTTCACACTCATGCTCTTTCGCGTTTTCGCATTTATCCTCTTTCTCGTCTTCTCCGTCATCCTCATTCTCGTACTCACTCTCATCCTTCATTTCGTCCTCACACTTATCCTCTTTCTCGTCCTCTCACTCCTTCTCCATCCAATCTTCACACTCATGCTCTTTCGCGTTTTCGCATTTATCCTCTTTCTCGTCTTCTCCGTCATCCTCATTCTCGTACTCACTCTCATCCTTCATTTCGTCCTCACACTTATCCTCTTTCTCGTCCTCTCACTCCTTCTCCATCCAATCTTCACACTCATGCTCTTTCGCGTTTTCGCATTTATCCTCTTTCTCGTCTTCTCCGTCATCCTCATTCTCGTACTCACTCTTATCCTTCATTTCGTCCTCACACTTATCCTATTTCTCGTCCTCTCACTCCTTCTCTTTCCAATCTTCACACTCATGCTCTTTCGCGTTTTCGCATTTATCCTCTTTCTCGTCTTCTCCGTCATCCTCATTCTCGTACTCACTCTCATCCTTCATTTCGTCCTCACACTTATCCCCTTTCTCGTCCTCTCACTCCTTCTCCATCCAATCTTCACACTCATGCTCTTTCGCGTTTTCGCATTTATCCTCTTTCTCGTCTTCTCCGTCATCCTCATTCTCGTACTCACTCTCATCCTTCATTTCGTCCTCACACTTATCCTCTTTCTCGTCCTCTCACTCCTTCTCCATCCAATCATCACACTCATGCTCTTTCGCGTTTTCGCATTTATCCTCTTTCTCGTCTTCTCCGTCATCCTCATTCTCGTACTCACTCTCATCCTTCATTTCGTCCTCACACTTATCCTCTTTCTCGTCCTCTCACTCCTTCTCCATCCAATCTTCACACTCATGCTCTTTCGCGTTTTCGCATTTATCCTCTTTCTCGTCTTCTCCGTCATCCTCATTCTCGTACTCACTCTCATCCTTCATTTCGTCCTCACACTTATCCTCTTTCTCGTCCTCTCACTCCTTCTCCATCCAATCTTCACACTCATGCTCTTTCGCGTTTTCGCATTTATCCTCTTTCTCGTCTTCTCCGTCATCCTCATTCTCGTACTCACTCTCATCCTTCATTTCGTCCTCACACTTATCCTCTTTCTCGTCCTCTCACTCCTTCTCCATCCAATCTTCACACTCATGCTCTTTCGCGTTTTCGCATTTATCCTCTTTCTCGTCTTCTCCGTCATCCTCATTCTCGTACTCCCTCTCATCCTTCATTTCGTCCTCACACTTATCCTCTTTCTCGTCCACTCACTCCTTCTCCATCCAATCTTCACACTCATGCTCTTTCGCGTTTTCGCATTTATCCTCTTTCTCGTCTTCTCCGTCATCCTCATTCTCGTACTCACTCTCATCCTTCATTTCGTCCTCACACTTATCCTCTTTCTCGTCTTCTCACTCCTTCTCCTTCCAATCTTCACACTCATGCTCTTTCGCGTTTTCGCATTTATCCTCTTTCTCGTCTTCTCCGTCATCCTCATTCTCGTACTCACTCTCATCCTTCATTTCGTCCTCACACTTATCCTCTTTCTCGTCCTCTCACTCCTTCTCCATCCAATCTTCACACTCATGCTCTTTCGCGTTTTCGCATTTATCCTCTTTCTCGTGTTCTCCGTCATCCTCATTCTCGTACTCCCTCTCATCCTTCATTTCGTCCTCACACTTATCCTCTTTCTCGTCCACTCACTCCTTCTCCATCCAATCTTCACACTCATGCTCTTTCGCGTTTTCGCATTTATCCTCTTTCTCGTCTTCTCCGTCATCCTCATTCTCGTACTCACTCTCATCCTTCATTTCGTCCTCACACTTATCCTCTTTCTCGTCTTCTCACTCCTTCTCCTTCCAATCTTCACACTCATGCTCTTTCGCGTTTTCGCATTTATC
This sequence comes from Acanthosepion esculentum, assembly GCA_964036315.1. Classification (NCBI taxonomy): domain Eukaryota; kingdom Metazoa; phylum Mollusca; class Cephalopoda; order Sepiida; family Sepiidae; genus Acanthosepion; species Acanthosepion esculentum. The sequence goes on from OZ038510.1 coordinate 60,391,939, forward strand.
CTCTTTCTCGTCTTCTCCGTCATCCTCATTCTCGTACTCACTCTTATCCTTCATTTCGTCCTCACACTTATCCTCTTTCTCGTCCTCTCACTCCTTCTCCATCCAATCTTCACACTCAAGCTCTTTCGCGTTTTCGCATTTATCCTCTTTCTCGTCTTCTCCGTCATCCTCATTCTCGTACTCACTCTCATCCTTCATTTCGTCCTCACACTTATCCTCTTTCTCGTCCTCTCACTCCTTCTCCATCCAATCTTCACACTCATGCTCTTTCGCGTTTTCGCATTTATCCTCTTTCTCGTCTTCTCCGTCATCCTCATTCTCGTACTCACTCTCATCCTTCATTTCGTCCTCACACTTATCCTCTTTCTCGTCCTCTCACTCCTTCTCCATCCAATCTTCACACTCATGCTCTTTCGCGTTTTCGCATTCATCCTCTTTCTCGTCTTCTCCGTCATCCTCATTCTCGTACTCACTCTCATCCTTCATTTCGTCCTCACACTTATCCTCTTTCTCGTCCTCTCACTCCTTCTCCATCCAATCTTCAAACTCATGCTCTTTCGCGTTTTCGCATTTATCCTCTTTCTCGTCTTCTCCGTCATCCTCATTCTCGTACTCACTCTCATCCTTCATTTCGTCCTCACACTTATCCTCTTTCTCGTCCTCTCACTCCTTCTCCATCCAATCTTCACACTCATGCTCTTTCGCGTTTTCGCATTTATCCTCTTTCTCGTCTTCTCCGTCATCCTCATTCTCGTACTCACTCTCATCCTTCATTTCGTCCTCACACTTATCCTCTTTCTCGTCCTCTCACTCCTTCTCCATCTAATCTTCACACTCATGCTCTTTCGCGTTTTCGCATTTATCCTCTTTCTCGTCTTCTCCGTCATCCTCATTCTCGTACTCACTCTCATCCTTCATTTCGTCCTCACACTTATCCTCTTTCTCGTCCTCTCACTCCTTCTCCATCCAATCTTCACATTCATGCTCTTTCGCGTTTTCGCATTTATCCTCTTTCTCGTCTTCTCCGTCATCCTCATTCTCGTACTCACTCTCATCCTTCATTTCGTCCTCACACTTATCCTCTTTCTCGTCCTCTCACTCCTTCTCCATCCAATCTTCACACTCATGCTCTTTCGCGTTTTCGCATTTATCCTCTTTTTCGTCTTCTCCGTCATCCTCATTCTCGTACTCACTCTCATCCTTCATTTCGTCCTCACACTTATCCTCTTTCTCGTCCTCTCACTCCTTCTCCATCCAATCTTCACACTCATGCTCTTTCGCGTTTTCGCATTTATCCTCTTTCTCGTCTTCTCCGTCATCCTCATTCTCGTACTCACTCTCATCCTTCATTTCGTCCTCACACTTATCCTCTTTCTCGTCCTCTCACTCCTTCTCCATCCAATCTTCACACTCATGCTCTTTCGCGTTTTCGCATTTATCCTCTTTCTCGTCTTCTCCGTCATCCTCATTCTCGTACTCACTCTCATCCTTCATTTCGTCCTCACACTTATCCTCTTTCTCGTCCTCTCACTCCTTCTCCATCCAATCTTCAAACTCATGCTCTTTCGCGTTTTCGCATTTATCCTCTTTCTCGTCTTCTCCGTCATCCTCATTCTCGTACTCACTCTCATCCTTCATTTCGTCCTCACACTTATCCTCTTTCTCGTCCTCTCACTCCTTCTCCATCCAATCTTCACACTCATGCTCTTTCGCGTTTTTGCATTTATCCTCTTTCTCGTCTTCTCCGTCATCCTCATTCTCGTACTCACTCTCATCCTTCATTTCGTCCTCACACTTATCCTCTTTCTCGTCCTCTCACTCCTTCTCCATCCAATCTTCAAACTCATGCTCTTTCGCGTTTTCGCATTTATCCTCTTTCTCGTCTTCTCCGTCATCCTCATTCTCGTACTCACTCTCATCCTTCATTTCGTCCTCACACTTATCCTCTTTCTCGTCCTCTCACTCCTTCTCCATCCAATCTTCACACTCATGCTCTTTCGCGTTTTCGCATTTATCCTGTTTCTCGTCTTCTCCGTCATCCTCATTCTCGTACTCACTCTCATCCTTCATTTCGTCCTCACACTTATCCTCTTTCTCGTCCTCTCACTCCTTCTCCATCCAATCTTCACACTCATGCTCTTTCGCGTTTTCGCATTTATCCTCTTTCTCGCCTTCTCCGTCATCCTCATTCTCGTACTCACTCTCATCCTTCATTTCGTCCTCACACTTATCCTCTTTCCCGTCCTCTCACTCCTTCTCCATCCAATCTTCAAACTCATGCTCTTTCGCGTTTTCGCATTTATCCTCTTTCTCGTCTTCTCCGTCATCCTCATTCTCGTACTCACTCTCATCCTTCATTTCGTCCTCACACTTATCCTCTTTCTCGTCCTCTCACTCCTTCTCCATCCAATCTTCAAACTCATGCTCTTTCGCGTTTTCGCATTTATCCTCTTTCTCGTCTTCTCCGTCATCCTCATTCTTGTACTCACTCTCATCCTTCATTTCGTCCTCACACTTATCCTCTTTCTCGTCCTCTCACTCCTTCTCCATCCAATCTTCACACTCATGCTCTTTCGCGTTTTCGCATTTATCCTCTTTCTCGTCTTCTCCGTCATCCTCATTCTCGTACTCACTCTCATCCTTCATTTCGTCCTCACACTTATCCTCTTTCTCGTCCTCTCACTCCTTCTCCATCCAATCTTCACACTCATGCTCTTTCGCGTTTTCGCATTTATCCTCTTTCTCGTCTTCTCCGTCATCCTCATTCTCGTACTCACTCTCATCCTTCATTTCGTCCTCACACTTATCCTCTTTCTCGTCCTCTCACTCCTTCTCCATCCAATCTTCACACTCATGCTCTTTCGCGTTTTCGCATTTATCCTCTTTCTCGTCTTCTCCGTCATCCTCATTCTCGTACTCACTCTCATCCTTCATTTCGTCCTCACACTTATCCTCTTTCTCGTCCTCTCACTCCTTCTCCATCCAATCTTCACACTCATGCTCTTTCGCGTTTTCGCATTTATCCTCTTTCTCGTCTTCTCCGTCATCCTCATTCTCGTACTCACTCTCATCCTTCATTTCGTCCTCACACTTATCCTCTTTCTCGTCCTCTCACTCCTTCTCCATCCAATCTTCACACTCATGCTCTTTCGCGTTTTCGCATTTATCCTCTTTCTCGTCTTCTCCGTCATCCTCATTCTCGTACTCACTCTCATCCTTCATTTCGTCCTCACACTTATCCTCTTTCTCGTCCTCTCACTCCTTCTCCATCCAATCTTCACACTCATGCTCTTTCGCGTTTTCGCATTTATCCTCTTTCTCGTCTTCTCCGTCATCCTCATTCTCGTACTCACTCTCATCCTTCATTTCGTCCTCACACTTATCCTCTTTCTCGTCCTCTCACTCCTTCTCCATCCAATCTTCAAACTCATGCTCTTTCGCGTTTTCGCATTTATCCTCTTTCTCGTCTTCTCCGTCATCCTCATTCTTGTACTCACTCTCATCCTTCATTTCGTCCTCACACTTATCCTCTTTCTCGTCCTCTCACTCCTTCTCCATCCAATCTTCACACTCATGCTCTTTCGCGTTTTCGCATTTATCCTCTTTCTCGTCTTCTCCGTCATCCTCATTCTCGTACTCACTCTCATCCTTCATTTCGTCCTCACACTTATCCTCTTTCTCGTCCTCTCACTCCTTCTCCTTCCAATCTTCACACTCATGCTCTTTCGCGTTTTCGCATTTATCCTCTTTCTCGTCTTCTCCGTCATCCTCATTCTCGTACTCACTCTCATCCTTCATTTCGTCCTCACACTTATCCTCTTTCTCGTCCTCTCACTCCTTCTCCATCCAATCTTCACACTCATGCTCTTTCGCGTTTTCGCATTTATCCTCTTTCTCGTCTTCTCCGTCATCCTCATTCTCGTACTCACTCTCATCCTTCATTTCGTCCTCACACTTATCCTCTTTCTCGTCCTCTCACTCCTTCTCCATCCAATCTTCACACTCATGCTCTTTCGCGTTTTCGCATTTATCCTCTTTCTCGTCTTCTCCGTCATCCTCATTCTCGTACTCACTCTCATCCTTCATTTCGTCCTCACACTTATCCTCTTTCTCGTCCTCTCACTCCTTCTCCATCCAATCTTCACACTCATGCTCTTTCGCGTTTTCGCATTTATCCTCTTTCTCGTCTTCTCCGTCATCCTCATTCTCGTACTCACTCTCATCCTTCATTTCGTCCTCACACTTATCCTCTTTCTCGTCCTCTCACTCCTTCTCCATCCAATCTTCACACTCATGCTCTTTCGCGTTTTCGCATTTATCCTCTTTCTCGTCTTCTCCGTCATCCTCATTCTCGTACTCACTCTCATCCTTCATTTCGTCCTCACACTTATCCTCTTTCTCGTCCTCTCACTCCTTCTCCATCCAATCTTCACACTCATGCTCTTTCGCGTTTTCGCATTTATCCTCTTTCTCGTCTTCTCCGTCATCCTCATTCTCGTACTCACTCTCATCCTTCATTTCGTCCTCACACTTATCCTCTTTCTCGTCCTCTCACTCCTTCTCCATCCAATCTTCACACTCATGCTCTTTCGCGTTTTCGCATTTATCCTCTTTCTCGTCTTCTCCGTCATCCTCATTCTCGTACTCACTCTCATCCTTCATTTCGTCCTCACACTTATCCTCTTTCTCGTCCTCTCACTCCTTCTCCTTCCAATCTTCACACTCATGCTCTTTCGCGTTTTCGCATTTATCCTCTTTCTCGTCTTCTCCGTCATCCTCATTCTCGTACTCACTCTCATCCTTCATTTCGTCCTCACACTTATCCTCTTTCTCGTCCTCTCACTCCTTCTCCTTCCAATCTTCACACTCATGCTCTTTCGCGTTTTCGCATTTATCCTCTTTCTCGTCTTCTCCGTCATCCTCATTCTCGTACTCACTCTCATCCTCATTCTTGTCCTCACTTTCATCCTTCATTTCGTCCTCACACTTATCCTCTTTCTCGTCCTCTCACTCCTTCTCTTTCCAATCTTCACACTCATGCTCTTTCGCGTTTTCGCATTTATCCTCTTTCTCGTCTTCTCCGTCATCCTCATTCTCGTACTCACTCTCATCCTTCATTTCGTCCTCACACTTATCCTCTTTCTCGTCCTCTCACTCCTTCTCTTTCTCGTCCTCTCACTCATCCTCTTTCTCGTCCTCTCACTTCTTCTCTTTCTCGTCCTCTCACTCCTTCTCTTTCTCGTCCTCTCACTCATCCTCTTTCTCGTCCTCTCACTCATCCTCTTTCTCGTACTCTCATTCATCCTCTTTCTCGTCCTCACACTCATCCTCTTTCTCGTCCTCTCACTCATCCTCTTTCTCGTCCTCACACTCCCCCTCTTCCCCCCTCTTTTTTCCTACCCATTTTCTTACCTTATTACCTCGCAGATTTCTTCTAGTTCTATCTTACCGAGATCTTTCTATACCCAAAGCCAATACATGAATGAATCTTAGTAAAATAAAAACTGGTTTCAAAGCAAAATTTATCTGGCCTGGTCTATTGCGTTCACTCTCGCACTAATGTTCCGCGGAAACGCAATAATTCATCTCTTTTCCGTGGTCAGACTGATTTCTCTAACTTTGGGTAAGCATTTTTAAGAGAATGGCTACTCTGAATTCAAAACCGTGGTGAAATCAACTATATTATTTTTAAAGAATGTAATGGAATACAATCTCTCTCGTCAAAAAATCGTGCAACTCTCTAGCTATGGCATATCTGGAACAGCCTTCTCAAATCCCAAGACCTTCCTATCAGCTAGAGCTATGAAGGTCGTTATTAATGACCAGTCATCCGAAACGCATGAGATAAATATTGACGTCATCTAAATGTCTCTACTCGGTCCTACTCTCTTTCGGTTTTATATTAACGATCTACCTGAAAACAGTCTCAGATCATTAGTAAATACATAGGCAGATGATATCATGGTTTATATATACGGCTCCAAAATTACATGACCAGAGCTTGACAGTTGATCTCTCCTCTGATCTAGATCTTACAGATCACTGGCTTGTAACATTCAATATTTCCAAAAGCAAACTATTAACGTTCTGTCATCATCGAGCATACTGACGAGGCTGGCTTGCTTGAAACGTCGATTGGGACTCAAGCTCACTCTAGACCTCAAGTGGGACTCGTTTATACGATCCTTCGCTAAAGATACTGGAAAAATGGTTGGTCCCTTGTGCCGCTTCAGCATGCACCTGACTTCTCCTGCTACCATGCTCTATCTTTACGAAAGTCACTCAGACCAAAAATGGAGAATAGCTGCCACGTCTGGGCTGGAGTTGAGAAATCCCCACTTTCCATCCTTGATTGAATTCAGGCTTACTGTTATCACCGAAGTTAAGCAACGTCGAGCCTGGTCAGTACCTAGATGGGTGAATGCTTGAGAATACCAGCTGCTGTAAATCGGAGAGAATATGAAATCAAATAATAATAAAAATTGGAATTTCCTCATTGTCTAAGAAGGATTATTCGTAACTTGGAAAGGTCGATAATTAGAATTAATCCACACAAAATGTCTAAAATGTTTTAAATGATGTTAACGATATAAACGATGACTATCTATACTGTTAAATCACTTGACGACATGTTAACAAATTTTTGTACTATCGTTCACACAATAAAAGCCTCAAGAGCCATTCAAAGTAGAGTGTTAATGAACGAGGAATAAGGTTGTTGTATGGATAAAATGGGAGGAAGTAAGAAGTTAATATTATGAGGATATGGAGGCTAGATAACAATTGATCCTACATTTGAAAAGCTTAATATTGTAGTGATCGAGGAAGCATTCTCTCGGGAGTCTGTTTCACTAAATACACAACAGGTTTTTGGGAAGAAGCTGTCTTTCTCCTTATCAATGGTATACGAAGGAAATCCGGTGATAGTTATCGCCTCCTCTATTTTCCCTTTCTTTCTTTCTTTCTTTCTTTCTTTCTTTCTTTCTTTCTTTCTTTCTTATGATTATGTATCCTTTTTTCATACTAAAATTAAACACTATCTCTGATATATATTTTTCTTCCGTCTTGCAAAAAAATAGGAATGGCCCATTATTTATCTGAGGTAACGGCAGGGTGTAACGCGCGCGCTAACTCACTAAGCAACGAAAGAACGCATATATAAATAAACAATATGTGTCTAGTCCCGGGAGATTTTCAACTTTGGGACGGCATTACGTTATTTAACTGAATTAAAGGGAATGATCGTGGATCGCCCTGACGCTATTTTACGGCACTGACTTTTTAGATAACAATTGATCCTACATTTGTAAAGCTTAATATCATAGTGATCGGGGAAATTAAAGGTCAACCAGAATAGCATCATTAACCATTACCCCATGTCGAAAAGCTTATCTTGGTTGGTTTTACAACTTGTCAACCCTTATTGAATTATTTAATGACGAATTTAGTATATGGCACTTAGTATGGATCAACCTAATGTAATGGTCAACCGCACTAGTCTCATTAATCTATACCCGACGCCGAGGTGCCTATCTACAATGGGATGAATGGCTAAACCCAGTGGCTTAACAAAATACACGCTCGCTTAAGAATTATTATTCTCTTTGACTCTTATTAGTTTTTATTTTGTATTGTTTTTAATCATTTCGCCACATGCAAGGCAATATAGCCACTAAGACACAGGGGGTTACTGAGTGTGAAACGATAAGAAAAAAGAGAAACATTATTAAGGAGCAAGAATAAAAGAGTAATCAAGAAGACAGTAGATTTGAATTTTCGAAGATCAAACTTGACTGTTTTGTTTGTTTAATGGCATATCAACACATTATGGGTCATTTAATGCCGAAATATAATTTTCTTGGGAGCTGTGAAGTAATAAAGATATGATATATATTATTCTGCTTTTACAATTGAATACATGGTGGATGATACTCAGCTTTTGTGCATATACATGTTTATGTAGACCTAATTAATACAGACGGTGATATGTGTGTTTTATGTTTTAGTTTTGTTGAAGTTATATTTTGGAATACAGTTTAATTTCTTTAAGAAAGATGTCGAATATTATATAGATGAATGTCATGAATATCCATTCATGTTGTTTGGTTGATTTTGTTTAGCGGCATATCTAACACAATTTTATGGCTTCCACTACAAATAAAATGTGTTGTTCGTTATTTTGCTATAAAATGTATTGTTGGTAATTCTACTATAAAATATGTACCGCCGGTATTTTGTTTTCATATAAAAATATATTGTTCGTATTTTTACTATAAAAATATATTTTTATATTTTATTGTTTTGTTTTTGTTTGGATGTTCACTATTTTCCCATAGCTGGAACGCTAACATGCTACCACCCTGGGTGAGGGTGGACCTGCAAACAACAGCAATTAAGAGGTGGTTCCATGCTCCCCAAGACTTCCAATCTACCTATTAGTGACCTTGCCGCCGAATGTAGCTTATCGTTATATCCAGGCCGATGGCAGCAGGAAGAGAGTTCCACAAACGAGAAATGCGCGAAAAGAAACTGTTAAAATAGAACTCAAGGTTACATCTCCCCAATTTAACTGTGAATTGATGAAACCTTGCCGTCAATCTAGTACTTCGCTTAAATTCATAGGTTATGGAAATTCCTCCTCTTCCTTAGCATCATTAAGCACCTTTGTGGAATGTAGTGCCACAGCCTCACCACAGTAAGTGTTTCTGGCTGGTGTTGCCAGTCCCACAAGTAACCTGTTTTGAATTCAGAGTTATCCTTCTCCAAGGTTAGAAAGCACAGTCTACCCTGCTATTTAACCCATGGCTGGGTAGAGAAGAGCTGGATTAATGCATTTCCCAATGGGATCTGCGCGAAAGTGAACGCAATGAAATCGTCTGGAATGTACAATTTTTCACAACACCTGGTCCGGTTCTGTCAGGTCTCATCTAGACGTGCCAGGACTGCCCCCTCCCGTAGAAACGAGTCTTTGAATAACACAAGGCAGCTCTTAGCGATCTCTTACATTAGCTTTACAGGCTTTAAAAAATGTGATGGAACGCTGGAATAATCGCGTGAAGCCCCAAGAATGGTACTTTGAACGGATTAAAGCTCTATTTCCCTAGGTAGGCTATTTTCCGTTAATATTAAAGGACTGTATACATTTCAGATTGACTTCTTAATCTCAAGAATCGGTAATTTGTAAGCTGAGCGCATGCAGCACCCAGGGAAGATCGAACTCACTACATTGGACCGTTAATTATTAAATAAACATGTTCTAAGTGTGGTACAAGGCCCAAATTATAGTACTCCTATCTAGTCTACAACTCCCTTCATAGTAGTAATGGCGTGTTAAACTAGCTCGTTAACCATTGTCATACCCGAAAATTCAACGGAATCACGTTTTGCTCCAAGTCTTAGCGCATTTAACATCATATTTTTTTTATATTAATCTTTTTTTTTACGAAAGCGACAGGTTTCCGCCTATTATCTGTGAATAGCCAATCTGAATTAGCAACTGGTGTGCAATAATTACGAGCACGAGTAAGGGATTACGTTTAAAACAGTACAAAGCTAAAAGGCACCCTGGTCTGTGTTAAGTGACAGTCGATGTATTGTACGTGATGTTGAGAGAATTGGGTGTGTCACCTGGCTTTCTGTTGGCTTAACGGCTTGACCATTTGCTTGTCTTTCTGATGAAAAAAAAAACAACAAACAAAAAAAACTAATCCTGATTAAAATAATAATAGGTGTGTGGAGACTTAGAGATTTGACGTCGTGTTCACGTTGTTCGGTGATCATCGATTGGTCGTTCTGAATCTTCAATTGATATTTTGGGATTGTTATGGTTCTTACACATTTCCCGGAACGTGAAATAGGGGTGGGGGGTAATATAGAAATTTATGGGAAAGGGATCTTACTATAGGGATGCATGTGGACGGGGATTTTATTACAGAAATTCATAGTAAAGAGATTTTACTGTAGTAATGTATTAGAAATATGATTTTATGATAGGAATTCATTAAAAAGGGAGTTTTAGTATAAGGATGCATTGGAAATGGAATTCCTGCTATAGGAATGCATTGGAAAGGGGGTTTTACTATAGGAATGCATAGAAAAGGATATATTCACTCTAGGAGTGTATTGGAAAGAGGGGTTTGTTATAGGATGCATTACTAAGGACATTTTTACTATAAGATTGCATAAGAGAGTTTTATTATGTGAATGTATTAGAAAAGATATAGGAGTGTACTGGAAAGGATTTACTATTGTAGGAATACATTGGAAAGGTGGTTTTACTATAGAATGGCATTGGAAATTTTATTTTATTACAAAAAATGTTGTGTATGATATTTTCACTATAGCAGTTCCCTGGAAGGAGGTTTTTTTACAAAAGGAATGCATTGCAAAAGGAATCTTTTACTATAGGTAGGCATTGGAAAGAGGATATTTTACTAAAAGGTGTGCTTTCTAAAGAGAATTTTATTATAGGAAAGTATTGAAAAGGGAATTGCATAGGTATGCATTGGAAAGGACATTTTCATTATAGGAATATATTGGAAAGATGATTTTATTATAATAATGCCTTGTAAATCGGGTTTTGTTTACTAGGGGAAGGCATTTGAAGGGGGATACTGAGGTATGCATTCGATAGTTATTATTTATTATAGGAATGCATTGAAAAGGGAATTTTATTATATGAATGCAGTGGAAGCAGATTTCATAATTTTATGATTTTTCCAATTTTTTTTAATGATTTTTCCAGTTTTTCATGTCTTATTTACAGACATGCACTGATTGTAATTTATTACAGAACCCAACTTGTGCTTGATACCGCGTAAATAGTGAATCAACACACCAATATCTGTGCAATTTAGTGTCGGGAAAAAGCCATTTGCGTATTTTCGATATCAAATATCTTATTATTTGGGAAATATCTTTTAACAGTTATTAAGTACAATCTATATGTAGCTAATGTGAATTATACTGAAATCTGAGGACTCATTGGGATAGCGAAAGATGCCTTCCAAAAATAAGCAAAGTATTAAGAAACAGAAAAATTTCGTTAGAAACAAAGAAAGGAGTACTGAACCGTTACGTAATATCAGTCTTTCTATATAGTAATAAATGCTGATCAGTCTTGCCAGAGATGAAGAAGAGACTTGAAGCAACAGAAATGTGGTTCTACAGAAGGGTACTGAGAATACTATGGAGTGAATATGCGAGCATCGACGAAGTTTTAGAGAAAATAGAAACAAAAAGAAGATTTATACTGAGTATGGATGAATATTCAAGATTGGGTCAAACTAGAAGATACTCTATAGCTTTTGATTGTCCGGATTGGCAGTTGGAATTAATGGTTGGTGGCATATCACCATTTCTGAAGGGCCAGACATCACTGGAGCCAGGGGGAAGGTTTTTGTAGGGCTGAGTAAAAGCCTGTGTTCCACGTTGTTAAGGTGGCGGCACTACAGGGACAGACGCTGACTAGGAGCTCTGTTGTTCAGTGGTTCGAATGAAAGCTGTGTCTTGACTTGAACCTCTTTGTCATTGGTTCACAGCCGTGGATGGATGACGAGGGTCAGTTTTCCGCTTCAACTTCTCAAATTGCAAATGAACTGTCCTTCTGATGTAAGTGGGGACGATGCTACTAAGCAAGTAGAGGTCATCTACTTTGGTTGTCTTCCGGCACCCAGTAACTGATTTGCAAGAGGCGTTTAAAGGTAGGTTCGATTTTCTCTGCATGTGATGATCTGCTTCACACTAATGAGGCATATTCTGCAGTGGAGTAGAACAGGGCTAAAACTGTGATGCGGATTGTACCGGCATGAACATTAGGGCAAGTTGATCTTTCACTTCTTTTAGAAAATCATCATTGACCTCGGTGTGAAGGGCTGGGATTTGTTAGTAATAAGTACTAACTCCAAAAATTAGATTCATAGCTTTCATCAATTTTGGGGCATTTAGTTTTTAAGATCGCCTGAAAAAAACATGCACAGAAATCCCTAATTTCTACAGGTTTTTGCTTACAAGCTGATTTCAAAATTTGAATATTCCAAGAATAAATCCAAATAAAGTTGATATCTTTTGTATTAGATATACTGAATGGAAAATATATTGAAACCGGAATTCTAATTATGAATCATTACAAGGAAAATATGTAATTTTTTTTATTGTATTCAAGAAGTAAAAACTGTGTAAAAAATTGATAACAAAAAAGACTATTCAATGAATAAGATTTGTTCGATCATAATTGATAAAATGAAAAAATAGATAAAAGTGTTATAACCATAATACTGCTGGGCATAAATTATAAGACAAAATGTTTAAAATTTGTATTGGTTATTTAAAATTGCACTATAACTACTGCACTGTATGACATGTTACATCATAATATTGCTAAATTGTTCAGTATAATTTCCTTTTGAAGTAAATGAAGGTTTTATTTAATAGCACAACGATTTAATAAAATTGTGTTTGTGACATGCAATTTGCCCATATACAAATTGTAAAGGTTCCTTAAATTATTAATCTTATCAGGCCGTGTTATAAGGCTCTCACTGATCACTAGAATTAAATTCCAACGCTCCAATTTTGAACCTAAACTTAATCTTATAAACTCGTTTCCTCAGAAAATGGTAACGATTTTGAAAAATTATTTTGTGCCATTATTTATCATGTCAAACCTCAATTTTCAAATTGATTTCAATACCACGGTTCCAAAATCGACCTGCCTTAATGGACATCCAATTTGGTGTTACTTTTTAAGGATGTTGTTTCTTGGTCCGTCCTTGGCTTTAGTCCTTGCAATGTGGTCATTGTATGTAAGGGACCTGTGTCGAGAGTGACCAACAAGGTAGACAGGATTAAAAGTGTACTCTAACCGTTTTCAATACCAGATTTGCCAGGGTTGGATCGAAGGTGGTTGACAACATAGTATAAGATAAGGCTCACCGGTGTGTGAGGTCTCAACTTTCTCGAAGATTGATTCTGGGATGTAATGCAGAGATCATCTGCATAGAGGAAGTACCTAGTATTTAGGTGGATGAGTTGATCACTTCTGTAGATATTGAAGAGGAGGGGAGAAAGTACGCTTCTTGGGAGGAGACCATTCTTCTATGTCCACCATCAACTGAGTTTCCACAGTGAATCGTCTGTTATCCAACATGTTCCTGACGAGGAATCATCTCAAACAGCTTCTCTGTGAGGACCCTGAGGTTGACAGTGTCATGCTATGGAGAGATCATCGAATGCAGCATCTGTAATCTCAAATTTTTCAAACCCATCTTCAATGAATTGTATTAGGTTCAGGAGTTGACTAGTGCAAGGCTTTCCTGGTTTGAACCCTGTATGTTCTGGAATTAACTTTGCATCTATGGGCGGAGCCAGACTGTTTATGATTAGGTGTTTAAAGAGCTCGTAGGTATGGCAACAGAGGAGGGAGATTGGCCTGTAGCTCATGGAGCTGGTAGGACCTTTTTGAAATTTCTCGGGCCCATAATGAGAAAAGAGGACTTGGAAAAATTGATACTCACAGGGAAGATTGAAAGCAAGAGGGGAAACAATGCCTAAGCTACCTGGCGACCATGAGTAAATGGATAGCGCAGCACTGTTTAGGAGATATAACAAAAAGACAACATTTATTAAGATCTACAAAGGACAGGAAATTGTGGAGAGCCATTATCGGCCACGTCTTGAAGGGTCATGGAACATAGAAGAAAAAGTTTTTTTAAAAAAAGAAGGATTTTCCCGGATTTTTTTAAAAATCTGTAAGAATAAAATTTAATTTTAGTTACGAATTTTTAAAAATATTTTTGCAAAATTTTATAAAAGTAAAACTAAACTAATTACAGTTGGACTAATGTCCTCATTTTTATTGTTGCTGTCACGACGTTTCGACTCTTGTGACCTCCTGTCTCCTTCAGTGAATTTCGAACTAAGGCCCTTATTTAATCTATGAGGGAATATTTCGCTTTGTTCTTTTTTTACTATTAATTGCTACTTTTCCATATGTCTGAGTCTATGCTACCCAGCACACGTATTGAACTCACAATTATTATGCCATCAATCTGAGCTATTATTATCCTGTGGGACAATCTTGTGGCTAGAACTTGTTTACACCTTATATTCTTATTCTCTCCGTAGCTCATCCTGCTGCAGTCTTGCTTGTCAAGCTTGACTCCTTCTCTCTCCGGTTCTCTCTTTTATTTCTTATTCTTCTTTTTAATTATCTGTGAATATTCGTGACATTTTTGAGAAAGGTACTGGAATATTTTTTTGTTTTCTTCTCCATATTTTTAAAATTTAAAGTAGTCCTTCTCCTAAAGTAATTAAATAGCTGTCGACTCTGGCATTTACCCCATATATGGAGGAACTGGACGGATAAATACCTTTACAAAGAGCATTTGTATATCAGACGAGAAGGGAATTTAAACACGGATCTTCATGACATTACTCGCAAAAATATTACATACACGCACATAGTAAAAAACCAATCAATCAATCTATCCTTCCTTCCTAAATCAGTTTTTTTTTCGTTATTTTTCTTTTGAGAAATTATATAACATAAAAGGTTTGTTTTCAAAGGCTTGTTTTATTATTTTTTCAATTTTATATTTGACCTTTTTGTCCGATCCATGTTTTGTATAATAGAATGTTTTATGATGGGAATGTTTTACTTGATTGTGAAAAAAACAAACAACAGACAAACAAAAATTGAAATGCTTTGAAGTTTCATCAAAGTATTGCGCCACAAACAGGAAACAAAAAGAATTTTAAACAACGTTTTCTTTTTTTATTTCAGTTAAAATATTTCTTTATTGATCAATTTAAAATATTTATTGCCAAGTATTTGATGTCCTTTCCTGGTGCCGAATGATTCTTTACCTAACTCACTACCCCAAAACTGAGCGTTATTTTATCAATGTGGCGATAAAAATTGTTCTTTTATATGATCAAGTGCCGATCTACGAGTACAAAAATTTAAAAACCTGGGAAGTGTTCTAACAGAGGACGGGGAGTGCAACACTGACGGCCAAAGATGTATTCCAAAAGTGGAGCAGAGTATCAAGAAACAGAAAAATTTTGTTAGAAATAAAGAAAAGAGTATTGAACTGTTACGTGATATCTGTCCATCTATATGGCAGTGAATGCGGGACAATATCCTCAAAGATAAATAAGAGACTCGAGGCAACATAAATGTGACTCTACAGAAGGATGCTAAGGATACCATAGACCGAACATGTGAGCAACGACGAAGTTTTTGAGGAAATGGAAACTGATGTGATCAAAGGACCCGTTGCTTATATTCACTAAGATTGTCTCTTTACAAACATTAAAAGTGATGCAATCTCAGGACTAAGGACACGTCGCCATGTGTTGATGTGAATTTAGGAACACTTATACAAAACAAATATTCATATTGAGGTTCTAATTTCATATATCTTCATTAATTCAAACCTGTTCTTTGAAAATACAGGCATCTATTTACTTTTGTCGCGTCTCTATATTTATATGTACAGAATATTCTTAAACCTGAAGCAAGAGAATTGAGGCTCTACAGAAGGATGCTGAGGATACCATGGACCGAACATGTGAGCAAGGACGAAGTTTTGGAAAAGAATGTAACTAAAATGAAAATTATACTTAACATCGGGAAGAGACAGTTGAAATTCCTGGGGCACGTAATGAGGAAAGAGGGTATGGAAAAAAAAGAGAAAAGCAGTGGGCAACATGCTTGATGAGCTTGAGTAGATGGATGGCAGAACAGGAGAAAAAAAGACAAAACTTATTAAGATCTTGCTGTAGCATACCTAGGGACGATAGTAGATATGTCCCCATTCACATAAATACAGTAGTAAATACTGTATGTTGGTCTACAGTCGGGGATTCGTCTCCAGCTGTGCTGGTCAAACTCTCCGCCACCGGACAAAGAGGATCCCCAGACGAGGCCATGTCGAAAGGCAAAGTCGCGTCTCGAGAAATAGCTACCCGGGGTCTACCTAGTAGTTGACTACTTCTTCTACGCGCCGCTGGCGAATCTTATATGTGTTGTTCTTGCCCTAAGTATTATCGTTCATTACTAACCTTCCCTAGGTTACAACAGAGCTACAAGGGACAGTAAGATATGGAGGGCAATGTTTGCCTACGTCCTGAAGAGACACGGTGCATAAAAGAAGCATTCAATCTACGTTGCGCTTATATAAGCTTATTTTACGAGGTGGACTTGCTAGAAAACCACCCAGCCGATTATAAAATCAGAGTTGTCTTTCTTAAAAAATAGTTACTCACCTAAGCTAGAGAGCTCAGTCTATATTCCTATTAAATCTTAGCTAAAGGAAAAAAAGATGGATACATATCTTTCTCAAATGTATAAATGGAAAAGCGTCAACCATTATTAATATTAGGTTGGTGCAAAAATAATGTCGTTTTTTGACGTTCAACTTCAGTCAAAAAACGACATATTTGAGTATTTCATCTTAATTTTAATATTTCATCTTAATTTTTTTTAGTTCACGACTATTAATAGAAAATTACTTTAAAATATCTTGACGTTTTATTAAATGAAGAAATATCAACCATTATTAATTTTTGTATTTATTTCCTTTTAATTGAAGTCACCTTTCAATGCAGCCACTCAGTCTATTGTAATTCGAAAGCAAATATTAATATTTTTATTTTCAATTTTTATTTAATGAAAACTTATCAAACATTAACATTTTTAATTATCATTACTCTATTTATATTGTTCAGACTGTTGTCTTCATCTTGGTTGTCATTTCACGACTTTTCTGGCCTTCTTCAGGTGATTGGAAGCGTACAACGGCCGAAACGTTGTGAATATGGCAACAAAGATGAGGACAACAGTCTGAACAATGTAAATCAATGATTCCCAACGTGGGATGCATGATGTGCACCATTCGGCTTACTATATCAAGGGGACACTTCGAGAATGAGTTATTAACAGTGAATTGTTTTCTAGTGAGTCTGAGTGAGAGTGTTAATGTTAATGCGTGTTAATACATACGATGCATATACATTATGCATACATAAAAATATTTTGTGCGTATATACGTACATGTGTAATCGACATACATGTAAGAATTAAATATTACAGGAGGTGGGGACCCAGAATTTTAGAAGCACCAAAGTGGGGTATGGCCCAAAATCGGTTGGGAACCACTGATGTAAATAGTGTAAATAATTACAATATCTCAGAAATATAGACAGATATTTTATCCATCTTACTTTCAACTTTCTTTCAGCTGATTTTCATCACAACTTCACACATCGCTTGTCTGCAGAAAGTCTTCTTCTTTCTATGTGCCCTGTCCCTTCAGAACGTGGCCGATAATAGCTTCCACAATTTCCTGTTCTTTGTAGCTCTTATTAAATATTTTCTTTTCGCTATCTCTCCTAATCCCTATTCTACCAACCACTTACGCAAGCGTTTTAGGTGGGTTATTCGTTGCTTTCGTATGTCCTTTCCTTCAATCTGTTTTTTTTTTATCAATTCACCCCAAGCAAGGCGATAATGCAGCTAAGATGCAAGAGGCTACTGGGAGAATGAGAAGAACTTAGGAGAAAGAACTTATAAAGAAACTGGGTATAAGCCTCTACTCTTATTAAAAAACGAGGAGAGTGTGTGAACCGGGCGATAGGCGAACCTATCTACTTGCTGTGAGTGTCAAATTTTCTAAGCCCTCTTTCCTGATTATATCCCCTAGAAATTTCAGCTGTCTTTTTCTGATGCTCAGTATAAGCGTCCTTTTTTGTTTCCATTTTCATAAAACTTCGTCGTTGCTCGCATATTCAGTCCATGGTATTCACAGTATCCTTCTGTAGAATTTCGTATCTGTTGCTTCAAGTCTCTTCTTCATCTATGAGAAGATTAATCAGCATCCATTGCCATATTACGTAACATTCCAGTGCCCATTTCTTTATTTGTAACGATTATTTTTTTTGTTTTTGCTTTTTTTAATAATTTGCTTATCTTTTGGAAGGCATATTTCGCTATCCCAATGCGCCATCAAATTTCAATAGAATTCACATGATCTACATGTGACTGTTACTTAATAACTGTTAAAAGATATATATAATTTTTTTAAGCGTATCACCCCAAGCAAGGCTGGAGGTCACTATCATGCAAGGGGTTATAGAAGGGTTGGAGGAAGAGCAGATAGGAGTGGTAAAGGAGAAGATGTGGAGAGGATGTGGAGAAAGAGAAAGACAGTGGATCGATCAAGGCAAGGGGGTTACAGAAGATTTGGAGCGAGAGCAGATAGGAATGAAAGGTGAAAGGATGTGGAGAAGGGAAGTGGATAGATCAAGGCAACTGGAGATGTCGATTTCCCAAATAATAAGATATTTGATGTTGAAAATAAACCTTACTGGAATCTGATACACATTTTATGATAAGTAAGCTACCCATAACTTCCACATAGTGCAATATTCCTGGGTATGAAACGCTGCTGTCAAATTTTGGCGGGAGGTATGCAAACGTCACTCCCCAGCCTTGATAGAATTCAAAGTTTCTCCGAGCCCTTGAGGGCGACAAATCATTCGCCACCCTCAAATCTCTCACCCACAGGCGAAATGTGGCAAGCCTCTCGGTGCTCTATCGCTATTTCCACTTCCAAAGTGCTCGGACGAACTACATTCCCCTGGTTCCGCCAATTCAAACCTTCACGGCAAGGACACGCCATGCCGCTTACATAGTAGCAGACCACCTGCATTCCCTCCGTATTCCATCGGTGGGAAATAAGTTCCACTCAAACAGCTTCTTCCAGTGAAACATTGCTCTGAATCAAGAGGATGTTTCCCCGATCAAATTAATCTTAACTTGTTCAAGGCTAAGCGTGTATCACGTATGGCACATAACTGACTGACCTTTTCAATGGCTGTTTTGCTCTTTTTAGCTGAATATTTCCTATTCTCACCACTCTTATTAATACGATGAATTTGAATTTGAAAACATAATCTTATTTTTTGTTCAATTCTTTTGTTCTTTTCAGATCATGATGGGTCCCACAGGCATCTGTTGGGCTTTTCTGCTCTCTCTTGTGGTGATGAGTCAAGCAAAGTGAGTTTTCAACAACTTATTTTTAATGATAGATATAATACGTACAATCACATAATCTTTTATCTAAAATTTTGAAAACCTTTTTCAGTAAAAAAATATTAAATTTTACATTAAAAAAATAATAATAAAAGTAAGCCAGTAATTTTTGTTCTGTTTTTATCCTATTTTATTTGCCGCTGTACAAAAAAAAAAAAAATAACAATAAAAGAGAAAACAAAAAATCTAATATTATTTACTAGAAGTACGCAGAAAAAATTCATGGTTTCGTTATTTGAATTTTCTGATGATTCATAATTCTTAAATTAATGATTAAATAATCTACTTGCGAGTTGTACGACTATTTAAAAAAAACTTATAAAGTCCAACTCTTGAATCGTTAAATATCTGAGCTTAGCAAGTTTAATAAAATATTTGCAATAAAATAAATATGAAAGCAGTTCATTATTTAAAGAAATAAAAGGTACAAACGAAAATTGAAATTTGATGTTTCCATTTCAAAGAAGCAGACGAGAAAGAGGTGAAAGCGTTATCGTTTCCGCTATCTTTTCTTTCTTTTCTCATTGAAAGCAAACAGCGTTTTTGATATGTCTTTTCCGTCTTTCCTCACAATCAAAACGGAATTGTCCATAATTTATGAAGTATTGGCAAGGCGTATCGTACGTGTTAATTAACAAAAGAACAAAAGAACAAACTGAATTATAATATGATACTCTTAACCGACTCAGGATGAATCTTTACAGTTGCAGAGACATTCTCTTTCTTTAATACTTGGCTTCTTTTATTATTTATGATAGTTATACTATCACATTGGAAAAACTCCGAATTCCGAAAAGTGTCTGGTTCCAAATATTTCGGATAAGAATCGGTGTCTGTACTTTTTTTTTTAACTTGCCTCGATTTTGAGATCCCTATTTTACAGTGTTGATTTTTTCCCACAACACTATATGTCGAAGATTATATTAAAATGCTATCTCTACCTTTCAGATCCATGATCGCTTGCTGCGTCTAACTTGCAAACATGGCAAGCGCATTGTCATGCAGTAAAATCGTCATCGACATTTTTAGCACATAAAGATTTTTCTATTCCAATACATCGTTCAAAAGAGCCAACTGTTCAGAATAATGTCATGTGGTAAAGGAAATTGGATTCCATTTGATTAATGCCAACAAATTTAGGTTTAAAGTTGAATTATAGAATATTTTCCTGGATCTAGAAATAATCTTTTCGTTTTTGCTTCTCGTAATGATTCTAGTATGCATAGCTTTTGACTGTCTTCTTGAAAAATGAAAACGACGTACGATTGTTGACACGTTATATGTGTGTGTGTGTGTATGTGTGTGTATGTGTGTGTGTGTATGTGTGTGTGTGTGTGTGTATATGTGTGCGTGCACGCGCGCGTACGTGTCTGTATGATAAAAATATGGTTTTCAGCGATAGTCTGTTTCATGCTTGAACTCAATCTTGAAAGTATAAAACAGACTGTTGTCACTTGGTGTTCACCTCAGTGTTCAATTTTATATATATATATATATATATATATATATATATATATATATGGTTTGGTTTGGTTTTGGTTTGTTTTGCAGCATATCAACCTCAATGGGTTATTTAATGCCAACAAGATTTTTTTATTGCTGGTAATATTTTTTTTCAAAAATGTATTGCTGGTAATATTTTTTTTTTTTCAAAAATGTATTGCTGGTAATAATTTTAAAAAATGATATGTGTGTGTGTGTGTTTGATGTAAGATTAAGCGTTTACGATCGTACTAAAATCGCGACAAGCATATGCCTTATTAAGTTTCACTAGCACGTGACATAATCCATTTTTGCTTCGATAAAGCCGATCATCAGACGCCCTTACATACGTACTGTCTTAAACGAGTAATCATAAACTATAAGTGGCTATATCCTTAGGATATTGAACACTGTATGAAAAAAAACAAAAAACGATAAACTGTATTTAATCTAAATTATATTACATTATATTTCAATTAAGTAATTATTTGATATCTCTCTCTCTCTCTCACACTCTTTCACTCTCTCTCGGACATACACACATACACACGAGGTCTGATCAAAAAGTATCAGGACTGCTGCTATGGTAACGGAGCTAAAGTACGCAAAGTGAAGCCACTTGGTACAGATTGACCCTGAACACTGAGGTATAACGTTATCGCTCACTTCCGTTGTTTATGGCAGTGTTTGGAAAGCAAGTGTATAGAGTGTGCTCGTCTCACCACAGAGGTTCCATCACTGACCATAGTTTGTGCAGCAGTTTTTTTGGTAAAGGTCAACATTCCACAGCTCCGACAACCAGCATATTCCCCAGATCTCGCCCGCTTGCGACTTTTTCCCTCTTTCTAGAAATCAAATCCCACTTGAAAAGAACAAGATTTCAAGTCTTCGAGGGAACCAAAGAGAATGCGATGAGGAAGATGCTCAAGATGTTAATTTGTCTTAATAATAATAATTTTAAAATAATTCAACAGACGATGTTATTTTTTTAATTTATGGTAATTGGATTTTTGGCGATTGCCTTACTCGGTTTTCGTCGTTCGATAGTGTGAGTTTGAAAAATGACGCTTTTTATCGCGGTCGCCATCGCTTCTCGCGGAGATTCAAATAATATTAAGCTCCAGAGTGACTCCCCACACCCCCACCAGGCAGTACCTCTCCACCGAGAGGGGGCTGGATTTATTGCTCTGTGCCTTGAGGTCACCCCAAAAGGGGAAGTACCAAAGGGGCTTGGACAAATTTTGCACGGTATTACCGTTAAAACCACCTTAAACCTCAACCTTGTGTCATATTCAGTAGCGACGTGGGCGCGATAAAAAATAAATGCTACTTGGTCTTTTGGCTGAGATCAAAGTGTAGTATCTGTTCGCGGATTACTCACTGAATGATCGCCTATGGGGCCGGGATTCCTTCTCCGATACAGGCCGCCGGCGGGGATTCGTCCCTGCGCTGGTGGTGTCGTGGCTATGTCTGACTAGCTATGACCAGCTTGGACAAGCTATGACCAGCTAAGACCAGCCAAGACCAGCTATGACTAGCTAAAGCCAAAGCACTGCGACCCGGGTGAAAACTCGGGTCCATTCCCCCTCCCGTCCCACGTTAAACTCCGACCTTGTGTCACAACCTGACCGTGTGGGAGGTCAAGTAAATCCCGTGTAGTATCTGTTCGCAGATTACTCACTGAATGATCGCATATGGGGCCGGGATTCCTTCTCCGATACAGGCCGGCGGCAGGGATTCGTCCCTGCGCTGGTAGTATCGTGGCTACGTCTGACTAGCTATGACCAGCTCTGACCAGCTTGGACAAGCTATGACCAGCTAAGACCAGCCAAGACCAGCTATGACTAGCTAAAGCCAAAGCACTGCGACCCGGGTGAAAACTCGGGTCCATTCCCCCTCCCTTCCCACGTTAAACTCGACCTTGTGTCACAACCTGGCCCTGTGGGAGGTCAAGTAAATCCCGTGTAGTATCTGTTCTTATCAGCTTATCCTTATTATCTCTCTCCACTATTATCTTCTCTTCTTTCTTCTTTCTTTCATTTTCTCACCGAAAGCAAGTAATGTCTTTTCCCGTCTTTCCACGCGGGATAGTTCGTTTTTTTTATGCGGTACTGACAGGACGTAACGGCCGTGCTAACTAACGAAGGGCAAAACAAGGAAAATTATTATAGGATTATTCTTTCTTTTTGTTTCTTTTAAATTTTCAGGCCACATAATTTGATCAGTTTTTTCTCGCTTTATTTGACTAAAGTGTTCTTGCCGTTTTTCTTCCGTGTCTGTCATCAACTCACCCATTTCGAAATATCCCGAATTTTAACAAATGTCTCACTTCAGGTGTTTCACATCTGTGTACCTGTAAATTGAAAATAAGTTTTCTTGCACTGACTATAGTGCCTGGAACACTACGGTTAGGATATAGTCTTAATAATTTTATTTTGGAGCAGATGTTTCAGTATTATTTCTTTCTGTATTTTTATACTAAAGCTTAGCCAATATAAGCCACTCAATGTAAACGGTTATTGTTAAAACGGTCATGATGAGTGAGCTGTATGATATGAATAAAAGAGGAAGAGGCAGGTCGTCGAGCATAATATTTTTAACATTCGACAAAATAGATCATCAGCTGTAGAATGGAACAGTCAGAATGTTGTGATAGCAACACAAGCAACATGAAAAATGAGTTCAGTTGTTAGAATAAAAATTTGAAACACGTTAGTCACAAGAAACAAATCTGTACTCTTTTAAAATATCCATATACAATGCTGTTCGATAAAAGTGACTCACCTGATTTTTTTTTACAGTCTATTGTTTTGGGGGTTAAAATAATTTTTAATCTTCCTAATCTTACCCCTTCCCGACCACCTAGGAAAAAAGTTTATTCACCCTAAGGTATTCTATTGATAATTATAAATTTGGATATAAATGAGATTCAGGAAAAAAAATCTGTGCAAAAAAAGTGACTCAGATATCGCATTCTAATGATTAAACTGGTAAATATTGAAAACTATTTTACAATACACTCAGAACAATATTCTAGAGAATTCTAGAACAGCTTAAATTAAATCTAGAGTATTCCAGAAAGCCTCATACAGTATAAAAACAGCTTGAAATAGCCACTCAAGTCACTAACCAGATGAAAGGGTACAAACACACATCAGAACCACTTAAGGCATCTATTATTGCCCTCTCAAAAGTGGGCAAGTCTACGAGAGAAATTGCAGAAATTGCTATAACCTCGCAATCAACTGTCTCTCGAGTGCTTAGGGCACATAATGATGCCACTCCTGCTCCAAGGAAGGAAACAAGGGGACGAAAGAAAAAGATTGATGATAGAACTGGCAGGGTAATCAAGAGAGAAGTTGCGAAGAATAGGACTATAACTAGCCAAGAAATTACAGCCAGTCTAAGCGAAGAGCAAGGTGTTAGTCTTGCCTCTTCAACAGTCCGTCGGTGGCTGTTAGAACAAGGCTACAAATCTTGTACACGAAGGTTTAAGCTGCTAATAAGCAAAGCCAACAAAGCCAAGAGACTTGAATGGGATAACTATTACAAAAATTTCACCGTAGAAGACTGGAAGAATGTTCTCTTCTCCGATGAAACGAAAGTTGAGCTAAATTCAAAGGATAAGGTGAGTAACTTTTATCGAACAGCACTGTAATTGTTCAACGCAATTATTCACATTATTGTTTCTTTTTTCAATTTTCAGGCCATTTTACTTGGTTTATGCTCCGGAAAAACTCATTCCTGGTCAATCTTATAATGTCAGTGTCACATTGATGGGTCAGCGCTACACTCAGAGTTTTGTCCGAGCTATGATTCGAAACAGTTATAATAAAAGCGAAGTGGAAGTTGGCGGAACGATGGATTCGTGTAAGTAAACGCTGGGTCGATTGTGGAAACATTTTAATGGCAATGGCAAACATACCAAATGCTTATCAATTTGAAAAGTGTCACCAATCTAAAAGCAAATACTTTTTTAGTTTTAGACTTACAGACTTTTGCATTAATTATCTAAATATATAATAAACAAGCTTAAAAACCGCCCCATCGGGCGGCATTTAAGTTAGCTCCTGCGGAGTGCTGTTGATTGAGCCTTCATCACAGTAGGTAGGGAAGATGCGATTGGCAATAATAGACTAGAGAAGAACTCAAACTTGATCGCTGCATTTAAGTATTGCATTAATATTAAACCTTATTTTTTAAAAGTTCAACGATAATTCTTCTGCTGCCACTTAATTTTAAAACAGCTTGATGTACGTAAGTCCTTACTTTCCGTAAAAAACAATTCTTTTTATTTCATGGGTGACTTTCGTAATTAATTTCGATTGTTGCCAAATTTATTTCCAAGTTATAAAAATTGTTATCGTACAAAATAATTCGTCGCAGAAAATCGCCGAAAACAATTGCATGTAATTTTAGTGAAACAAAGCACTAATATGATATTTTCAAGATGAAATTAATATAATGAATATTATCAATGATAACACCTTTAATCTGCATAATAAATTTGATCTGCTTTTTGAATAATGACAATAGGTATATGAAAGTTACTCTAAAGTCTAAGCTAATAGGAGTTGACAGATAGCTAATTTCGGTCGACTATCGCGAATTTTAAATCTGCATATGGCATATAAGACGCAGGGGAAACTCAAAAGATATTTTTAGTAAAAAGTGCGCCTTATATGCCGTCAAATACGGCAAATTGCCATGTATTCTCGAGAAGTAGTTTCCATTTGACTTCTCCACAAATTCTTCTTCTTTATTAAATTGACATGACTTCTTGGGAAAGATAGTGGAGTAGTTTCCCGTTGTCTTCTCCACAGATTTCTTTCTTTTATTATCTGTGAATTGCCATGATTCCTTGGAAAAATAGTGGAGTGCTTTCCCGTTGCCTTCTCCACAGATTCCTCTTGTTTATTATCTTTGAATTGACATGACGTCTTGGGAAAAATATGAGGTGATTTCCCGTTGCCTTCTTCACAGATTCCTCTTCTTTATCATCTTTGAATTGACATGACGTCTTGGGGAAAATATGAGGTGATTTCCCGTTGCCTTCTTCACAGATTCCTCTTTCATTATCTTTGAATTGGCATGACGTCTTGGGAAAAATATGAGGTGATTTTCCGTTGCCTTCTTCACAGATTCCTCTTCTTTATTATCTTTGAATTGACATGACGTCTTGGGAAAAATATGAGGTGATTTCCCGTTGCCTTCTTCACAGATTCCTCTTTATTATCTTTGAATTGACATGACGTCTTGGGAAAAATATGAGGTGACTTCCCGTTGCCTTCTTCACAGATTCCTCTTCTTTATCATCTTTGAATTGACATGACGTCTTGGGAAAAATATGAGGTGATTTCCCGTTGCCTTCTTCACAGATTCCTCTTCTTTATCATCTTTGAATTGACATGACGTCTTGGGAAAAATATGAGGTGATTTCCCGTTGCCTTCTTCACAGATTCCTCTGCTTTATCATCTTTGAATTGACATGACGTCATTGAGAAAAATATGAGGTGGTTTCCCGTTGCCTTCTTCACAGATTCCTCTTCTTTATTATCTTTGAATTGACATGACGTCTTGGGAAAATTATGAGGTGATTTCCCGTTGCCTTCTTCACAGATTCCTCTTCTTTATTATCTTTGAATTGACATGACGTCTTGGGAAAAATATGAGGTGATTTCCCGTTGCCTTCTTCATAGATTCCTCTTCTTTATCATCTTTGAATTGACATGACGTCTTGGGAAAAATATGAGGTGATTTCCCGTTGCCTTCTTCACAGATTCCTCTTCTTTATCGTCTTTGAATTGACATGACGTCTTGAGAAAAATATGAGGTGATTTCCCGTTGCCTTCTTCACAGATTCCTCTTCTTTATTATCTTTGAATTGACATGACGTCTTGGGAAAAATATGAGGTGATTTCCCGTTGCCTTCTTCCCAGATTCCTCTTTCATTATCTTTGAATTGGCATGATTTCTTGGGAAAAATATGAGGTTATTTACCGTTGCGTTCTTCACAGATTCCTCTTATTTATTATCTTTGAATTGACATGACGTCTTGGGAGAAATATGAGGTGATTTCCCGTTGCCTTCTTCACAGATTCCTCTTCTTTATTATCTTTGAATTGACATGACGTCTTGGGAGAAATATGAGGTGATTTCCCGTTGCCTTCTTCACAGATTCCTCTTCTTTATTATCTTTGAATTGACATGACGTCTTGGGAAAATATGAGGTGATTTCCCGTTGCGTTCTTCACAGATTCCTCTTCTTTATTATCTTTGAATTGACATGACGTCTTGGGAGAAATATGAGGTGATTTCCCGTTGCCTTCTTCACAGATTCCTCTTCTTTATTATCTTTGAATTGACATGACGTCTTGGGAAAAATATGAGGTTATTTCCCGTTGCCTTCTTCACAGATTCCTCTTCTTTATTATCTTTGAATTGACATGACGTCTTGGGAGAAATATGAGGTGATTTCCCGTTGCCTTCTTCACAGATTCCTCTTCTTTATTATCTTTGAATTGACATGACGTCTTGGGAAAAATATGAGGTGATTTCCCGTTGCGTTCTTCACAGATTCCTCTTCTTTATTATCTTTGAATTGACATGACGTCTTGGGAAAAATATGAGGTGATTTCCCGTTGCCTTCTTCACAGATTCCTCTTCTTTATTATCTTTGAATTGACATGACGTCTTGGGAAAAATATGAGGTGACTTCCCGTTGCCTTCTTCACAGATTCCTCTTCTTTATTATCTTTGAATTGACATGACGTCTTGGGAAAAATATGAGGTGACTTCCTGTTGCCTCCTTCACAGATTCCTCTTCTTTATCATCTTTGAATTGACATGACGTCTTGGGAAAAATATGAGGTGATTTCCCGTTGCCTTCTTCACAGATTCCTCTGCTTTATCATCTTTGAATTGACATGACGTCTTGAGAAAAATATGAGGTGATTTCCCGTTACCTTCTTCACAGATTCCTCTTCTTTATTATCTTTGAATTGACATGACGTCTTGGGAAAAATATGAGGTGATTTCTCGTTGCCTTCTTCACAGATTCCTCTTTCATTATCTTTGAATTGGCATGACGTCTTGGGAAAAATATGAGGTGATTTCCCGTTGCCTTCTTCACAGATTCCTCTTCTTTATTATCTTTGAATTGACATGACGTCTTGGGAAAAATATTAGGTGATTTCCCGTTGCCTTCTTCACGGATTCCTCTTCTTTATTATCTTTGAATTGACATGACGTCTTGGGAAAAATATGAGGTGATTTCCCGTTGCCTTCTTCACAGATTCCTCTTCTTTATTATCTTTGAATTGACATGACGTCTTGGGAAAAATATGAGGTGACTTCCCGTTGCCTTCTTCACAGATTCCTCTTCTTTATTATCTTTGAATTGACATGACGTCTTGGGAAAAATATGAGGTGATTTCCCGTTGCCTTCTTCACAGATTCCTCTTCTTTATTATCTTTGAATTGACATGACGTCTTGGGAAAAATATGAGGTGACTTCCCGTTGCCTTCTTCACAGATGCCTCTTCTTTATTATCTTTGAATTGACATGACGTCTTGGGAAAAATATGAGGTGATTTCCCGTTGCCTTCTTCACAGATTCCTCTGCTTTATCATCTTTGAATTGACATGACGTCTTGAGAAAAATATGAGGTGATTTCCCGTTACCTTCTTCACAGATTCCTCTTCTTTATTATCTTTGAATTGACATGACGTCTTGGGAAAAATATGAGGTGATTTCTCGTTGCCTTCTTCACAGATTCCTCTTTCATTATCTTTGAATTGGCATGACGTCTTGGGAAAAATATGAGGTGATTTCCCGTTGCCTTCTTCACAGATTCCTCTTCTTTATTATCTTTGAATTGACATGACGTCTTGGGAAAAATATTAGGTGATTTCCCGTTGCCTTCTTCACGGATTCCTCTTCTTTATTATCTTTGAATTGACATGACGTCTTGGGAAAAATATGAGGTGATTTCCCGTTGCCTTCTTCACAGATTCCTCTTCTTTATTATCTTTGAATTGACATGACGTCTTGGGAAAAATATGAGGTGACTTCCCGTTGCCTTCTTCACAGATTCCTCTTCTTTATTATCTTTGAATTGACATGACGTCTTGGGAAAAATATGAGGTGATTTCCCGTTGCCTTCTTCACAGATTCCTCTTCTTTATTATCTTTGAATTGACATGACGTCTTGGGAAAAATATGAGGTGACTTCCCGTTGCCTTCTTCACAGATGCCTCTTCTTTATTATCTTTGAATTGACATGACGTCTTGGGAAAATATGAGGTGATTTCCCGTTGCCTTCTTCACAGATTCCTCTTCTTTATCATCTTTGAATTGACATGACGTCTTGGGAAAAATATGAGGTGATTTCCCGTTGCCTTCTTCACAGATTCCTCTGCTTTATCATCTTTGAATTGACATGACGTCTTGAGAAAAATATGAGGTGATTTCCCGTTGCCTTCTTCACAGATTCCTCTTCTTTATTATCTTTGAATTGACATGACGTCTTGGGAAAAATATGAGGTGATTTCCCGTTGCCTTCTTCACAGATTCCTCTTCTTTATTATCTTTGAATTGACATGACGTCTTGGGAAAAATATGAGGTGATTTCCCGTTGCCTTCTTCACAGATTCCTCTTTCATTATCTTTGAATTGGCATGACGTCTTGGGAAAAATATGAGGTGATTTCCCGTTGCCTTCTTCAGAGATTCCTCTTCTTTATTATCTTTGAATTGACATGACGTCTTGGGAAAAATATCAGGTGATTTCCCGTTGCCTTCTTCACGGATTCCTCTTCTTTATTATCTTTGAATTGACATGACGTCTTGAGAAAAATATGAGGTGATTTCCCGTTGCCTTCTTCAGAGATTCCTCTTGTTTATTATCTTTGAATTGACATGACGTCTTGGGAAAAATATGAGGTGATTTCCCGTTGCCTTCTTCACAGATTCCTCTTCTTTATCATCTTTGAATTGATATGACGTCTTGGGAAAAATATGAGGTGATTTCCCGTTGCCTTCTTCACAGATTCCTCTTCTTTATCATCTTTGAATTGACATGACGTCTTGGAAAAAATATGAGGTGATTTCCCGTTGCCTTCTTCACAGATTCCTCTTCTTTATCATCTTTGTATTGACATGACGTCTTGAGAAAAATATGAGGTGATTTCCCGTTGCCTTCTTCACAGATTCCTCTTCTTTATTATCTTTGAATTGACATGACGTCTTGGGAAAAATATGCGGTGATTTCCCGTTGCCTTCTTCACAGATTCCTCTTTCATTATCTTTGAATTGGCATGACGTTTTGGGAAAATATGAGGTGATTTCCCGTTGCCTTCTTCACAGATTCCTCTTCTTTATTATCTTTGAATTGACATGACGTCTTGAGAAAAATATGAGGTTATTTCCCGTTGCCTTCTTCACAGATTCCTCTTGTTTATTATCTTTGAATTGACATGACGTCTTGGGAAAAATATGAGGTGATTTCCTGTTGCCTTCTTCACAGATTCCTCTTTCATTATCTTTGAATGGGCATGACGTCTTGGGAAAAATATGAGGTGATTTCCCGTTGCCTTCTTCACAGATTCCTCTTCTTTATCATCTTTGAATTGACATGACGTCTTGGGAAAAATATGAGGTGATTTCCCGTTGCTTTCTTCACAGATTCCTCTTCTTTATCATCTTTGAATTGATATGACGTCTTGAGAAAAATATGAGGTGATTTCCCGTTGCCATCTTCACAGATTCCACTTCTTTATCATCTTTGAATTGACATGACGTCTTGAGAAAAATATGAGGTGATTTCCCGTTGCCTTCTTCACAGATTCCTCTTCTTTATTATCTTTGAATTGACATGACGTCTTGGGAAAAATATGAGGTGATTTCCCGTTGCCTTCTTCACAGATTCCTCTTCTTTATTATCTTTGAATTGACATGACGTCTTGGGAAAAATATGAGGTGATTTCCCGTTGCCTTCTTCACAGATTCCTCTTTCATTATCTTTGAATTGGCATGACGTCTTGGGAAAAATATGAGGTGATTTCCCGTTGCCTTCTTCACAGATTCCTCTTCTTTATTATCTTTGAATTGACATGACGTCTTGGGAAAAATATCAGGTGATTTCCCGTTGCCTTCTTCACGGATTCCTCTTCTTTATTATCTTTGAATTGACATGACGTCTTGAGAAAAATATGAGGTGATTTCCCGTTGCCTTCTTCAGAGATTCCTCTTGTTTATTATCTTTGAATTGACATGACGTCTTGGGAAAAATATGAGGTGATTTCCCGTTGCCTTCTTCACAGATTCCTCTTCTTTATCATCTTTGAATTGATATGACGTCTTGGGAAAAATATGAGGTGATTTCCCGTTGCCTTCTTCACAGATTCCTCTTCTTTATCATCTTTGAATTGACATGACGTCTTGGAAAAAATATGAGGTGATTTCCCGTTGCCTTCTTCACAGATTCCTCTTCTTTATCATCTTTGTATTGACATGACGTCTTGAGAAAAATATGAGGTGATTTCCCGTTGCCTTCTTCACAGATTCCTCTTCTTTATTATCTTTGAATTGACATGACGTCTTGGGAAAAATATGCGGTGATTTCCCGTTGCCTTCTTCACAGATTCCTCTTTCATTATCTTTGAATTGGCATGACGTTTTGGGAAAATATGAGGTGATTTCCCGTTGCCTTCTTCACAGATTCCTCTTCTTTATTATCTTTGAATTGACATGACGTCTTGGGAAAAATATGAGGTGACTTCCCGTTGCCTTCTTCACAGATTCCTCTTCTTTATTATCTTTGAATTGACATGACGTCTTGGGAAAAATATGAGGTGATTTCCCGTTGCCTTCTTCACAGATTCCTCTTCTTTATTATCTTTGAATTGACATGACGTCTTGGGAAAAATATGAGGTGACTTCCCGTTGCCTTCTTCACAGATTCCTCTTCTTTATTATCTTTGAATTGACATGACGTCTTGGGAAAAATATGAGGTGACTTCCCGTTGCCTTCTTCACAGATTCCTCTTCTTTATTATCTTTGAATTGACTTGACGTCTTGGGAAAAATATGAGGTGACTACCCGTTGCCTTCTTCACAGATTCCTCTTCTTTATCATCTTTGAATTGACATGACGTCTTGGGAAAATATGAGGTGATTTCCCGTTGCCTTCTTCACAGATTCCTCTTCTTTATCATCTTTGAATTGACATGACGTCTTGGGAAAAATATGAGGTGATTTCCCGTTGCCTTCTTCACAGATTCCTCTGCTTTATCATCTTTGAATTGACATGACGTCTTGAGAAAAATATGAGGTTATTTCCCGTTGCCTTCTTCACAGATTCCTCTTGTTTATTATCTTTGAATTGACATGACGTCTTGGGAAAAATATGAGGTGATTTCCTGTTGCCTTCTTCATAGATTCCTCTTTCATTATCTTTGAATGGGCATGACGTCTTGGGAAAAATATGAGGTGATTTCCCGTTGCCTTCTTCACAGATTCCTCTTCTTTATCATCTTTGAATTGACATGACGTCTTGGGAAAAATATGAGGTGATTTCCCGTTGCCTTCTTCACAGATTCCTCTTCTTTATCATCTTTGAATTGACATGACGTCTTGGGAAAAATATGAGGTGATTTCCCGTTGCTTTCTTCACAGATTCCTCTTCTTTATCATCTTTGAATTGATATGACGTCTTGAGAAAAATATGAGGTGATTTCCCGTTGCCATCTTCACAGATTCCACTTCTTTATCATCTTTGAATTGACATGACGTCTTGAGAAAAATATGAGGTGATTTCCCGTTGCCTTCTTCACAGATTCCTCTTCTTTATCATCTTTGAATTGACATGACGTCTTGGGGAAAATATGAGGTGATTTCCCGTTCCCTTCTTCACAGATACCTCTTCTTTATCATCTTTGAATTGACATGACGTCTTGGGAAAATATGAGTTGATTTTCCCGTTCCCTTCTTCACAGATACCTCTTCTTTATCATCTTTGAATTGACATGACGTCTTGGGAAAAATATGAGGTGATTTCCCGTTGCCTTCTTCACAGATTCCACTTCTTTATCATCTTTGAATTGACATGACGTCTTGGGAAAAATATGAGGTGATTTCCCGTTGCCTTCTTCACAGATTCCACTTCTTTATCATCTTTGAATTGACATGACGTCTTGGGAAAAATATGAGGTGATTTCCCGTTGCCTTCTTCACAGATCCCTCTTTTTATTATCTTCGATTTGCCATGACTTCTTGCGAAAGATAATGGAACGGTTTCCCGTTGCCTTCTTCACGAGTTGAAATTCAGCCCTTTCCTTTCAGTACTTTAGTTGCCACAAAAGACCACATAGATTTTGACTGGCATCCTTTTCCCACCCCTTCACCGTTGAAACTGTTAGATGTAGACGTCTATTCTACTCCAGTAGCTTCATGTCTCGCACATCTCGCCTGTGGAACTCCCTTCCTTATTCCTGTTTCCCTGACAAATACAATCTCCAACTATTTAAGTGTAACGTCAATCGACATCTCCAGTTGCCTTGATCTATCCACTTCCCTTCTCCACATCCGTTCACCTTTCATTCCTATCTGCTCTCGCTCCAAATCTTCTGTAACCCCCTTGCCTTGATCGATCCACTATCTTTCTCCACAACCCCTCCCTTGCCACTCCTATCTGCTCTTCCTCCAACCCTTCTACAACCCCTTGCGTGCTAGTGGCCTCCAGCCTTGCTTGGGGTGATACGCTTAAAAAAAAAAAAAAAAAAGCTGTAAAATATACCCCCCTCCCAAAGAAAATAAAATAAATGAAGGGACCCAGGTATAAAAGGAATAATGTAAACGTAGTTGATTCAATCAGCAGGTTCATTCACTAAATTCCCATATAAATTAATAATGAATTTTTTGAGAAAAACTGAAAATTTCAATACTTAAATCATAAATATTTTAAACATTTTCTATTTTCTTTATCTTGTTTAATGACATTGTTTTATTATTTTGTTTTCAGATTCCACATCTGTCTTCTATATGGTGAGTTGACACATTCTATTTTTGCTTTTGTTTTGGTCGATGCATTCCTCGACTTTCTTCATTGCCTGAAGTTCTGTAATACTATTCTACAAGTTATTCGGACAAGTATCCTTATCCTTGCTTTCAACGCTACATTTTGGTTGATGTGTTCTCTGGCCTTTTTCCAGGTGTATAGATAAATCACTTCTGTATGTGTGTTTCTTTAACTCTTAGGAGCAGAGAAGGAAACAGCGAGAAACAAACCCAATGACTTTGTGTAAATGGATAACGGAACAGGGATTGGGATTGATTTGCTTTTTACGACTTGCCAATGTTTGTGGATTACTTAAAGCCGAAACATATTTCAGAATACAGAAGGTAGCTTACAGTATTCCCAGGGAGTACTGATCGGGATCGACACTGCTTATCTTCAATGATAGAACGAGATCCAGATAGTAAAACGCAAATATTGTTAAGAGCAACAACGTCCTGAAAGAAATTGCTGTTTCTAGATTTAAGCATCGTCATCCTTGTCGAGAGAGGCGATGTGAGGGATTTATTTTGCCTGTCAATGGATATTTTGTATGTCTCAAAATAAATTCCTATTTCCCTTGGTTGCTGCAGATATTAATTCCTACCCCTAACCGCATCACCGGCAGTGCAATTAGTTGGGGCGGATCTCCGTTTACCAGAATTATTTTTTTGAATCATTCAGTTCACCAGCTGGAGTGTCTGCGGTGCATAGCACAAGGTCAGTGCTCTAGTTTTAGAATTGTGTATCCTTCCACCATGAAGACGCACACTTTTATGACCACACATTAACATTATTAATATGAAGCCATGACGCCCAGTCTTGTGATTCTGTTAAAAGACGTGTGTGAGTTGATCAGATGGAGAAAAAAATTAAATACTAAACTATTCCTAATGAGTGGGTGCAGAATACAACTGAGGAAGGCCAGAGAATGTATGGACCGAAACGTTGTGTTCAAAACAATAAAGATGAAGACAAAAATCTAAAAAGGATTTAATCGGAGAATTTTTTAAAAAAAGGGAAGCCATGAAAACTGAAATGAATAAATCTCTCTGTATAAAACGCAATGTGGATGATGCGATATATAAATGTCTCTCTCTCTCTCTCTCTCTCTATATATATATATATATATATATATATATATATATATATATATATGCTGAAACCAAGGTAGGTAGTACCTAGCCAATTAGGATTTATTTATTTTACTTTTGTTCTACTTAGTGTATGGACTACTCTTCAGTTTAACTTTTTACTCGCTGTTTTTTTTTCTTCGTACCAGAATTTTAAGGTATTGGACGATTTCTTTCGCCCTGTTCGGAGGTTTCTAGAGCTTTCTTTTTTTTTCCAATTTTTCCTCGGATGCCAATTTATTTGAAAATTGTGCTATCCAGGTTTTTTCACCCACCGAGTTTAAATAGATTTACATGATATATATATATATATATATATATATATATATATATATATATATATATATATCAGACTAATAATGGGTAAATGAATTACTTAACAGACGAAAATCTCCTATATAACGTATTTTGCCTCTATAATGAATTTTCAATATAGTGATTTCTTTATTTATGGATTCACCTGTCACGGTCTAGTGGGTTAGGTAAGTAACACTTGCACAGCTTCGCTGCTATTTCTGTCTTCTCGCACAATATTAACGGACCAGATCTTCCCTTCGGCCAGCAAGAACTTCTTCGCGATATTCATAATGGTTTTATTTATTGCAGTCTTATTTATATAGTTCGGGGGCGAAAAAATACAACAAACGTCGGTAACAGTTATATATCGAAAAGGGACGATTAACTTTGAATTTTTGATGTCCGTTGTATCTACTGTAGATGTACAACCAGGCCGAACTCATTCTATTTCTTGCCGCTTTTGTTTTTATAGTTATCGTTCATAAATATCCCACATTTCAACATAGAAAGATAATGAACTGGTTGCATATATAGATAAATCTATCCATTTCAGTCAATTCATATCTATCTATCTATCTATCTATCTATCTATCTATCTATCTATCTCTCTATCTATCTATCTATCTATCTATCTATCTCATTCTATTCAGTATCTATCTATCTATCTATCTATCTATCTATCTATCTCATTCTATTCAGTATCTATCTATCTCATTCTATTCAGTATCTATCTATCTATCTATCTATCTATCTATCTCATTCTATTCAGTATCTATCTATCTATCTATCTATCTCATTCTATTCAGTATCTATCTATCTATCTATCTATCTCATTCTATTCAGTATCTATCTATCTATCTATCTATCTATCCCATTCTATTCAGTATCTATCTATCTATCTATCTATCCCATTCTATTTAGTATCTATCTATCTATCCCATTCTATTCAGTATCTATCTATCTATCTATCTATCTCATTCTATTCAGTATCTGTCTATCTATTGAACACACACAGTACCAACGTATTGTTTATACTGCAACTATGCTGAGCGGAACATAGTTACAGTTTCTCGGTAAAAGCGGTTAATAGAGCATGATGAAACTAATATTGACTGAATATGATATTTTAAAGTAAGTACCTCAGGAAAAATCAGCATATCGGGATGAAAACATTGTTTTATAGTAAGAATCTTTGTTTTTATTTAGTGGAAGGATCAAATATTTTATCATTTAATTAAATTTGACACTCCTTTTTAGAACATACAAAGTTTTGATTAAAAAATTGGTTTTTCTCACGCATTGGTTGTACTAATTTTTAGCATAGCAAATTTTGGCCATTTTTTTGCGATGACAGACATATTAATTTTGAAATTATTGCAAAAATCAAATATTTGTCAGATTTTAATGAAATTTTCAGGACTTATTTACAAATGACTGAAATTGTTTTCGAAACTTTTTTTATTAGAAAATCTTGGTAAAAATATTTTCATGTGTGTTTCTGTGCCTAACTTAATTTTATGAAAACATGAGAAATTTATCGAGATAATTTTTAGTGACTGTATTAGTTAAAAGCAGAATTCTTTGAAGAATTTAAATCATTGAATTTTTCTCTTACCGAAAAATCTGTGTTGAATCGAAAAATAAAAAAACGCAATAAAACTAAAACATTATTTAATTAGAGAAGCCGTCAGTTACTTGTACTTTTATGAATATTAAAGACAATATTGTCTGAAGAAAAAACATTTCGACGAAAAGTGAATTTTTACAAGATTTATTTTCTTTTTTTTTTAACTTTTTTAAATTGAATTTTATAAAAAATTTTAATATTTAAAATTTTTTTTTTCAATGGGATAATTCTTAGGAAATATTGTTATTAAATAAAACGTTCCGATCCTACACAGAGAGCACAGATCGGTACAATTGTCAATCCATGATAGCAAATAATCCCTCATTTTTAAATTACTATGTTTGTAAATAAATAAACAATTTTAAAATGCCAATTCAAATAAATACCTTTCGCCTTTACTTTTCTAGTATATTCCAGAGCATCTACGACCAGATCAGTATAATCTCTACGTGACTTCTGATGGTGACGTCAACTTTGATGATTTTATCCAACTGCAGTATCAAGTACTTTCAGTTTCCACGTTTATTCAAACGGACAAGCCCATATACAAACCAGGAGAAATAGGTACACTGCTTACTTACTTTGTTTACACTTTAAAAACAAACTTTATCACTGGCATCACTCAGGTCGATATCACTCGGTGTGTCATCCCCATAAACAACCACCCGTTTCGGACCTATTATGTCTTTGGTTAAATTGTTTACTCGTAAATCATACTTCTTTTATATTAACCGTAGAACACTAACCATGGGTATAGAGTACTCAGCGCAAATTTTCCTATTTTTAATTACAATTTTCAGTACCTGATTTTCTTACCTAAATAATGTTCTTCAGTTCCTATCAATGTTAACTCAAAGTACAAAGTTTGAAGTACCTGCATGTAAAATATTTCAAATAAAGATTTATATTTAATATTTTTTTTGATATTTTCAAAATCGGGTATGATATACTCATGGTTCGTAGTGGTGTAACTTTAATTTATGGTTAGTGTTCTAGGATTAATAAAAAAAGTAATGGCAATAATCGTGGCATAAGCAATTATTAAAATTAAAATAATACTTTTTAGATGCTATATCATATGTAAAATCTAAATGCATTTACATTATATACATTCATACAATTATAAATATATATATATATATATATATATAGATAGATGTGTGTGTGTGTGTGTGTGTGTATGTGTTTGTATAAGTTTGATGAAAGACAGTTACACGTTGGCAGTTCATAATGTGTTAGTTTATTCCATATGATATAATTAATGTACGCATATATTTTATTAGTATTACATAAAATAATAATTATAAAAATAAAAACAGATAAATAAATCGCATTCTTTTTGCGCGGCCTCGTTCCCAACAGCCGTTACACATGACGTCACAGTAGATGATTTCAAACGTCCATTTTCCCAAAGAATACCAGGATGCAGACAAAGGAATTCTAACTACCACAGAGACACCACATCGTTTGTTGATGAAGACTGTGTTAGTCGAAAAGACTTGAACAAACTTAAAAGAATATGAATTTCGGGCAGTTTATACGCAACTTCAAGTATAATACGCAACACATTATCTGAAAACTGAAAAAAAAATCATAAAAAATTAAACAGACCTTGTCGGCTCTTTTTAATCAAACTTGTTTGGATGAACACTTGCTGCCTATATATATATATATATATATATATATATATATATATATATATATATATATATATATATATATGATTATAAATTTAAACTTAACCAAAAAACTGATATTTGCCAAAAGAAACGCTAAATTAATAGTGCTCAATACAATTTTCATAAAGCGAAAATATAGAGCAAGTTAAGATATAAAATATCCGAAATACTGAACTTTTTGCAAACACTGTTTCTACCAAGATGGCTTCGTCTGGCAGCAAGTTATCTTGGCAGAAATCGTGGTTGCACGAAGGTCTTTGTTTCGAATATTTTCTTTCAATCTATCTCTCTCTCTCATATATATATATATATATATATATATTTAATTATTTTTATGAAGAAAACGAACTCGTAAAAGACCATGGCGATATTTATTTCGTTAAAATCGAGAGTTCGATCTCAACTCTTCAGACCGACTCCTTACAAATTCTCTATCTTAACGAAATAAATATCACCATGGTCTTTTAAAAGTTTGTTTTCTTTGTAATAATAATTAATTCTCTGTTTTTGACACTGAGCTGTCCCTGGATCTATATCCTTTTGGAATTATCCATGCAGATTACCAAATATCATATATATATATATCATCCCCAAGGAATAAGAGAAAACTACTTCCCCACTATTTGCTACCTATTCGTTAACTAGCTATCTAGAACAGATCTACTTATTTTAAAATTGATTAACTATTGTTGTTGGATTGGTCAAGCTTGATACGGTAACTGCAAAATAGTACGGAAAGTTTCAGGGATAAATGTATTGAATTTATTAAATTTATTAACATTTGAGGACAATATTGGTCACGTGTTTGAAACCCTTAATTCACAAACTTAAACCTTGTTCTCTTCTTTGTTATCCAATAATTTATTATTTCAAATCCTTTAAGGATAATATTCTTTTGTTTATTATTCGTAAATATTAAACTGTTTTTTTTTTCCATTACAGTTTATTTCCGAGTGTTCAGTCTAAACCGACACCTGAAGACCGTCCATGCACCAATGAACATTTCTATCTACGTATGTACCTAAAAATACTATTTTTTTCTTCATCAGCTTCATATTTTCTTTTCTTTTCTATTTCTTTGCTAAAAATATAGTAGTCAACCTATTAGGCTTAGTGCAACAGATTCTATGTTTGAAAAGGAGAGCTCAGACACATAGTCAACTTTTTAGCTTGAAACATGACTTTGTGAAACCTACTGTAAGAAAACCTCTTAGACTTATCTAATAAGACACCGAGGTGCTCCTTTGGCTTGTTATCTACAAGGAAAAATATATACACCGTGCAAATTTCATTTTGGAATGATATCTACATAGTAAAACATATTATAACATACAGGGTGCGGCTAGTATTTGAGGACAGATTTTATGGATTAGTAAAAAATTTGCTGAACAAATGAATATAATTATATTTGATTACAAACACGTAAACATGAAATTTAGCTAACTATTGGTTAATTTTATTCAATAAAACCACTTCTAGCATCAGTAATTGCCTCTACACAAGGTCGAAATCGGCTGCAATTTCTGATTAATTGGTCCTTATTTATGTCATACATTACTCGAACTATTGCAGCTTTAAGAGAGTCTTTGATGTTATGAGACTGTTTATTAACCTCCTTCTCAACAACGCTTCACACATAATAGTCTAGTGGATTGAGATCTGGAGAGTTAGGAGGCCAAATTTTGGGTGTGGTGTGGTCGTACAAATGGTCAGCCATCCAGTCTTGCAACTCTGAGAAAACGTGCAATATCCAAATCGCTATGATCAGCCTTTAATGCCACAATCCCAGCATGCCTTTTCATTTCATTTGTTAACATAAGGTTTGCCATTCTTGATTTCTGATAAATAAAAACATTAGAAGTTAGTGGGAAGCAGTATTAATCTTAAATCTGTATGTCCTCAAATACCAGCCGCAACCTGTATATATGACATAAAGAAAATGCAATTAAAGTATTAAAATTTTTCTTTTATTTATATTCTAGCGATAAACAGCATGTATAACGGCTAAAATGCCTAGACCGTACAAATTTTAATTTAGAATGATATCTAGATAGTAAAACGTAACAACATACATATAACGTAGAGAAAATGTAAGTAAAATATTAAAAATGTTCGACTAATAGTATTCCAGCGATAAACAGCATATAGATAACATGTAAACAGATAACTAACAGATATGTAAATAGATAACAAGCCAAAGTAGTGAAAGCCAGAATCACAAACTCATATCCATACAACAGAATATGTTAGCTCTATCACTGATATTGAGCACTTTCCAATAAGTCCGTGTATATAATATATATATATATATATATATATATATATATATATATATATATATATATATATATATATCGAATAGAATAGAATTAATACAAATATAAAATTTGTCAGCTGATTGATGCTACCTACAGCATACCGACTTTGGAGCTTCGTAGACACATCCTCCATAAGTCACTCCGTCCTTTCGTCAGAGGGTATCAGCAATTGACTATTTATATTTCTCGATTGCACTTTTCAATACTTCTAGGTTGATTTTTTTCCATTGTGTGTACATGCACGCGCGTAAAGAATTAATTCTTTATATATATTAATAATTAATTATATATATATATATATATATATATATATATATATATATATATATATATATATATATATTAAAATTAATTATGTAATATAAAAGGCTCAAACAGTAATATTAGTGTTTGAGCCTTTTATATTATATTCTTGCTTTGTCCTGGACACTGAGCTCTACCTGGATTCTATCCTCTTGGAAATATATATACATATATTGACCACTAATATTATATATATATATATATATATATATATATATATATATATATATATATATATATATATATATATATATAATCTGTTTCTCCCTTGGCTAGTTCCGACGTGCTTATAACGACTCAGCCACGAAGGACATTGCCAATCAAGAAAGGATGAATGGTGCCTTAAAGCAAAATCCTTTTCGTCATAGATTATCTGCTCAGTTTAGTATCCAAACATAGGCCTACACAGACTAGAAATTTTCATTAAAAAAATGTGCTGCCCCTGGCAGGGTTCGAACTTTCGTCCCTCTTTATAAGAGAAAACCATTGTTTGATCCGGCGTGCCGTAGATTGCTCGACCACAGAAAACAAATTTAAAGTGCCTGCATTAGCCGTGAAGTAAATTGTTTCGTGAAAATTTTACCAGCTTGAAGCAGTTCGTTTCCATAAAATATCTTAGTCAAGGGGAAATAACTCATAAAATTATCTAAATTATTTCCCTTGGAATAGTTACTAAGTTTCATGTCGTCATCTGAAATTTTAGATGACGTATTATCACTTTTAATTTTTTGTGAGTTATTTTTCTTTCATCATCATTGTTGCTTTTTATGAAATTAAATTCGGTCGATACAATCTATAAACACTCAAATAATCAGATCACATTTGAATTTATCGGATTAAAAATAAATCCATTAATTCTTTTGAAATGTAGACACACATACAAGGTGCGATGGATAAATTGTCGTTTAAATTCGCAATAATGAACATAACATTGATATCTTATTCTAACAGATATATTTACCAAAATTACACAAAAATATCTTGAAATTCTTAAGAGTAAATTTATCTAATAAAATCGCCACTGGATTCAACCATGGCTTTCAGACGACTTCAGAATCTCTTGCCATTCTTCTGGACGGTCTCCTTGTTTAACTTGGTGAATGCTGCCATAATCCTTGCCTTCTATTCATTTTTAGTATTACAAGGAGTTTTGTTGGTCTCTCGCTCAACTGCGCCCCGCATATAATAATCAAGGGGGTTGCAGTCTTGAGAGTAAGCTGGCCAGATGTAAGAGGTGATGTGGTCGCAGAAATTGTCTGACAACGATGACTGGGTTCTCCTGCCTGTGTGGTATGGTGCAGAATCTTGTCGACAGACATAGGCTCTTCTGTCACCCACTGT
The DNA here is from genome assembly GCA_964036315.1 of Acanthosepion esculentum. Lineage (NCBI taxonomy): Eukaryota > Metazoa > Mollusca > Cephalopoda > Sepiida > Sepiidae > Acanthosepion > Acanthosepion esculentum. The sequence goes on from OZ038510.1 coordinate 60,434,269, forward strand.
CTTGACCCAGGGGTGCACTGCCTCCTTAACGCAATTAATGTAGGCCTCCGTGTTAGGTCTGAGGCCCTGTGGGAAGATGAATGAAGGCATGACGACGCCATCATTAATGATCACTCTAAACACCTTCGTAATCATCATTAGACTCATCCAACTCTTTCCGAATCCTCTGCACAGATTGACACCGAAACATACTGAAATGTTTGCATTGGAGCTTTTGGCGGAGTGAATTGCGCCATGGTGTCTTTTTTCTCATATTGCACATTGAGTGCTGGTTTTAATAAAATAGTTCTCGATATATATATATATATATATATATATATATATATATATATATATAGTGAACAAAAAATACATTACCAGAATCTTTCGTAGGTCTTTGGAGCTATAGAATCAAAAAGAGCTGTAACAAATAACACAAATAACATCGCTTGATGTCTTTCAACAGGAGTAACAAATAAAATGTGCAGTATATGTAAATCGAAGCGAAAACATTGACATAATTAAGATACTGACTTTTCACATGACTTCAAACAAAAGATTAGGAAGGAAACCCCTATTAACTCCAGAAAGAGCGATAACAGTGGACTGAAGGAAATCTATTATCCTGAAAAATTGTTTTAATGGAAAGATTTTATAAATTTCAACCGACAGTAAGACAATCTGTTTGATCAACGAATATCGAAGGTTTCCTCTAAAGAAATGGCCAATATTACCATTACCATTTGTAATTAATTTTTTGGAAGTTATTTCCTATTTCCTAGTTATTACATTTAGATTATCAGTGTGGATTATTCCACGGTTGGAATGACTGTCTTCTTGGCAAATGTTTTCGGATTTGATTTTTGTCTCTCAAGAAATTATTTTGAAGTCACTGATTGTTTGTGTTCTCTTAAACACAGGACAGCAAACACAACCTTTTGGGTCAATGGCTGAATCAAATCGCTGCTTCAGGTCAGTTTATTATTATTATTTTATTTTCTTACTCACAGACGCGATGTTGCCTCGCTCTGCCTTTTTTACAAGTACTTTCACGGTAATTGCTCCGAGGAGCTGCCTTCGCTTGTCCCTAGGCCTCGTGAATTTAAACGTCCTACGAGGCTGGCATCCCGCTCCCACCCCTACACCGTTGAAACTGTTAGATGTAGACGTCTCTTCTACTCCAATAGCTTCATGTCTCGCACATCTCGCCCATGGAACTCCCTTCCCTATTACTGTTTCCCTGACAAATACAATCTCCAACGGTTTAAGTGTAGCATCAATCGACATCTCCAGTTGCCTTGATCTATCCACTTCCCTTCTCCACATCCTCTCCTTTACCACTCCCATCTGCTCTTCCTCCAAACCTTCTGTAACCCCTTGCGTGCTAGTGGCATCCAGCCTTGCTTGGGGTGATACGCTTAAAAAAAAAAAACAGAGACTTAAGGTCAAAAAATGGCTTCCTAACATTTTCCACGGATCCTTTTCTTTTGTAAAAAAAAACAAAACAAAACAAAAATCCAATATTGCATACATTTTACATCGATAAAGCTCTTTGTAATGTCTGAGCTGTACCTGTGAATACAGTTTTTGTATTTCTTTAAGGTATAGCCTATCAGAGATCTCTTAAGTGAATCTACCAGAACCTTTGCCAATTAATCCGAGAGCTCCAACTACAACTGGAATTACTGATGTTCTCATGTGCCACATTTTTGAGATTTCCACTTTATGATACTTATATTTTGATAGTTTTTGAAGAGCTTCAAATATACATGCCAATCTACAGGGACTGACATGTCAATAAGAAAGCACGTTCTGTTTTAGCGATTTCTGACCACAATGTATGGGCGATTGGCTTATTTTAAAGTCCCATGAAACTGTTACAGGTCCTTATCTCTGTAAACATGTCTGGGTGATGTTCATACCAATTTCTTGCAGTGTCCTTTCCATAAAAGTTGCAGATTTTCCAATGCAGATATTGGCCCACTCTGTCATGCCAGCTTTTATATTCAATGGGGGGTGTCAATACTGTGCAACCTGATACCAGATTCTGAATTTTTTCTGGATATTTATCACAGAATCTGCATTTTGGGTCAACATAATTTTTGAATATGTACCGTTCGTAATTTCTAGTTAGCAAGCATTGGTTCTGTGCAGCAAGAATAAAACCTTCGGTTATTATTCTTATTCTTCTTATTCTTATTCATATTCTTCTTATTATTATTGCTGAAACATTTTTATGTTGTCTTCCCGTATTCAATTTTTGAAAATAAAAAAGATTTTTATATACTATAAAAATGATAGCTTGGCTATCGTTTACCTGGAAAACAGTCCTAGATTGATTTATTGATTCATTCATTTTTTTACGGCTTATCAACCATTTACAGGTTATTCAAAGCCAGAAAATATTTTTTAGATCGTAAGAATTAACTTTTTGGCGATAATAATGTATTAGAATACAAGCCTTATTAATTAACTTCTAGCTAGTAGGAGAAGAGTTGGATTCATGCCTTTCTCAAGGGTATTTGCTCATAAGTGAATATAACGAACTCAATGGGAATTAGAACTCTATTGACCTGGCTCAAGGTTGCTTAATTTCGGTGACTGAAAGAGAACCGGTGTTTCAACGTCTTGGAGGAGATAACGACTTGAATAAAACAATTGACTAAATGTAATTGATAAACACCCAGGCCGATAATTGCGGTAGTGAAAATGAATTCAAAGAAAACCTACGAAAACATAAAATTATTTTTTTTTCTTTTCTTTTTTTTTGTACTGTTGTTTACTCAATACAAAGCCAAGAGCCACTCAAGGCAGAAAATTAGTAAATGAGGTTGTTGAAAGAGGATAACGGTTAACCCGAGAGGCTAAGATTGTAGCGATCAGGGAAGCATCTCCTCAGGAGTCTGTTTCCCAAAGTAGTTGTTCTTAAGAAGAAGCTGTTCGAATAGAACTTCCTCCTTACCAATGGAATACAAAGGGGATATCGATGATTCTACCCTAGGTAACAATGTCTGAACGGTTTTTTTATTATTCCACACCAAGCAAGGCAATAAAGCCACTAAGATGCAAGCGATTATTGGGTGTGAGAGATTATGAGAAAAGAAAAACATTAAGGAAAGAGAACAAGAATTAGGCAGATACAAGATAACAATTAACATTGCATTTAATTTTTTGAAGATCAAAGTTGACTGGGAAGCAAGAAGTCGGAAGAGTGTTCCTCAAGCGAGAAGTGTGACAGAAGAAACTGTTAGCATAGAACTTACGGTTGCATCTAGGAAGCTCAACTATAAAATGATGAGATCTTGTCGCTTATTCAATACTGCGCTTAAATTCATAAAGCCGAAGTACCATAGAGGAACATTTACTATGAAAATATTTATAAAAAAGAAGGAAGCTATGTTACGGCGCTATGAAGGTCATTGTAGCCAAGATGCCAGGTCAGGACCAATAACATTGCAAATTCGTCTTTGTATTTTATCTAGACGCTGTAAATATATAACAGAAGCGCCAGACCAGATGTGGCAGCAATATTCAATGCATGGACGAATGGTAGACTTATAAACGTGTACGATAGATTCTGGTGAGAAAAGTTATCTAGATATGGTGAAAAACCATTCCTAGCAGCAGACCTAGCAATTGATGTAATATAATACCAGTAGAAGACGTTAGTCAGAGAAGTCACCAGGAGTCACTCTCCAGGACGTTAGCATCAGACATGCTGATTAAACTGGTGAAATTAAATGATATAGCTCGTCAGAATATTTGCCATGGAAATAACGATAGAATAGCGAAAAACTAATTCAAGTCTCAAGACAACTTTCAACCCTCTATCCTGAGTGGCTCTTGACCCTTGTGTTGGGTGAACAACAGTAAAAGAAAAAATATAAATAAAATAGTAACTAACACTTTACCTATTATTGGTCTCGATCCGACTTCAATAAAATTCAACCTAATTACAATTAACAGGAAAGCTTTAACAATAATTTAATTATGGTGACCCAATTGTTCAATGAGGCTTGAGCTTTACTTGTGATGAAATTGCATCACTATTTTATTCAATAAAGCTTATTCCGTTTAGTTAACCGTTTCATTCAAGTCATTATCTATCTCCCGGACCGTAGGCCAGTTAAACGGTAATCAGGCCAATTTTTTTAATTGTCTATACTATAAAACGTATTTAAAGAATTAATGGATTTATTTTTAATCCGACATTTTTATTAGTTCAAACGTTTTTTTAATCGGTATCACCCCATGCAAGGCAGTAAAGCCACTAAAATAAAAAGGGTTACAGAGTGTGGAAGAATTACGAACAGAAACATTAATGATGAACCAACAGAGAAGAGAGTAATCAGGGGAACAGTAGATAGCGATTGATATTGCATTTTAACTTTTGCAGATTAAAGTTGGCTGCAAAGCATGGATACGAAAGGGAGTTCCACAAGCGAGAAGCGCGAGAAAAGAAACTGTTAGTATAGAACTTACGGCTACATCGAGCCAGCTCAACCTTAATTTTATGAGATCTCGACGTCTGTCTGGTACTGCGCTTAAATTGAAAATGTCTAGGTATCATAGCGAAGATCTCATCCGAACTATTACCATGAAAGTATTTATAGAAAAGACACTGAGAGGCAACCTGACGGCGGCAGGAAAGTGACTGGTGCCGAGCCGCCAGATAAGGATTAATAATATTGCTGATTCTTCTTTGGATTTTATCAAAGAGTTCAAGGTAAATAATAGGGGTACCGGATCATATCAGACAGCAATATTCTTAGTATGGGCGAATGGTAAACTTATAGATAAGATAGTGAAGCAACATTTTTAGCAGTTGACCTAGCAATGGATTTAATATAGTCTTTCCACTTCATGTCAGCTGAGAATGTTAGCCCGAAAGGCACAACGAGTCACTGAGTCAATTGAGTCTTGGAGGTTAGCATCAGCCATGCTACTTCATACTTGAAATAGACGCTCCATTTTTGTTTATTAAACAGATTGTATTACGTTTATGGGCTTGCACATCCGAGAAACACAATTTCTTTACTAAGATTCATCGAATGCGCAGGCCGATAAATACGTCCTGTTCATGAACCACCCATAGAGTTGCCTTCTCGGTAGTTAACCTTAAGAGTAAATTTAATCATAAAATGCTTTTTTTTTCTTTTTGTCATTATAAAACTTCTAATAAAAAATGTCACGCTGTTTTTTAACCATGTATATTAATTATCTGTTATTTAAAGTACTAAAGAACTATTTTGGGGCCAATTTAAAAAATTACTAGGAGTGTCCTCAAACTTAACTTTTGAAGTGTCGTGTATATATATATATATATATATATATATATATATATATATATATATATAATAAATGCCAATATCAGTGAGTTACACTTTTTCAATTAAAGGGACACAACTCTCATTAGCTCATCTCCTTCATCTATATAATAAATGCCCTGTCAGTGTGTTACACTTTTTCAATTAAAGGGATACAACTCTCATTAGTTCATCTCCTATATCATAAATGCCAATGTCAGCGTGTCACTGTGTTACGCTTTTTTTGGGGTGGGGGGAGAATTTTCCGCGCGTTAAAATTTTCTCACTGTTAAGCTTTTTCGATATGAACCTTCCCCGCTGTGATTTGTTGGTGGTGAACTTTCCTTTTGTGTCAACGTATCTTTATTCGGCACTAGCCTAGAAGCCGACCTTCGGGCGGACTTTAGACTAGCTGCTGCGAAAGGCTTTTGGGCATTCGGACATTTACGTTCAGTGTTCTATGAACGTAAAGTTATAAGAATTTTGAAATAATAAATGTTATTATTATTTTTATTCGACACCTTAACCCGGCAAAATCTTTCTTCGAATGCGCAACCGATCTCCGTAGTTTGTTTACATTTATTTTGCGCACAATTTTTCTTTTCTTTTCAAATCACCATTCGTTAGGATCCTTTCACATAAAGTCACTCTTAAAAAGTATTAGGGAACCCGAACTATGTAATATTTCGAATATGTCACAGCACGCGTGTTAGAAAAAGAAATTTGTTTACATTTGTAAAAACAATACGCTAGATTTAGTTGTGTAACTCTACCGAGTGAAGATAGCTCTGGCTGACACCAAATTAGTTGTGTTTCAATCCTGGCTTGAGACATTCGGAAGTCTAGTCGCACTGAGGAGCTGTGATACAGCGAAACAGTACTGTCTGTGAATGACATAATTTAGCTCTTGAAAATACATTTCAATTGAGCACTGTTGAGTGATAAGCTAATTCTATAAACAACAGCCACCTGCACTAATGCAAAGCTCTTCAGTAAAATGAATGGAGCACTTTGGCTGATTGGCATTTGTTTACATTTGTAAAAACAATACGCTAGATTTAGTTGTGTAACTCTACCGAGTGAAGATAGCTCTAGCTGACACAAAATTAGTTGTGTTTCATTCCTGGCATCAGCGAAACAGTACTGTCTGTGAATGACATAATATATATATCAGCCTCTAATTACTGACTTCCATGTCCACTTTTATATTTACACACGCTCTATCTCTGATATTGAGCACTTTATCCCATAAATATAGCACACTTTAAGACTATATTTCTTTATATATATATATATATATATATATATATATATATATATATATATATATATATATATATATAGCATAATGAGAGGCCACGTATACTTTCTTGATATGTATATAATATCTGGATAAAATAAATGAAACAAAATCGGGTGTTTTTTTTTAAGTATTTATTTCTGTGTTTTTTTGTATATATTTAATATTTCAGACCACCTCGGTCTTTCCTCAGAAATCAAATGAGATTCTGTGTTTGTGTGTTTGTTTACAGCGTTTGTCGTGAAGTGTGCATGTCACGTGATGTGCAATGCGACTGTTTGAATTTTTGGTGGAAGACTGATGATAGTGTCTTAAATGTTGTTTAAAAGGTTTTTTGACCATATCTCAAGAAATATTTTTAACTGAAGCAACTTATCGTGCCCCCGATTAAGAATTATTTTTAAATCGTTCACTCTGTTTAATATTTAAATTTAACTTTAAATGAGTTATTTATTTAATTTCCAATTGCGTGTAACGACAGTAGTTAGTCCCTCTTACTTCAGGTTGTTTACGCTTCGCTGAGATCGAAAAGCGGATCAAAGGACGAACACATGTACGTTGCTCTTTATTTATATCGATACATAGATTTACTTTGGCATTATTTGGTGTAGATATTCGTGGATTTAAGTAAATCAATTGAAAACAGTCTACTCACTGCATGCTTGTTTTCTATTTTCATGAATTATATTTTTTTTTTAATCCCAAATCTGTTTTTATTTCGCAGGAGTTATTTCCAAATCATTTGAACTCTCAGACCAGCCCTTGTTGGATGAGTGGGTTATCAAAGTCTGGCACAAGGTAAGATACACGCAACATATTTAAAAAAAAAAAATTCCTCAACAACAGCCTTTATTTCCGTGTCCCTCTTGAAGGCGATGCGGTGTAGGCGATCATGACACTCCACATCTTCCTGTCCCTTGTAGCTATTATGTTTTTTTCTATTTCTCCCAAACTCTATTCTACCATCCATTTACTGAAGCCCGTCAAGTATGTTACACGCTGTTTTATTCTGTCACACTTTCCCTCAATTTGTCCTGTCAGTATCAGATTTTCCATGCCTGCCTTCCTCATTATGTGCCCCAGAAATTTCAACTGCCTCTTCCCGATGTATGAGTTTCCTTTTTGTTTCCATTTTCTCCAAAGTCTCCCACGTTTGGTCTATCGGATCCTCAGCATCATTCTGTAGAGCCTCATTTCTGTTGTTTCAGTTGTAAGAATATTCTGTAAATACAGAGACGAAACAAAAGTGAATAGATGCCTTCATTTCGAAACAACTGGTTTGGATTAATGGGGAATGTGAAATTAGAACATCAATATGAATATTTGTTTTGTCTAGGTGTTCTTTGGCTAAATTCATGTCAACACGTGGTGAGATATCCTTCGTCCGCTTGTAATGTCTTTAGAGAGGTCATCTTAGTGAAGACGAGCAACGGGTCCATTGATCACATCAGCCTTGCATCTCTTTATCAACCTACGTTACTGAATTCAGATCCGGCATGTACTACTCTCGAGAGGGAAGCCTACTTGGAGGCACCGGGCAGTGCTTTATGACCGGGCAGTGATTTATTCGTTTTTTCTACACACACACACACACACACACACACACACACACACACACACACACACACACACACACACATACACACACACGCGCGCGCACACACACACACACACACACACACACACACACACACATATATATATATATATATATATATATGTTGAAATAATGAGAAAGAACAGTAAGGTATATAATCCTATTAATTATTTTTATTTAAAAAAAACAGTACTCAATACAATTCTGTCGAGCATAAATATTATAAACTTACTAATTTAAAAATACGGTCCCATCGGTACACAGGAGTTACCATGTTTCAAAAACAGAAACTAAAACTTAAAATTTAATTATAGAATTAAATTTTAAGTTTTAGTTTCTGTTTTTGAAACATGGTAATTTCTGTGTGGCGAAGAGATCATATTTTTAAATTAGTAAATTTTTAATATATATATATATATATATATATATATATATATATATATATATATATATATATATATAATTTTTAATATATATATATATATATATATATATATATATATATATCTGTAAATTCAGAGATATATATATACGTTACAAATTAAAGTAAGTACAGCTGACCATTAAAGGATGAAAAATATTCGCGGATTTTGACGTCGTTCTGGATTGTTTCTTCGCTAAAGTCCGAAGTCTCGAAAAGTACCATATAAAATCCTTTATCCACAATGTTGAATGTGTTAAATTCTTCAACTTTTAACAAGAAAAATCTCAAGTTGATGTTAAAATTTGCCGCAAAACATTTATTTAAGATAAATGAATGATCATTTATGATATGTCTCTAATTTGTATTTAGATACATCTTATTTATTTTGAATATTTCTTGTTTAATTGTTCATATATATTACATATGATCGATCGTTGTAAATTGTACATAATTAAGTTATAATAAAATTTGTATTTTATTTGAATATTGCCTTATGAAAATTGAGATGCAGTAGAGTGAGGGGGTCCATCATAGATTCAGGGGTGCATGAAACTCTTGCACAGGCCCTGACTGAATTTATAATATTTTTCTCATCTTCCCTATTTATTCGACCTTTCTCTGACTGATTAACAAAGTTACAACCAATTTAACTACTTTTTAAAAAAAAATTTCAAGAAGCACTTTCATAACAAGATAGCTAAAAAAGATCTTCCTGGTTATATAATGTCTGTTGGTCCTTATAAAGATCAATATGTAAATTTGCAGAGAAATTTCCTCAGGGATGAAGAAGAGACGTGAAGCAACAGAAATATAGTTCTACAGAAAGATACTGAGGATAACATGAACCGAACATGTGAGCAACGACAAGGTTTTAGAGAAAATGAAAACAAAAAGGACATTTATAATTTAACATTAAAAAGAGACAGTTGACGTTTCTGGGGCATATAATGAGGAAAAGGGGCTTGGAAAATATGTTACTCACAGGACAGATTGAAGGCAAGGGGGACAAAGGAAAACAACGCATAACCTACCTAGTGAGATTTTATAAATGGATGGCAGTTTAGGAGAGATAAAAAAAGATAAAATTTATTTAGAGTTGCAAGGGACAGGAAATTGTGGAGCGCAAACCTGTGTTTCTGTTACTATGCTAAGCGAATTTTAGTTTCTTGTAGCGTGATCAGTCGTTAAACAAAATCAGTACGCTTAAACGCTCGGTCACGATGACTGGTGTCTTAATGCATGCACAGTGAACCATTTTATAATTAAGCATCTACAAAAGATGTTTCCGGGGAAATCACTGACAAGAGAAATTCTGATTTTTGAAATGTAAATAATATTTTTAGGTATGTTGATATCAAGTGTTTTAGTTAAATAGAGCTTTACCGGATCATACTTAGTTTTTATTCCTTGCTATTCGAAAACCACATCATTTTGAGATAACCTAATAATATATGGGTTTTCGTTTCTGATTATTTAACCAAAATTTTATTTTTTGTCTTGGACAGGGCGAGCATTCAATTCGAACTTTTTTGGTCGAGGAATACGGTGAGTTTTTTTTGTTTTTTTCTTATTTATCTTCAAACGACAAAAAAAAAAAAAACAATCTTCTGCCTACGCTATTTCACCTTCCCAGACGTAGGAGTGTATTGTGTCGCGCAGCGTGGGACTTTTCCCATCCTGGGATTTTCATTGTAAATAATTAAATCACTATAGACTTTATAGGTCTATAGGTTTTAGCGTTTTGTGAACTGTCTACGGGTTGACGAGAAAGAGATGCGCCAGGGAAGAGATAAAAAAAAAAACCTTAAAAAAGGACTGACTTTCTCCGTCATTGAAAGTAGTTAATATGCTATACAAAGTTATACACAGAAAAAATCATATTAACAGCCATGATTCATTTAAAGGCGAACATATTTTGGATTGTAAGAATAGTTATTTCCTCTGCTTTGCATTAAACATTTATTTGAGATTAACAATGATTTTTCCATATACAAGTATAACTATTTAAACCATAGCAGTGGAGGAGATTGGTTCCTAACTACTCCAAGGCTATTTTCGCGTAAGTGGGTGTAGCGAACAAGACTGGGACTCGAACTCGGCTCACCGATTTCTTATTCTGAGTCGTTATCCCTTACAGCACCCGTACACCCAACAGCCTTGAAAGCTGTACAAATTGTATCCGGAAAGTATACGACTATTTTGAATATCCCGAGAGTTCGTTGCCCGGAATTGTTGCAACTTGGCAACCAATCAGTGGGTGACATTACTATGCGTGCCGGAACACTCTTCTGTGAGGTTATTCAATTGGCAGGGAGAAGCCTTTGAGTGAAAATAGGCCTCAAGTTTTTGCTTAAAACTGCGACTCTGGCTTATGAATACAAATAATAAAATTTTTTGTAAATTATTTCTATATTGAATTACAAGATTATTAGTAAATATACACAAGAAGCCTCTTTTAATTCGACTCCTTATTTTTCTTTTATTACTATTTGATTCTCAAAAGAATGTTGTTGATTTTGAAACGCAAATATTAATTACATTATATTGCGGCGTACAAGTCGAGTTTTCAAGTCTAACAAATATTTTTTCAAAACTAGGGGTCGGTTTATATGGCGAGTACAAAACCTTTACCACCGACGTGTAAACAAGTGGGAACAGCACACCTAACAGCTACTGTAAATCAGTCTGCCAATAACATATTCCAACGTACAGTACAGATTACCATATACTGTAGCCTAACTTAATTTACCAGTAAGCCTAAGTTTTGGGCCATTGGTAGCCTACTGTATGTTTGTGAGTCAACCTATACTGTAGGTATAAGCCGAAGAATTTTGAGCTAAAAATCTTGAGGTCGACTTGTACGCCAGGTCGACTTGTACGCTAGGTCGACTTTTCGGGCACAATTTACGGTGTCACAATATTGTGGCTAAAGCATCAGAAAATTTTAGAAATTCAGCGAATATAAAAAACAACATTTATAGCAACAACCGCAAGGTGCTCCCTTGAAACACTGCACGAAAATTTCATCGACTGTAATTTTCGTGTCGCACTATTTCGATGTTGTCACTTGGTGCAGAGTCCACGACCGCTGGTAATGTCATTGTCTACATCCAAGTCTTCAAAGTGTTTAAAATAAAAAATATATATAATTTAAGATATGCATGGATCGTTGTTGATTTTAGGTATACTGTGCGGATACGGTTACCCATGAAAGACTAAAATATTAGATACCATGTCAAGTCAGGACATAGACGATCATATCTCTACACAGAGTACTTTATGTAGCGACGAAAGAGAAAACGAAGTCTTACCTTGAAAAAGAATTCGTGCTATTTGTGCTATCTGTCGAAAATGAAAATCAGAATAAAAATCGGGTCGACTTTAGTCGGTGTCTCTAATTACGATAATTGTTTTCGCTTCCCTGCCAGTCTCCCGTCCTGGGTATGACGATGAGGTTTTGTGGAACATGGAACGCCTCTTAATTGCTGTTGTTCCCAGGTCCATCCTGGTCCGAGGTGGTAGCAACTGTTAGGGTCCCAGCCATAAGCGAATATTGAGCCCCCAAACTGGGATCAAAATATTATGAAAGTATAAAAATAGATTTTTATAGTAGCAATATTACGAGCAATAAATTTTTGAAAAAAAAAACATTACCGCATTACATTTGACCCTTGACAAAAACCCGCTTTACGTCAATGAAACCTGATCTATAAACTGATTTCTTACAAATACATATTCTATTCATACAAACCTACCCTAAAATTCTTGTCGGCATTAAATAACCCATTGAGGTTTTGATATGCCTAAAACAAAATAAACGAAACCAAACCTACCAGCCTACGACCAATCACAACATTTCTTACCCCAATAGAACACTACTTTGGGTGAACATGTAGTTGTGTGTTTCAAATTGTGATGTGGAATTTTGAGATTCTTGACTTACGCACTCTCAGACATTTTCTGACGTTTAACTTGAATAATATCCGTGATTTGCCCTGAATTCTTGGAAAAATGGTAGCACATTGCCATTTTTAAAAAAAATCAATTCACCCCAAGCAAGGCGTTATTGGGACTGAATGATAATGAAAAGACTTTAGAAAAAAAACGGAATCCAATTCCTAAACAGGAAACAAGGAATAAACCTATACTGCTCTTCAAATGATTGGGTAGGAGTGTGAACCAGGCGATAGGCGAACCTCTCTACTCCAGTTTTCGTCGCTATATTTTCTATTGTCTACCTCGCTATTTAATCCATAGCCAATGAAAGAAAAGAGGTATTTGTGCGTTTCGTAAGGGTTATTAAGTCAACGGTACAAATTTGGACGTAATTTGAACTTGTATCGCCGATCCCACAGTCTGCGCCTCTAACCGTTACACTACCCATACATTTGAAATATTAAAGATTACATATTTGGCATTTGAGATATAACCATCCACATTTTTTTGTTCAGTACTCCCTCGTTTTGAAGTGAAAACTGAAGTCACCCCTTTCCTTCCAAACTTCAACTTGGGAATGTTGCACCTGCTAAAACGAACAATTAGAGTCAAAGTCACCGCCAGGTAAGATACATTATTTTGGTTATTTCATTTATGATTTAGACGAGTAATTTTTATCTTTCTTGGTTTTTATCACATTTCGGTTGATTAATTTGGAGAAGAACCATTGCTATTATTATACGAGTTATTTATTTATTTATTTTTTTACTAAGCATCACTTATGATTAGCGAGCTCGTCTGGTTGATCATCACTACTAAATAGCGGCTTTGATCCACACTGAGTGCCCTATACTTATGGTCTTTCGCTAGAACTAAGCTAAGATAGTAAATGAAATTTTCACTTACTTTAAAGATTTCAATAATTCCACGCTGGAGTTTCTTTTCTTGTTCACGTCGGTATGCACAAAACTGATAAAAGCCAATTATATATACATAAGGGACAGAAAACTTGAAATGAAAATCAAGCCTCAATCATCCTTTTATATGAAGTACCCATATTTCTTTGGGACTTTTCGATATTCCGATTTATGTTCATAATAATCATATTAATGTAGGATTACAAAATTAATTCCCAATGGCATCAGCTATCAGCTTGACATCTATCCTGATGGAACAACCATTTACTTCTGCCTTGATAGTAAATCCGATCAGCACAATAAGGTCAAATTGGCGGCTGATGTCAAAAACGACCTTCAATCTGTTGTTAACGGAGACCTCAAAACGCCTCCAAAACTAAACTACTATTAATAATCTGAGAAACCCCTTTCTACCTTCCCTCAGCATGGCTGAGGCTAACCTCATGGAGAGTGACCCATTGCACTTTCCCGGCCCAACGATCTAAGCTAAAATGTAAACACTATATTGCATCCATTGCTAGGTCAGATGCTAAGAGTTGCTTCTCAGTGTATCGAGCTAGACAATTTTCTCTCCCCAGAATCTACCTTACATCTCTATAAGTATATGCTTAGAATTTTGCTGCCACATATGGTCCGGCGCTCTTGATATATATCTAGAGATTCTTGATAAATTCCAATGAAGAATCAACCATATTATTGGTTCTGTTCTAGTGCCTTGGTATTAGTCACTTTCCTACTGCCGTAAAGTTGCCTCTCTGCGCCTTTTCTATAAATACTTTCATGGTAACTGCGTGGATATAAGCGCGGCACTAGACTTGGTGATGATGTCTCGTTGATATACTGTTGAGTTGGCTAAATGTAACCGTAAATTCAATGCTAAAAGTTTCTTTTCACGAACTTCTCGCTTGTGAAAGTCTCTTCCGGCTCCATGCTATTCAGCCAAGTTTAATCTTCAAAAATTTAAATGCAATGTCAATCGTTACCTACTCTCTTTTTGTTCACTCTTCTATTGTTCTCGCTTCAAAGTAATGTTTCTGTTTTCTAATTCTTCCACATCCAATAACCCTTTGTGCCTTAGAGGCTTTCCTGTCTTGCTTGCAGTGAACTTGATGTTTTTTTTAAAAATTGCTTAAATTACATTGTTTTTATTTTTTCTTTATTTTTTTCTCCAGGTATACCCAAAACAAGCCTTTACGAGGTTTGGCTGTGTTGCATATCAATATATGGTCATATGCCCCTTCAAAGACAGTAACAAAGACTAAAGAGGTGAGTAGAGTACAAAGTGAAGCCGTGTGTATACAAGTGAGGTAAATTCGAGTTATGAAAAACATTCGGCTAAGACAGTTGCAACATCATTGTCACTGTAAATGTTCTGTGTTGCTTTTTAAAAGTTGTGTGTGTTATGTTATCTATTTTGAGCGCAATAGTGATATTTTGCAAAACAACACCCTCAAAACAATAGTTTCTCACCATAATGAGTCTAACCCAAGGCGATCCTTATACCAGACCTAGTAACCACGCGACTGGGGTCCGCGACTTGAGGCGGCCATGTGGAAAACTAAATTATTATTAATAACAGTTACTGGGAACATTTCTTGCAAGGAACTTACTAGTAATATCTAGTAATTAGTCAATTTGCTACTATACATAATATTATGAAGCAGCTTACAATTATTGACATATTTCCATAAATGCAAATGTACAAAGAAAAAAGAAATAACCTCCTCTACCATAAAATAACCAAATGCATAAAGGTCACTTTATTCACTATAAATTAGAGACATTTTAGATGATATTGCAAAAAAAATAAGTTAATTTGTTTATACCAATTAATTACAGAAAGAATAATTGTACAATCAGAAAGCAATTTCAACTTTTTATGAAAATTGTGGATCAACATTTACAAAAATGTGAAATAATAGAGCAATAATAATTTTGATAATCTTTACAAAAAATATTGTGATTTTTGTTAACTGTACAATTTGTTTCACAGATGACGAAAAAATACTTATTTCGCTATGATACAATAATAGATATTTCCAGTACACATAGTTTTAAAAATTAAAATAAATTTATATTAACAAAACACAAAATTAATTAACAGGATAATTTGCGTGAGTTAACCAATTAAATGTATGTAAAAAAGAGGGGAATTAAAAATATTTGGTAAATATTTCTCTGAATGGATTAATATGTGTTTTTAATGCAGCTTCATGAACATATTTTTGC
>OZ038510.1:60452456-60459956 GCA_964036315.1 Acanthosepion esculentum
TTGAAATACTAAATATTTTTTCAATAAAATCGCCCTGGACTATAACCGCGACTCCCAGTCAACTCTGGAATCTCTTGCAACTCTTCTGAACAGTCTCCTTGTTAAAGTTAGTGAATACTACCATAATCCTTGCATTCAGTTCATTTTTGGTATTACATGAATTTTGTTAGTCTCTCGCTCAAATGCGCCCTACACATAATTATCAATGGGGTTGCAGTCAGGTGGTCTGGCATGGTGCAAACTCCTGTTGCCAGATATCAGCCACCCTCTTGACCCATGGCAGCACTACCTTCTTAAAGCACTTGACGTAGGTCTCCGTGGGAAGATGAATAGAGGCATAACGTCGCCATCACTAGTGATTACTCCAAACACATTCGTAATCACCATTTGACTCATTCAACTCTTTCCAAATCCTCTGCATTGTCTTCAGATTGACATCCAAACACGCTGGGATGTTCATATTGGAGGTTTCGGCACGAAGGCCAAGTGGTACAGCATGCAGTTTTCAAATTTCTGGCGGAGTGAATTGCATCATGGTGCTCACCCTCCTATACTGTGCAGTCGACAAAATCAAAAACAAACAACGCACATGTGCGAAATTAAAAATATAATATTCATCTGTCGCACCCTGTACACTTTGAAATTTCGAAACGAACCCTTTATTTAGTAAACAGGTTTAGACTGTTCTAGTTCCACGTGTCATCTAATTCAACAAAATTTTACGCCTTATGAAATTCACCAAGGTTCGTTCGTTCCCTCTGCTGTGGTCAGGTTTTGAACTCACAAGTCACTTTTTGGATTACTCAACCAACGCTTTTATCCACTTGCCTATGTGTCCTTGGGGACATCGGTGCTTGAATTTTGGGGACTTATAAACCAAATGTGTCAGTACCATTTTTATACCAGTGCTCATATTACAATTTCTGTTTTTGTTCTTTTTTTCTAGCTCTCTGTATTACTGATTCCCATATTGTATTCATGTCTAAGCAATAATATTTTTGTTTGTTAATTTGATTTTTAAAAATTCTTTTTCAGATTTATGGTGAGACAATTTTTGATATCCGCATCGACGACTTGATTGCTTCAAGTCAGGACACAGTTGTCGAAGTGAAAGGCCGCCAGGATTGGTCTTTCAACAGTGTCTCTTTTAACGCTTCTGTCACCGAGGATCTCACGGACAAAACCATTTATGCCCCACTTGCTCGCACTGAAATAGTTGCGGCTCCCGTCGACATTCATTTCACCAATACAGATAATTATTTCAAAGGCGGTCTTACTTCTAGAAATCAAGTGAGTAGCCATTTATCTCCACACACAAATAAATGAATAATAACAAATAAATTAAAATAATATTAGCTAGATAGTTACCCAAAATGCGACTTTTTCCTCTTACTAAAAATCAAATGCCATTTGAAAGGAACCAGACACCAAGAAGTCGAGGAAATCCAAGAGAATAAGACGCTATCCCCAAAAACATGTTCCAGGATTGTTTGCTTCAATGATAAAGTATGTGGCTTCAGAAGGGGACTACTTCGAAGGAGATTAAATGCCGAATTGATACGTCTTGTAGTTATCTTTTTATAGTACCAGTCCCGATACTTTTTCATTATTTTGGAACCGTCCTATTTTTAACTAGAAAATACTGGAAGCTTTCGCATATATCTGATAACATTTCATGCTTTATTTGTTGATAATTGAGAGTTTCGAGGGACATAAGATATCACGTATGCAATTTTATATTGTCTGGCAGATATCAGGGTAAAATTCGAACTTGAATGTTAGACGAATATCTACTAGACAACTTTCTCGGATAAACAAAGAAAATTTCCGCTATTTCACTAATTTACACAGGTGAATCAGTGAAGACTACGCGATAAATACGAGCCTTTGTCATTAAGTATCAGACACATTTGACTGCCACTAGCTGACGACGAGATAATACTGGATGCGTATGTGTATTCAGGATATCGTTGTTTACATGCGTTGGTGCATAGTACCAAAAATATTACAACTAACAATGTTCTCCAGGAATACTAGCTCTCGGTGAAATTAATCTATACTCTTTAATCTCTACCACTGAATACTAGCATGAGGTGCCCACACGCATGGCTTTAGTGTCTATGTCCACGAACTTCTCCCAGTGGCAAGGGATCTGTCTCTTGTCTCTTGTCTCAAGATTACTTCTCACCTGCAAACTCTCTTCTGATTTCTTGTTTCCCTGTCACCGATAATCCCTCAAAATTTAAATACAACGTCTCTCGCCATCTTCTGTCTTCCTGAAATCTGTTCTTTTATTGTTCTTTATCTCACTAATTCCCGCAGTCTCTTTCACGCCCAGTAACCCTTTGCGTCCACGTGACATTGTCGCCTTGCTTGGGATGAAATAATAGGGAGATTGATTTCGAGGCTTACCCAGTCCTTTCTTACTTGTGTGATCATAGTCTTTTTAAAGATCTTTGCGAAAACGTGACAATTTTATTTTTGTTGGAATTATGGCTGAATAACAAATGGACATACAACGTTGTTTAAGTGTCATATTTAATCTGCGAAAAGTACAGGGGGAGATACATTAATGGAAGGTAACCGTTAGGAGATACCCAGTGGGTTACTGGTGGAAGATAGACAATGAATTACGTAAGTGGAAGACAGACAAAGGTTACTAAAGTGGATGACACCCAATTGGACACCTAAATGAAAAAAACCCAATAGGACACTAAATTGGAAGGGAGAGACAAAGGTCCACGGAAATAGAAGAAAGACAAAGGTTCGCTAAAATGGAAGAAACCCCTTGAGACAAAGTGTCATTGAAGGGAACCGAAAACTGATGAATTGACACAATGAATAATTTAACTTTCAGAAGATATTAGAATTCCAGAAAATATCACATATGATGTATTCTCACAGAAAATATTTTCCTGATAAAGAAATCGAAAGATTTTACTGCATTAGAATTTTAATTCTCATGCCGCAATTGTGATGTGTCAACTAACCATGCATTTTCAAACTAATCCTCAAAGAAAGCCTCTTATCAAAACCGGAAGCATTATTTTACTGAATTTAGATTAAAAGTCGTAAAAGGTCATTTACAAAAGGTCAGAAAAAATATTTTATTATTAAATAATAACACTATAAATAAATAAATAAAAAGAAAACGCCTCAGTCAAATTTATATACATGAGCAGTATATTAATAATGGATGTACCGTTAGAGTAATGGATATTGAAAGCGGAATGTGAAGTCGGCGACCCGATGTTAAATTCTGGCCTCGCACAAATTCTCTTTGGGAAGCTATGGATTCGTCTCTTCTCCCTTAACCAGATATAGATTAAATAGCAGAGTTTATTTGGCTCTCTAGGCTTGGCTGCCAACCAGTCTAAGTTTTCCCTAAGAGGCGGGAAACTTCAAACTGTGGTTTGGGGAAAAACTTTACACGATTTTTTCCAAGAATGCATGCCAATTCACTGGTGATAAAGAAAAATCTGCTAAAAAGCACGATTGCCCACGTCTCGACGAAAATGTCACTAATACACACGCACGCACACACGCACACACATATATGCATGTGTGTGTGTTTGTGTGTGTATGTATGTATTCTAAAGATATATATTTCTATAAAAAGGGGGTAATTGAACCTTACTTTGTAGTTAAGTTATTCGTGGATAACGCTTGTAAAGTACACCTGATTTGATGTTTGTTTTTACAAATATAATGAGGACGCAAGTTCGAATCCTACTGAAAGTAACATTTTCCTTTATAACGACTTTTGAATACTCAGGCCTGGTAGACGCTGAATTACACTGTTTAAAAACAGGGATACCCACCCAAATACGTTTACCCACTAAATATAACGGTTATAGCCATGAAAAATATTTAAATATAGTTGTGATTTCTTTTTTTTTTTTTCAGCTGCTAATCACCAGGCGAGATGGCAGACCATTGCGACACGATGATTATAATCAGCCTTTGGATGTGGCCATTAAGTCAGGCACACAGCTTATTAAGGAAACCACTTATAATATTCCTAAAGACGGGAAAGTGTTGATTTCCTTTGAACCACCAATGAATGCAACCGCTATTTCAATAGATGTGAGTAACAATTATTTTTATTTTCTATTTAATTTTCTTGAGGTAATTTATTCATCACGACTTTGAAAAGGAATAAGGTATTTCAGTTACAAATAATTATTTGTCTTTTTTATTTATGTTTGTGCTTTTGATACGAATTGTTAATGTTAAAATGTTTTTTTCTCTTTCTTACTAAATTAAAAAAAAAAAAACTTTTGATATCTTACGTAACGGTTTTGTTGACAGAAGTTTGACGTATTTAGAAAATATCTCGTTCACGTTCATTTCTGTTTATATAGCCAACCTTATGATTTTTATTATTTTTATGGCATACGCACTCTTAAATATGGCAGCGAATGTTGGACAATCTCCTCAAAGATGAAGAAGAGACTTGAAGCAACAGAAATATGGTTCTACAGAAGGATGATGAGAATACCATGAACCGAACACGAGTTTTTAACGAAAATGTAACAAAAAGGATACTTATACTTAACACCAGTAAACGATAGTTGAAATTTTGGGGGCACATAACGAGAAAGAAGGGCTTGAAAAATCTGATACTCACAGGACAGATTGAGAGAAAGAGGGACCGAGGAAAACAGCGTGTAACATATTTGATGGGCTTGAGTAAATGGATGGTAGAACAGGGTTCAGGAGAAATAGCAAAAAGATAAAATTTATTAAGAACTACAAGGCACAGGAACATGTGGAGGGCAATGATTGCCTACGGCCTGAAGGGGCACGGCACATAACAAAGAAGACTCTTGAATTATGGTCATAAAGTTTCAAATGTATTTTTAGTTTTATACAACACTTGAGGAAGGACGAAGTATACAGCGTTTGTAACATTGTAATAAAAATAACGAAGATGGCAAAACTGAATGAATCAGGAAAGATGAGAAAGCACAATGAATAAGCAAAAAAATTCTAAATGGCTCAGCAAAGATGGGGAAATTAAATAAATCTGCACATATGGGAAAGCTGAATGAATCAGCAAAAAGGAAAATGTAAATGGCTCAGCAAAGATGGGACAGCAAAATGAATCTGCACAGCTGGGTAGCTAAATGAATAAGGAAAAATGGCAAAATTGAACCAGTCAATAATAATGGAAAACTAAAAGAATAAACTAAGTTGGAAAAAACTGAATGAATCAGCAATGATAGGAAAATTAAATGAATCGGCAAAGATGGTAAATTAAATGAATCAGCAAAGATGGAAAACTAAATGATTCAGCTAAATGAATCAGTAAAGATGACTAAATTAGTAAAGACTAGAAAGTTAAATGAATCAACCAAGATGGAAAGGCTGAACGTATCAGCAAAGATGCCAAAACTTAGTGAATCAGTAAAGATGGGAAGCTGAATGATTCAGCAAAGATTATATCGGCGTCTAACACCTCGTCTTAGGTATTCAAACCGTTGGCTGACATGTGATCAAAAAACAACTCAAATGGAGAAACTGTCCCGAAAAAACAGTGAAAAACAAGAGCATCACCTTTTTCCAGGATGTTTTTGCCTTTTTAAAAGTATCATTTTAATAGAAATTTAGATAATTTGATTAGGAATAAAAATAATATTGCTTTATCAACAGCTATATAATTGTTAAAGATTATAAAACTTGTCTTTAAATCTCATTTCATTTATTGATAACATTTATGTTTTAATTTTTTTACAGGTTACTTACTATGCGACAGAAAATGGTATCAAATACAAACTCCCTAATAATAGATACCTCCAGCCTTACCAAACACAGTATGGAGATAACATACAAGTGACACCTTTAACTAATAACGCTACAGTAAGTACATAGTTTTGTTTGTTTAAAAAGTATAAAGTTGCTTTAGTATTTTGTCGAGACTTCCGAGTGTCGATTTTGTTTTGACTTTCGTGCGTGAATTTTATGTCGACTTACGGACTGTGGATTTTGTCTCGACATACGAGTGTGAATTTTATCTCGACTTCCGAGCCTGTACGTTGTCTAGACTTACAAATATGGATTTTGTCTAGACATCCGGGTGTAGATTTGTCTCGACTTATGACTGAATTTTGTACACACTTAAGAGCGTGAATTTCATCTGGACTTACACGTGTAGATTTTGTCTCGATTTACGAGTCCTAGACTGAATCTTGGTCTTAATATCCGATCTATGTCAGAAGTTTTGCGTTTATTGAAATAATTATCCCGAAAAATAAATATTTCTTGAGTAAAATAAATGTACTTCTTTAATCATTAGGCTAAAAATTTATTGATACCCTTACATGTTGTCTAAGGAATTAATGGATTTATTTTTGATCAAACATTTTTATTATTTCAAACTTAAAAATTTTATGGGACACCAGCAATAATTTCCATAAAAAAATGAATATATATGTAAAACGAAAAAAAAAAACGAAAAGAAATTGCACGCCAGTCACCATTAATAGCAGCAGGTGGCCATATTTGATGTGGAAGAGTTAACGGTGATTTTTTTGTTATATAAAGTAAATTTTCTAAATTTACAAAACATTGAAATAATTACTGAATTTGACAGATAAGGATAATGCAAACTTCAGGAATTTTTTTTTCTTCAAAAATCAATAAAGAAGGTCTTCCAAAAGTCACGCGGAAATTAGGAGTAAATATACAGTTGTGAAATAGCAAATCAAGGAAATTTTGCATGACATCATCTATAATTCGACCAATAACATTTATAATAATATATTGTCACATACAGAAACATAATTCCATTTGGCAAATAAATATAGCATTTACAAGGTTATCAATGGTAATGCGACTTTTGAAACACTATTTACATGCATATTTTCACACCAGGTTTCTTTAAATATCATGAGGTTGCTAACTGCTACAGGCAAAATAAATTATCTTTTATTTCAATATATTGTTAAAATTGTTTTGTTTCGTTATTACAGGAAACACGGAATTGGAGTATAGCATAAACACAAACTTTACTAAGGGCTACAAAGAACAGGAAGTTCTGGAGAGCCATAATCGCTTACATCTTGAATTAACACGACACAGAAGTTCTCTAATTGTGCCTAATTTAAAAATGAAACATTTTGAACGGAATATCTATAATAGAAAAACGTGTATATATATATATATATATATATATATATATATATATATATATATACATATATATATATATATATATATAGTGTAACCCGGATATAAGAGACCCTGATATAAGAGAAACTCGGATATAAGAGAGATTTTCTCTGGTCCCAAATTAGAGCTGTGTTAATAAAACAAAATAGACCAAACCCGGATATAAGAGAAACCCGGATATAAGAGAAATCCGGATATAAGATACTTCTTCTCCGGTCCCGACAACTCTCTTATATCCGGGTTACACTGTATATATATATATATATACGTATTTCAATTATAAACATTATTCAATTATAGATATTAGTGATAACAATATACATATAT
>OZ038510.1:60464956-60474956 GCA_964036315.1 Acanthosepion esculentum
GATTATTTATTAAGTGTTCTGCAATCGCACAACGGAAGTATTCATAAGTGTATGCAAATTTTCATATTTTCTTTGTTTTATATTTTTGTAAAGGGTATTCTAACTTCGATCGAATTTAAATGTGTATTAAGTTAAAGCGTCTAACGATTATTTTCTCTTTCTTTCAGATTTAGTAAATTAAGTCTTTGACAATTTCAACCACGGAAAGATTAACAATCAAACAACGTGTTAATCTTATCGAAGCCTATTACGAAAATGGACGTTCAAACAGAAATGCATTCCGCGCACTTCACGATTTTTTTGGTCAACATAATCGACCAACCGAGAGTGCAATTGGAAACGAAATAACGTTGTTGTGGAAAGGTTTTATTCTTGCGCGCGATGACGAATAGAGGTGTCTGGATTTTCGGCCACACTCTCGTGCACTGCAGAAATGTTTTCAGCTGAACGGCGTAAACAACCACGCAATAGTGTTTTCACATCTGCCACCGACAATTTTTCCAATGAAAATTTAACGCGTTGTTTTATTTTTAATCTTTCAATGGTTTAAATTGCCGAAGACTTAAGTTGTTAAATCTGAAATAAAAAGAAAGAAATCATTAGACGTGTAAACTTAATTCACATTTAAAATCGGTTCAAGTTATTGGAACACCCTTTATTTATTTATAGATACTGTGAAAAATTGTTTTTACAGCATCCAAATCACTAAGCATGTAAACTTTTTCACTGTATAAATTATGCCCTGATGTGTAATTAAAAACGCCATATATTAACATATATGGCGTGTTTGAATGGAAGTAAGACGTTATCTATCTATCTATCTATCTATCTATCTAGCTAGCTAGCTAGCTAGCTAGCTAGCTATACATGAATGTAATCGTTGTGGAGTGGTTATAAACTGGCGAGTCGAGTTCAAATTCCATTTTCTTCCATTACATTCGCTTTTTCACAAATACCCTGGTAAGGCATGAACCCATCTCTTTTCCCGCCTAGCCAGATGCGAGTCAATAAAAGGGAGGGCTGGTCTATCTAGCTTTGGTTGGCAACGATTCTAGAACAACATTTAATCCAAAACTATTTGAGTGCGGAACAAGCAACTCCTCTCTATAAAAGTTGCTACGGAAACCACAGCGGCAATACAAGTTAAGCTGTGACCCTAGCGTGGTAAGGCTGAGTCTCTGTATTCCACAGTGTTACCAACATGTATCTATGCTAGTCTGCTCATTTACGTCAATCGCTCTATGTCAGTCTATCCATCCACTTCAGTATATGTATGATTGTTTGTCAATTCCTGGTCGATTCCCGTCAATTAATCTAAACCCGGCCTGTCAATTTCTGGATATCAATCTAAGCACGGTCTGTCGATTTCTGTCAATCAATCTAAGCCCAGTCTATCGATTTTTGTCAGTTAATCTAACCCTGTTCTATTGATTTTTGTCTATTAATCTAATCCCGTTCTGTCGATTTCTGTCAATTAATGCAGACCCGTTATGTCGATTTCTGTCAATTAATGTAAACCCGTTCTGTCGATTTCTGTCAATTAATGTAAACCCGTTCTGTCAATTTTTGTCAATTAATCTAAGCCCTGTCTGTCGATTTTTGTCAGTTGATCTAAGCCGAGTCTGTCTATTTCTGTCAGTCAATCTAGTCCGTGTCTGTCGATTCCTGTCAGTCAATCTAGTCCGTGTCTGTCGATTCCTGTCAAACAATCTAAGCCCTGTTTGCCGATTTCTGCCAATCAATCTAAGCCCTATTTGTCCATTTTCATCTTTTTTAGATCACTTCAAAAGGAATCCTACTCTCCAGTTTCGAAGTAGATGCGATGAACCAACAAAATGTAACTCTTGCCTTAAAAGCCAACTATACAATGTGTCCAAAAGCCAATATTATTGTCAGTTTTGTAACTCCTCAAAAAGAACTCCTCATTGACAGCGTGGAATTTAACGTCCAAGGCATCTTTAAACATTCTGTAAGTATATTTCTGACAATTAACAATGAGTAATTAATTTGTGAAATATTTTCAGAAAAATATTTTATAAAATGTCACTTTGTGTTTCCATAGAAACATCTATATAAATAGTGTGCGTGTGTCCGTCTGTTTTTAAATCTCGGCGTATCATAAACAACCTGAAGTAACATGTAGTAACTACTGTATTTACACGTGATTAAAAATTAAATAAATAATTAATTTAAAAGTTAAATTTAAATATCAAACAGAATGAAAGATTAAAAAAACAATTCTTTATTAAAGGTTTGACTTTAATTTCGCTCTTCGTCACAATTGCAATTTATATCGTATAATTAAACCGTAATTAAAAATATAACGGGGCACGGTCCGTTGCTCATATGCCTTTTTTTCTTTTTCTAGCATGCGTACTGTGACGTATTCGAAATGTTTCATAATTTGGGTTCCCTGAGTGACTTTATGTGAAGGCATCATAAAGAATATGATTTTAAAATATTTCGCGCATAATAAATGTAAACAAACTGCAGAGATCTATTGCGTATACAAAGAAAGATTATGCCGAATTAAGGTTTTGAATAAAGATAAAATAATTTTATTATTTCTAAATTCTTATATCTTTTACGTACATAGAACACTGAAGGTAAAAAGCCGGAAAGCCCTCCGCAGGATTTAGCCTGAAGTCCGTCCGAAGGGCAGCTTCTAGGCTAGTATGTAATATATCAAAGTCAGACTTAAAAAAAAATAGGAAAACAGTTCAAGGTTGTTTAAAATGCATAATTATATTGGATCATTTCTGCAATATATTTGTCAGTTAAAGTTTTGATGAATATTATTATAAGAAATATTTGCAATGCCTTTCAATAGTAAACCATTTGTCATCAATTTCCATAGTAATTCAATTACAAAGTATTTGTACTGTAAATCACTTACAAAGTATTTCTATAGTAAACCACTTAAAAACTATTTTAACAGTAAATCGCTTGCAAATTTCTATAGCAAATCACTTGAAATATCTATAATAAATCACTTGCAAATATTGCTATCGTATATCACTTGCAAGGTATTTCTATAGTATATCGCTTGATAACTAAAACTGTAATAAAGAATTTATAAATTAATTCTAAAGTAAATCACTTGCAAAGTATAACTGTAGTAAATCATTTGTAAAGAATTCCTACAATAAATCACTTGCAAAGCATTTATATAATAACTTGCAAAGCAGTTCTATAGTAAATAATTTGCAAAGAAATAACTATAATAATTCATTTGCACAGTAACACTATAGTAAATCATTTACAAAGTATTACTGTAGTAAATCACTTGCACTTCTGCATTTCTATAGTTAATCACTCACAAAGTAGTTATCTATTTAATCAATTGCACTACATTTATATAGCAAATCCCTCACAAAATATTTCTGTAGTAAATCAGTTGCACTGTATTTCTAGAGTAAGCAACTTACAAAGTAATCTGTAGTAAACAGAGTTGCATTGCATTTTCTAGTAAACCATTACAAATTATTTCTATAGTAAATCCCTTACACTGTATTTCTATAGTTAATCATTGCAAAGTATTTCTATAGTAAATCACTTGCACTTCTGTATTTCTATAGTTAATCACTTGCACTGATTTCTATAGTAAATCATTACAAAGTAATACTATAGTAAATCAATTGTAATGTATTTCTCTAGTAAATAATTACAAAGTATTTCTATAGTAAATCATTACAAAGTATTACTATAGTAAATCATTACAAAGTATTACTATAGTAAATCACTTGTACTGTATTTCTGTATTAAAGCACTTGCACTGCAATTCTATAGTAAATCACTTGCACTGTATTTCTATAGTAAACCATTGAAAAGTATATCTATAATAAATCACTTGCACTGTATTTCTATATTAAATCACTTGCAGTGTATTTCTCTAATAAATCACTTGCAGTGTATATCTCTAGCACTGTGATTCTATAGTAAATCATTGAAAAGTATTACTATAGTAAATCATTAAACATTATTGATATAGTAAATCACTTGCATTGTATTTATATGGTAAATCATTACAAAGTATTATTATTATAGTAAATCATTTGCACTGTATTTCTATAGTAAATCACTTAAAAAGTATTCTGTAGTAAATTGCACCACATTCTTGTAGTAACCCATTTACAAAGTATCTAATTGTATTTTATAACAAATTGGTGCTAATAAAATTAAGATTATAAATATTTCACGTGTGAACCAACGTTAAATAAAGTAAATGTTAACAAAAATCTATAAACCATATTTTGTGTCATATCAACATAAATATGTCCGGCATGGTTTCATTTTCTCCTTGTATTTTTTAGGTATCTGTAAGTTACAATGTCCCTGAGGAAGTTCCTGGAGAGGAAGTGACTCTCAAAATGACCGCATTAACTGGCTCCTACGTATTTGTCGGGGCAGTGGACAAGAGTGTTCTCCTCTTGGAATCCCCAAATGATATAACCTATGACCTCGTAAGTTTAATTTATCTCCGAGACATTTTTTGAATTTTCAGTTCTCTCACTCTCTCTATCTCTCACCACACACACACACACACACACACACACACACACACACACACACACACACACACACACACACATATATATATATATATATATATATATATATATATATATTTTAACAGTATTACTCGCTTGAAAAACCTCGGATGACTCAACACCTGAGGGTAAATCGGTACCCGAGGAAAAAATTGGAAGTAAAAGAAGAAAGAACTAAAAGAATAGGAACAAAGCGAAACAAATTGTCAAGGGTCTTAAGTCCTTAGTCCAAAGAAAAAACCCAAGCGAGTATAAAGACTAAAATGTAGATTTGTTTATGTTTTTCTAATTCTATATATACATATATATGATAAAAATATAGTGTTAAATTATGCTATATTTCTGGGTTAAAATCGTGTTTCTCAAACTTTTTAAGCAATGGCACATTTAGGAGCAAATGAAAATATTATGGCACACTTAGTAAAAAATTTTAAAGGGTATAAATTTAAATGTTAGGAAATAAAACCATAGTTTTTTAAAAAAATACACAAATATAAACTTACTTAATTTTAATGTTTCTATTCCACTATTTGGACAGCTTATTTAGTGTCAAACTTGTGCCTGATATATTTTCGCGATTTCTTCAATGTTTGGCCGAATGTGCGATAAGCAGAGACCCATTTCTTCTTCAGTTGACCGTAGTCTTTCTCGTTTCTTACTTTTTTATGTTGTTTAAGGTTGAGAAGCTTAATTCACATAAATAGGAAGTAGAAAGCTATTTTAGCTAATGTGGGATAAAAAGATCAATACTTATTCATTTATCCATATATTAACTCTGTACCATTAATACTTCTACACACACATGTATACCGTGACAATATTTCGTGGCACACCTAAGACGAACGCTCAGCACCCTAGTGTGCCGCGGCACGGCGGTTGAGAATCACTGGATTAAACTGATCATCATCAGGGATATAGCGTATGTAAATATAAAAGTGGGGACAGAGATCAACACACGACGTTAGTATTTAATACAAGTATAATAGGCTTATCCCCCCCCCAAAAAAGGAAAAGCCAAAACTCAATAATATTAACTACGAATATATCCATAATATGCTGACCGTGTTTGGAAAATAAAACATTCCTATAACTTCAGACACATACATAAAAAAAACCTACACATTTAGTTAAAAATTAAAGATGAAAAATAAAAAATATTCCTATATGGAGTTTGGTAAGTTTTCGTGTATGTTCAAATGAGTCTTAATTGAACTATGGTCGGTTATGTGTAACGTGGGTCGTCGAGATAGGCATGTAGTGGTATAACCAATATAATTATTTATGAGTTTGGTTTGGAACACCGTTACCTACGGGGCATTTGAACCCGTATATAATATTGGTTCTCTGTAATGTTGATTTCGCGGGTGTGTTGTTACTTTTGCCATTAAAAGTTTTAAAATTTATTTCTTAAAAAAATCTCTACACGCTATACTTAGTTACCTCCCCTGAAGCGTCAATCAAGCCAATCACTGTACTCACTCAGAGTTCTTCACTTCACAAGTAAAAAAATTCACTTTCAGATAAACACAGCAATTTTGTCTTTGAAAATGATAAACACTGCAATATTTGTCTTGAAATAAACAACACCCTGATACTGAAATTGTGTTATGTTGAAAGTACTCGGAATGAAATAATAATAATATATATCAACACGGCGATTTTCTCTCTTTCTTTAATAATGACACCAAAAAGCTTGCTCGTGAATATGAAAGGATCCAATTGAAAATAAGTAGACAAAACTTGTCTAAATTATTCAATGAAACATGTCTCAATGAAAACATGCTGCCAAAATATACGCAATATATACATACACACACACACACGCGTGTGTGTGTGTGTGAGAGAGAGAGAGAGAGAGAGAGAGAGAGAGAGAGAGAGAAAGAGAGTAATTTCCAAACTAAATTATATTTTTTCCTTGTAGGTTGTGGGATCGATCGATAAATACAACAAACCCTTCCAATTTTATTCATGGTCGATATCAGCTGGAAATATCTTATCGGTAAGAAAAATTCTAAATTCATATTATTGAATGCTATAGGCAAAATAATCTAGTTTATCAGTGACATTTTCTTAACTGTCCAAGGTTTGGGATCCCGTCTTATTTGGTTTCGTTGATTTTGTTTAGCGGCTATGAACCTGTAATGACGAAATCCAAATATCTTCTACGTAATTTTATGGATTCAACTACTCATATTTTGTGCATATGTTCACCTTGAGAGTATAAATTTATGTTTTTTTTTTTATATATAATTTGTAGATATAAGTATTATTGGTAAATTATTTTAATATATTGCTGGCAATTTCACTACAAAAATGTATTGTTGGTAAATTTTTTTATAAAAATGTATTTTTATAGTTTTTTCAGTTTTTATATTGATTACCATTTTGTTATAAAACTCTATTGTTGGTCATTTTATTATAAAAAGTACTGTAAGTCATTTTGCTATAAAATGTATTACTGGTAATTTTACTATAAAAAGGAATTGTTGGTAATAATGTGTTTATTTTTACAAATTTACTGCTGATAAATTCAGTACAAAATGTATAGTGGTTATTTTACTATATGAATCTATTTTCATACTTTCCTAGCGTTTTGATTTTTTTTAGCGGGGGGGTGGAAGGGTCATTATTTGTCCATGGCCGGATCCTAACAGTTGCTACCACCCAGGGTCAAGTTGCCTTGCTGCCGGATGTAGTTTATCGTCATACCCAGGACTAGTTCTGTTTTATAGTATGCCATATATGAGGTCTGATCAAAAAGCATCGGAACTGGTGCCATAGAAAGAAATTCGGCATTTAATCTCCTTCGAAGTAATACCAGCAGGATTTTTTCCCCCTGAATATTCATACGGGTTCGTTTTATTCAGTGGGAGCCATTTGAGTTGGATTGGATTTGTGAGATTTATGCAATGTGTCAATGCGGCTTCGATTTTGACAACGTTGGTCAAATTAACATTCCTACAGCCGTAGACCAGATTCTGAACGGCTACATATTCCAAGCGCTCGCTAAGATCGTGGTATTATGTTGTGTTCCGTGTTGTCTCTGGCTTCAGTTCTTCAAACCTCAACCTTACATCATAGACTGTCTCAACTAAGTACAATGTATTTTTCTTATCTCGCTTTATTATACAATGGAATGCTGTTTGCTGCATCGTTTCTACCTAAATATCCTTACTCGCTGTCTATAATTTTATTTATATTTTTTTAAATATTTATGCAATAAAAATGATTTAGATAATGAACACTTGATTGTGCAATATTTACATTATTCTGACTATTGTCCTAATTTTTGTCGCCATGTTTATCACAACGTTTCGGCCGTTATACGCTCCGGCATTCTTCAAGTGGTTGGAATGTCGAACTGAACCCTTTATTTCGCTCACTGGGGTAGACTGTTCTAGTTCCACGTGCCATGTCTAATGGATGTCAGTTATCTCCTGTTAATTCCCCTCTCAAAGTTCTCCACCGCCTTAAACAGGTATTAAAATCACACTCTTTGGGTCCTGTCACTGTATCTAACTAACGCCTTTATCCACTGTGCCATGTGTCCTTGAGGACATCTGTTTATGAATTTCTCGGTATTATTAACCTAATGTCTTCAGCAGCATTTTTTTACTAGTGCTCATATTGCAATTTTTGATGTTATCATTGCATATTTTTACCAGAGCTCATATTGCAATTTTGTTGTTATTGATTGTGCAAGTGACATTTAATTTAATTTACAATTGATTTCAAGTGTTCGTGTAAGCCTCTTATGTATTTTATATGGGTATCATATCTATTATGTATTTTATATGGGTATCTTATCTATTGTGCGTACAGCCATATTACGTTAAAACACAGGTTATCTTACGATCACCGAATTTAAGCAACGGCAACCCTAGTCAGTACCTAGATGGGTGACCGCTTGGGAATACCAGGTGCTGTAAGCTTGAAAATGTGCTGGTGGTGTTATTGATAACAGCTCAGAATTGGAAATCGGAGAGTCTAGTTCCAACTTCAATCGAGATCGTTAGTCCCTTTCTCGCAGATAATCTTGGGAAAGGCATGAATCCACCTCTTCTCCCCCAGTTTGTATCACGCAATCATTTTTTTCTCTCTCTAAAACATTTTCACAGTCTAAAAAGATCTTATAGCTTTAAATAACCTGCAGAAGGTTGATAAGCCGTAAAAATCAAACCAATTATGGAGTATTGCTACCATATATGGTCTGGAGCCCCTTCTGTTTGCCTCAGGGTTCTTGATAAGATCCAGAGACGGATATGCAATGTAACTGGCCCTGATCTGTCATCTCATCTGCAGTCGCTCTCTCACAGACGCGCCGTTGCCTCGCTCTGTCTTTTTTACAAATACTTTCACGGTAATTGCTCCGATGAGCTGCTTTCGCTGGTTCCCAGGCCTCATGAATTTAAACGTCCTACGAGGCTGGCATCCCGTTCCACCGTTGAAACTGTTAGATGTAGACGTCTCTTCTACTCCAATAGCTTCATGTCTCGCACATCTCGCCTGTGGAACTCCCTTCCTTATTCCTGTTTCCCTGACAAATATAATCTCCAACTATTTAAGTGTAACGTCAATCGACATCTCCAGTTGCCTTGATCTATCCACTTCCCTTCTCCACATCCTTTCACCTTTCATTCCTATCTGCTCTCGCTCCAAATCTTCTGTAACCCCTTTGCCTTGATCGATCCACTATCTTTCTCCACATCCTCTCCTTTACCACTCCTATCTGCTCTTCCTCCAAACCTTCTGTAACCCCTTGCGTGCTAGTGGCTTCCAGCCTTGCTTGGGGTGATAAGCTTAAAACAAAACAAAATTATACCTATTTTTAACCTGTGTATTTAGTTTTGAGTGTTTAATGAATTTCCAACATTAACAAATAATTACATATTTATAATTTCAGAGAATTGGTCTTATCTACATGACCAGCTTTGAGGTGCATGAAGAAGAACGATTCCCGATACTACGAGCAATGGGGGGAGAGCCGTTTCCTTTTCGTAAGTGTTGTACTTTTTTCAGATGCAGTAAAAAAAAATATTAATTCAACTACCGCCATAAATAAATATTTGCTTATATCGTCATTTGTTGTAGTATCATTGGGGGTATAACGACAGCATCATCATCAGTAGTAGCATCATCGTCATCAGCAGCAGCATTGTGTTACGGAAAGATGGTCAGGTCGAGCTTGCTTTGTTTTCAGACTAGGTGTACAATTTAGAGCAAATTACGTGACAAAATGAATTGCTATTAGCGTTACAACGTCACAAGATGAAGTTTATAAAATCTTTCTCTTAAAACACTTTTTCAGGAAAATAGGTTAACCAAGTCCACTAACTATTATCGCTCTTTCCAATATTGATGGAGGCTTCCTTCCTAAACCCTTGTTTAAAGTAATGTGGAAAGTCAACCTCTTGATTATGTCATTAGTTTCTTTTCGAGTTAGATGCGAT
>OZ038510.1:60479956-60514956 GCA_964036315.1 Acanthosepion esculentum
TCTCTATTTTTTATATAAAATATCCTGGTTACAACAATTAACTTAAATTAGAACACAGAGTGGAAATATAAAATAAAATATATGGGTGCAAATATAAAAATATAAAAAAAATATTAGTAAAATAATGGGTCAGGACTATAAATCTAATTCATGTGAAATTCCAGCTGCCTTGATCTATCCACTTCCCTTCTCCACATCCTTTCACCTTTCATTCCTATCTGCTCTCGCTCCAAATCTTCTGTAACCCCCTTGCCTTGGTCGATCCACTATCTTTCTCCACATCCTCTCCTTTACCACTCCTATCTGCTCTTCCTCCAAACCTTCTGTAACCCCTTGCGTACTAGTGGCTTCCAGCCTTGCTTGGGGTGATAAGCTTAAAAAAAAATATAAGCACAAACACTATAAATTAATCGAGTACAGTAATATTGGATTATATGTATGTATAGATATATAGGAAATGTTCTTAATGATGGGTCCTAAGAATATTAAAAGTTGTTGCATATTATATTAATATTCGTAAAATCTATTTTGTAATCTCTTTTAATCGGGATCAGTGTGTTTGCGAAGGTGCTTGGATTTATGTATACAAACAGATATCAGTTCTGACCCCGTGTTCAGCAAGTTAGTGTTATTTAATTGTTTTAATATAATAAGCTTCTCCAAAAAATACAAATTACATCTATCTCCCTTTCCATTGTATGGCTTAGCTTTCGCGATTATCTCCCAGGTAATGGTTGGGTTCTTATGGTTATTTTAAATCGCCAAACATACTTTGAAAGCCGTGTGCAGTATTTGTATTTGATGTTGCTCAGTGTCATTTTGAGGTGGTAAAAACGCGATTTCCAGCTGTTCTTGGTGGAACCAAAGTAATATTTAACATTAAACAGTTTTAGTTGGTCACCGTATGTGAGAAAAAAGGCACCATGACGCAATATACTGCGGCAGAAATTTGGAAACGGCATACTGTACTGCTTGGAATTCGCACCGGAAGCACCAATACGAACATTTCAGAGTGTTTGCGTGTCAATTTGAGGAGAGCGCAAAGGATTCTGAAAAAGTTGAATGAGTCTAATGGTGATTACGAAGATACAGCAGCTCGGAAAACTCACTCGAATTGTTCTGATAAGAATAGAACTCCCGAATTGTTTCTGAGGGTCTCGGACTCAACACGGAGGTCTATATTATGTGCCTTGAGGAGTGAGTGCTGCCCTGGGTCAAGAGGGTGGCTGCTGGAAGTCCCTATGTCTAGTAACAGGACTCTGTACCATGCCACACAAGCAGGAGAGCCCCGTCATGACTCTCAGACAATTTTTGCAACCACATTACCCTTTACATCTGGCTACCCAAACCCCCTGGCTTCAACTCCCTCGAGTATTATGTGTTCCTTGTAACACCAAAGATGAACTGAATGCAAGCATTATGGCAGCATTTACTAACTTAAGCAACGAGACCGACCAGAAGAGTTGAAGTCAATAGCGATGTTATTGAATAAATTTATTCTTTAGCATTTCAGTATATTTTTGTGTCATTTTGGTAAATATTTCTGTTAAAATGAGATGTCGGTGTTATTTTCATTTTTGTGTAATTTAGACGATAATTTATCAATCGCACCCTGTATATACAAGTTTTGTAACGCTACAATTTGAATATGACTAATTTTTCTTCTTCTGATCAGTTAATTTTTTTTTTTTTGTATCTTTTTCAGTCCTAAAGGATATGAAACAACCAACCGGGTTGCCCCTGGAACAATCACTACATGGGTTACCACGGCTTTCTCGATTCACCCAATTCATGGACTGGCTATTATGAGAGACCCAGTTTACGTGAGTAGTTAAAATTAACAAGTACAAAATATTTCACGTTGTCATTCATCTAATTCAATTATATGATTCTGTTTTTATGTACAACCATTCCGTTTTGACTAAAATCAGAATCTGTCCGATTGAACGAGCATCTGGTTGGGGTTTAGATTTAGCTTCTCGTGTGATCAATGTGGCTGGTGGCAGAAAAAGTGACGTCATTGAAAAGTGATTATGTTGTTGGAAATCAGATGACGAAAAACAATTGTAGAAATCATTCTTGTTTATTCGTGTGTTTCAACGGCAATACAGAATGGCTGCTACCAGACTTTTGAAAATGGGCAAAGCAGAGAGTTTCAGGTGGGGGTTGATGCCTCCTAGAGATAACCCCCGGGCAAACTACTAGAGTTGGCGAAACTGTTCCTCCTTTATGAAACTTGAATTGTGCTTGTTTCATTTTTTGTTATCTGTGAAGGTGCGACATTGAAATCCGAAGGCGCATTGGGACGGTCAAAGATGCATTCCAAAAGCTAAGCAGAGTATCACGAAACAGGAAAAAAAAAACTTCCTTAGAATCAAAGAAAAGGGTACTGAACTGTTACGTGATATCTGTCCTCCTATATGGCAGCGAATGTAGAAGATGAAGAAGAGACTTGAAGCAACAGAAATGCGGTTCTACAGAAGGATGCTGAGAATACCACGGATCGAACATGTCAGCAACGACGAAGTTTTAGAAGAAATGGAAACAAAAGGAAGCTTATATTTAACATCAGGAGTAGTGAGTTTGATCCTCACTGGGAGGCCGAAACTCTCGTCTTTGTGCCACAT
Organism: Acanthosepion esculentum; assembly: GCA_964036315.1. Lineage (NCBI taxonomy): Eukaryota > Metazoa > Mollusca > Cephalopoda > Sepiida > Sepiidae > Acanthosepion > Acanthosepion esculentum. Next base: position 60,482,584 of record OZ038510.1, read on the forward strand.
CTAAGCTACATTTAGAAAATCACCATGACATGAGGAAGACACAGTTGAAATTTCTAGGGCGCATAATGAGGAAAGAGGGCTTGGAAAATCCGATATTCACAGGACAGATTGAAGACAAGAGAAGAACAACGCATAACAAACTTATTGAGCTTAATTAAATGAAAAGTGGAATAGGGTTCAGGATAAATAACAAAAAGACAAAAAATTTTAACAGCTACAAAGGACCGGAAATTGTGGAGAGCCATGATCGACAACGTCCTGAAGGGACACGGCACACAAAGATGAAGAATATTCAGTCTTTTTCATATGTAACCTTATCTTCGTATATTATTAAAGAAATCACGGGACTTAATTTCTCATAAATTTTATCTGGACTTCGTTACTTACCGTCGGCCAGTGGATGTATGGACACTCTCTGCAATATCTTATGGATGCAAGAGACTGTCCTTTCTCTCCCAGGTGGGCATTTATATATCATATAGCTTTCCCCACGCCTGCACATTAGGGCAGGCTGATTTTTCACTTTCCTCAGAAAATCATCATTGCACTCTGGAATCCGATGCGATAAGTACTGACACTAAAAATTAGATTCATAGCTTTTACCAATTTTTGAGCATTTAGTCTTAAAGATCACATGAAAAATATATACATGAATACGTAATTTCCGCAGGTTTTTTTGCTTACAAAGTGACTTCAAAATTGTATTATTTCAAGAATAAATCCAAATAAAGTTGATATATTTTGTATTAGATACATTGAATTGAAAAAAGATTCAAACCAGAATTCTAATTATGAATCTCCACAGGCAAAATATGCATTTTTTTATTGTATTCGACAAGTAAAAACTGTGTAAAATCTTATATAAGATTACAAAAAGGCTACTCAATGAAGATTTGTTAGATCATTTGTTAGACAAAATGTTTTAAATTTGTATTTTTTATTGAAAATCACAAAGACTACTGCACTTTATAATTATATATATAGGGTGACTAAAAAAACGGGAATTTTTGAAGTGCGTATTGCCAGACATGAGCAAGTGGCAACACTGCGAGACAGTGACCTTGAGCAAGTAAACATTTCGCCATTTTAGTAACGAGAATGAAATTCACAGTATCCCAGCTGAGATGTTGCAGCAGTCAATGAGGAATCTCAACAGCAGATTTCAAGAATGCATTCGTACAGGAGGCCTCCATCTACAGGACGTAATTTAAAAAAAATGAAAATTCAATCATTGTTTCTTAAATGGCATGTTTTAAGGTTTCAATTACTATGAATTAAATATTTTTCTTCCATCACTCTTGGTTTTATTGGATTGTTAAAAAGTTCCTGTTTTTTGGGGTCACCCTATATTATTATATATTACATCATTGTATAGCTAAATTGTTCAGTATAATTTCACTTGGAAATAAATAAAAGTCTTATTTGATGGCACACTGATTTAGTAATAATGTGCTCGTGCCATGCATTTTGTCCATATACAATTTGTAAAGCTTCAGGAAATTATAAGTTTTATAAGGTTGCGCTATAAGGCTTTCACTGATCACCGGAATGAAATTCTAACGCTACGATTTTGAACCTAAGCTTAATCTTTACCTATTTCATCAAAAAGTGTTAACGATTTGGAAAAATATTTTGTGTCATTATTTACCACGTCAAACCCCAGATTTAAAATTGACTGTAACACGACAATTCCAAAATCGACCTGCCCTAGGGCACATCCTAGGCGCAGCTGGGTCGAATACGTTTCTCTGTGGCAACCATCGAAATCAACTAAAGGGTGGCTCTCCACCGCCAGCTACATTGTCATTATCACCAGGCATTATATCGAAGGAGTTTATAATGTTTCTATTCATAACACAGAACAATACATTTACACTGTCATTATCATTAGGCATTATATCGAAATGTTTCTATTCATAACATAAAACAATAAAATTACACTGTCATTATCATCAGACATTATATCGAAAGACTTTATAATGTTTCTAGTCATAACACAGAACAATACAGTAACACTGTCATTATCATTAGGCATTATATCGAAATGTTTCTATTCATAACATAGAACAATAAAATTACACTGTCATTATCATCAGACATTATATCGAAAGACTTTATAATGTTTCTAGTCATAACACAGAACAATACAGTTACACTGTCATTATCATTAGGCATTATATCGAAATGTTTCTATTCATAACATAGAACAATAAAATTACACTGTCATTATCATCAGACATTATATCGAAAGACTTTATAATGTTTCTAGTCATAACACAGAACAATACAGTTACACTGTCATTATCATTGGGCATTATATCGAAATGTTTCTATTCATAACATAGAACAATAAAATTACACTGTCATTATCATCAGACATTATATCGAAAGACTTTATAATGTTTCTAGTCATAACACAGAACAATACAGTTACACTGTCATTATCATTAGGCATTATATCGAAATGTTTCTATTCATAACATAGAATTACACTCATTATTTTCATGCATTATTCTAATATAAATACCATGTGTGTAAGCATATAGGATTTCAATAACATTCATGGTTGGTTGAAGAAAATTTAGAGGAATTTAAAATTAATTTTAGAAATCTTTCTATGAATGGTCACTTTAAAAACGCTCAAGGTCACTATAGGAAAATGCGGATTTGACCAGTAAAACGAACGTGATCTTGACAATTCAGCATCCCGAAATTAGCTAAGAATAATTATAAGTTGGCTTGCAGCAGAATATATGTAAGCCAGTGTATTCAATGCCAATGTTTTCGCAGATGATTAGACCAACCAAAAAAACATTTTAAAAATATTGGCTTCTTTTCGTTTCAGTTGCGAACATTTCAGAATTTCTACATTTCTTTGGATCTGCCTTACTCGGTTATTAGAAATGAGAAGTTCAAGCTCAGAATCGGCATCTTCAATTATCTGAACACGACAGAAGAGGTAACTAAAAGCATACACACAAGCAATAACACACGCACACACACGTGCGTAAGAACACACACTCACATGTACAATCATAGACACGCATAATCCCATGCGAACGCACGTAATGACACACACACACATATTCACATGCACTCACATTATCACACACTCATATACACGCATATCTCACATCATCATACATACTGTCACACACGCATATAATCACACACGCATATAATCACGCACACAGGGATTCACACACACGCACTCACATACACGTGCGTAAACACACACGCACACTAACATTCACTGATTTGTTACTGAATTATACACTTTTCACTTTTGAGTCCTGCTGAACAAAGATTTCAGATACTGTTTTTCAAGGTAAGTATCCCTTACTTAGAATACTGACGCTACACAGTCTCGCTAACTCAATCCCCCCCACACTTTACCTTGTAATGCGCTAAGCTAAGCTTGTCAAACTCCCCTCTCACCTCTCTTTCTCGTGATTTTTTGAATAACAGAATAGTTATGACCATAGATGAAAAAAAAGGATTATTTTCTAATCTATCTATCTATCTATCTATCTATCTATCTATATAACAATTCAATGATGTCTTTATTTTTGTTGGTTACTTATATTATTTTTTCTAAATATCTTTGAAGCTAATCTTATTTTTTCATCAATATGGTTTGGAAAATGATTGTTGATAAGTGTTTGTTTTATGTTGCTTAATTCTCTATGTTTATTTGTAATTTACATTGGCCACATATGCACCACACTCTCTCGTAGTTTGACTTGTTATTTCACGCACATATAGAGAAACCTATCACAAATAAACATAGAGAATTAAGCCGCAATTGCATCTTAAATATATAATTATACACATAACGAAAACGTTATTAAAATTATAATCCGCTTTATATACATATCTGTATATATATATATATATATATATATATATATATATATATATATATATATATATATATATATATATATATATATATATGTATGTGTGTGTGTTGTGTGTGGGGGCAGGGGTGCGGTATATGGTGGTGTAAATTTTTCATATAGAATATATATGTTAAAGGACAATATGAATAACGACAAAACGAAAACTTATCTTAGCCGACACGTTTCGTCCTCTGAGGGACCTTATCAAGGCAAATTCAAGGATTTTATTCTGTAACAAATATTTATAGGCAAGAACAAAAACGTTGTTAGTTTTTCACATTTTTTTTAATTTGAGAAACACTAATGAATATTCATCGAGTTAGCTGAAAAGTCTCGGTAAGTTATAGGAGATACTAAGTAACATAATTTAATGTCTAATAAACGAATTTATGCAAATTAATATCTAAATTATTTAAGTTTATGTGTTACATGTTTTAAATAAAAAGACCTTATGAATTTGAATATTTTCTTTTATTTTGTTTTAATATTACTATAGTCATGTATTTTGACTTGGGAAAGTAGTAATTCTTTCAGGAATGGAAGTATTTGAATAAATGCAGGGCGAAGATTTTATATTTTTGATAAGATACATACATACATACATATATATATATATATATATATATATATATATATATATATATATATATATATATTAGAGAAATAGAATTCAAACAGTGTCCACCGGTTCCCCATCCCTGTCAAGACATTCTTGGAATCTTCTACAGGTGATTAAAAAATGTTAAAATTTCTATGGAAGTACTTTTGCTAATAAATTATATATGTGAACAATTTTTAAATATATTAATTAACTCCCTTGTTTTACAACCAGAGGTCCAGATTTTACTTGTATAATTTGCTCTTATGTAGTCGGTGAAATTTCATAATCAAGTCTAGTGGTTAATGCAAATTCTGCAATCAGAGGTAAATACTTTCGATTTTTTTTTCTATTTTAAATTTGACAGAAAGAAACAGGCAGAGTATGGACTTAGGAAACAATATTGCATTGTGACTGTTAGCTCAATGCAATGTTTGCGTTGTAATTCTTTAATAGTGTATTTGAGTGCCTGTCATTTGACAGAATAATAATTGTTGTGGTGTCCTCCCTCCAAAGAGTCTATGTTGGACTCTTCTGTCTACTATATGATTAGTAGGTGAGAAGGCCTTGGTGAACAGTCGCACAGACTTCAACTGTCAAACTCTCTGCCTCGGCAGAGACGAACTCGGACGAAGCTTTGCCGCAGGGCAAAGTTTCGTCCGGGGATGTAGACAGTCCCTGTACCCGTTTATACGGGTTCTAAAGGGCATATTTTTGGCCGAGCCTACGGGCTCGGAGAACCCACATTAAACCGGCCTTGTGCCACATACACCCTTGTGGGAGTGGGGGTGGCTGTTAAATATTAACAATCGACCAGACTGTTCATTGCTGTCAAACTCTCCGCCTCGGCGGAGAGGAACCCGGACGAGTCTTTGCCGCAGGGCAAAGTTTCATCCGGGGAGGTAGACAGGCCTTGAACCCTTTTTTACGGGTTCAAAGGGAATATTTTTTGCCGAGCCTATGGGCTCGGAGAACCCACGCTACACCGGCCTTGTGCCGCATACACTATTGTGGGGGGGACTGTTAAATATTAACAGTCGACCAGTTTGTTCATCTGTCGAACTCTCTGCCTTGAGCAGAGAGGAACCCGAACGAGGCTTTGCCGAAGGGCAAAGTTTTGTCTGGTGAGGTAGACAGATCCTGAACCCGTTTATACGGGTTCTAAGGGAATATTTTTGGTCCGAGCCTACGGGCTCGGAGAACCCATGGTAAACTCGGCCTTGTGCTACATACATCCCTCGTGGGGTGAGGGCTGTTAAATATTAACAGTCGAATTGTTCTACCGAGGCTGTGACTTTTCGCAGCTGCTGTGGAACTCTCTGACTCTGCAGAGAAGTACACAGACAAGGCTGTGCCGAAGGGCAGAGTCTCGTCTGGGGAGGCAGACAAACCCGAACCCGTTTATGCGGGTTCTACGGGCATTTTTGGCTGTGCCTACGGGCTCGGATGATCCACGTTAAACTCGGCTTTATGCCATCTACCTTCGTGGGGGGCTGCTAAATATTGACAGTCGAATAGATTGAACGTTTATCAACCGACACATACTCACTAGTCGTGTAATACTCTTCTGTTGTACTTACTGTTTAATATATGATATATCTGTAACACTTGTTTTGTTATTTCTTTAACCATTTACTTGGTCACAACAATAATAATAATATTATAATAATAAAGTTGATCTATCAATTATTATTTTTTATTTCCGTAGGTTCAAGTGATTTTAGAACCATCCAAGTACTACAAAGTTTATGACGGAGACCAAGAGATGACAAGCAACATCACCAAGTTTGTTGAGGTAATTATTAGCGATAAAAATACGACTAAAATTCTTTTTTTATAATGTTGCATATGATGTTTTAGGTTTCAGAAAATGTTGAAAATTTTGGGAGTGATGAATAAAAGCAAAAAGAAAAAGAACACCTATTTTGCGCCATTATCAATTGTTTTCCCGCTTCAGAATACCATGACCTACGTAAAAATGGTCATGATTTGGTAATTTCACATTGTAAATGTGAAGAAAAAAATGCCCAATATAAGCTTAAATATAATCTAAGTGTGAAATAAAATACGACTTCTGAAATACGAAAAATATAACAGAATAAGTGCTTAAAATTCGAACAATGAAGGTAAATAGCATTCATGGTAAGAATGTGTTAGATTTTCGTGAATACTGAGTAGATTTGTCCTATTTTAAATTCCAGTGCTTGTCAGCCATCAGTCTTTGGTACCATCTTCCCTGATACAGTTCTTCCATACATGTAATGTTCTGGTGAAACTTTTCACCTTCCTCATCACTAATATCACCCCAAATAAAATTATATTTCTTACAAACTCAAATATCTATCAAAAAGGGTTTGGCGCACACTATGTAAAGTGATTATATCGAAGGACTTTATTGTTTCCATTCTTAACTTAGAACAATACAATTGTACTGTCATTTTCACCAAGCATTATATTAAAGGACCTTATAATGTTTCCATTCATAACTTGCAGCAATTGCACTATCATTATCATCAGGCATTATATAAAAGGACCTTATAATGTTTCCATTCATAACTTTCAACAACACAATTGCACTGTAATTATCGTCAAACATTATTATAATATAAATACCAGGTGCTTGAGAAATAACATTCATGGTCTGTTGCAGGAGAAATACAGAATTAATTTGAACATTATGGGATATTTGACTATAACAGTCATTTTTAAGTCTGTTCTGTACAGTAAAATGTGGATTTAACTAGTAAAAATGAACTGGATCTTTGGACTCAGCATCCCAAATTTACCTAAAAATGTATAAGTTTTCTTGCATCAAAATCTGCGTAGGTCTCTTTATGACAGGCGATTTCAGCAAAAGGTGGGTGCAAATTGCAAGACCGGTTCGCATGAATCGAGCCAATCTTGATTTCTTTTTTTAGTTCCCTAATGTCGCAATGGGGCGGATTACTGATGGACCCCATCTCTAGTTAAGCTAATCTCTTTATTCTGTTGTAACCTAGGGAAGGTTACTTAACAGAATAATCACATGAAGGTTAGTAATAAACGATAATACCCAGAACACAAACAACACACATAAAATTCGCCAGGGGCGCGTATAAGAAGTAGTCAACTGATAGAAGTGAGTCAAGTGATTTCCACAATGAAGCTCCAACTGCAGACTAACATACAGTATTTACTACTGTATTTATATGAATGGGGACATACCCATTATCGTCAGTAGGTAAGCTACAACATTTTCCTAGTTAATTTAAGTGACTGTCGTGCCCGTCCTGAACCAGCCCCATTTTTGTTTGTTTGTTATGGTCTTTGTCAAGATTTCCAATCTCTCTAGTTTTTGTTATCCAATATTTATCTTGACGCGACCAGTCCTTTAATATTACCCCATTCCTAAATTTATGTTCTCTCTCCTCTGCTTCTGACGACGGAACTTCTTGATTTTGCTTTTCGGCAGAATACAGCGTCTGCTCTTATTTTTGTGGGTTGGACGGGCCATACTATCACAATTTTACTTTTATTTAAATACTTTGTTTTTTTTTATTCTGATTATAGGAAACATCTGTTAGGTTATTTTGAGTACATAGTGTACTAGTGAGCAAACCAAAATAAGCTGACTCATTTTATAGTACACTCATAGAAGGTTAACCAATCAGAAGACTAGAAATATTCGACCTGATGTGTATAAAGGCGGCCACTTTGTTTTCTTATTTCGGAAGATCTACTGCTAACCTGTCAGATGAGGAGACCTGCAAAAGTACGTTTTCCTATTCTTTCCAAATATCCACTGCCACCCTCTGATATGGAAGACCTTAAGAATTCCTGAATAGCTGCTACGAGACTTTGGTGCTGTTTCATTGAACAAATTACTTCCTACGTCGGATTGCTACATTCAAACTACATTAAACATGTATTACAACATCTCCTCCCTACTTCACTTCATTTATATATCGTTGGTGTTTTAGTAGGACACCAAAGAATATGCGGTATTGCGGTATATGTTGGATCGAGTAGTGAAGGATATTCTTTTCTGATGATTGAGGAAATTGTTCCAGTGAATAGGCCGCCAGTCGGATTATCTATTATCAGCCTCTCCCCACTTCCCCTTCGGTCTTGTGCTACAAAATATTTTTTATATGCTATTTAAATAAACATTGCTTCTCCGCCTTTTCACTGGGATCAAAGTGTAGTTCATCTCTCAGTAGTGTCGCTGTGTACGGAACTGAAAATAATATAATTGAGAACTGCCCGGTCAAGGTGAATAGCTGCCCATGGCAGTACCTCCCTCATTGCACTAAAGAGGGGGGTTCGGTAGTATTACCGATGCCGGCGCAACCATAGGTTGCAGAGGATGGGTTATTTTTGGACCTGGCTCGTATGTATACGTCAGGCACCTCACATGAAACTGATCTTTTGTCACATCCTGCCAGTGTGAGGTGGCTAGAAAATACAATTGCTTCTTGGCCTTTTGGCTAGGATCAAAGTGTAGTATCTGTTCGCAGATTGCTCACTGAATGATCGCCTATGGGGCCGGGATTCCTTCTCCGATACGGGCCGGCGGCAGGGATTCGTCCCTGCGCTGGTAGTATCGCAGCTAAGACTAGCTATGACCAGCTAAATACCAGCTTGGACAAGCTAAGACCAGCTAAAGCCAAAGCACTGCGGCCCGGGTGAAAACTCGGGTCCATTCCCCCTCCCTTCCCACATTAAACCCTGACCTTGTGTCACAACCTGACCCTGTGGGAGGTCAAGTAAATCAACAGGCCGGCGGCAGGGATTCGTCCCTGCGCTGGTAGTATCGTGGCTATGTCTGACTAGCTATGACCAGCTCTGACAAGCTAAGACCAGCTATGACTAGCTAAAGCCAAAGCACTGCGACCCGGGTGAAAACTCGGGTCCATTCCCCCTCCCTTCCCACGTTAAACTCCGACCTTGTGTCACAACCTGGCCGTGTGGGAGGTCAAGTAAATCCCGTGTAGTATCTTTTCGCAGATTACTCACTGAATGATCGCCTATGGGGCCGGGATTCGTTCTCCGATACAGGCCGGCGGCAGGGATTCGTCCCTGCGCTGGTAGTATCGTGGCTACGTCTGACCAGCTTGGACAAGCTATTACCAGCTAAGACCAGCCATGACTAGCTAAAGCCAAAGCACTGCGACCCGGGTGAAAACTCGGGTCCATTCCCCCTCCCTTCCCACGTTAAACTCCGACCTTGTGTCACAACCTGGCCCTGTGGGAGGTCAAGTAAATCCCGTGTAGTATCTGTTCTCAGATCGATCGCTTAATGATCGCCTTTTGGCTGAGATTCGATCACTGATAAATTCCTGGCACTGGGATTCGTCCCTGCGCTGGTGGTATCGCGGCTATGACCAGCTCTGACCAGCTTGGACAAGCTAGGACCAGCTAAGACCAGCTTGGACAAGCTAAGACCAGCAAAGTCCAGCAATCCGGGTGGAAACACTCGGGTCCCCCCTCGCCCTACGTTAAAAACCGACCTTGTGTCACAACCTGACTCAGTGGGGGTGGGGTCAAGGCGATACCAAGTGTAGTATCTGTTCTTATCACCTTAATCTGATTCTTTCTTTCCACTTATATCGTCCCTGCTTTCTTTCTTCTTTTATTTTCTCACTGAAACCGTGTAGTGTCTTTTCCAGGTGATCAAAACGGGATTGTCTATTATTTATGAGGTATTGGCAGGGCGTAAAGGTCGTGCGTACTAACGAAAGAAGTGACAAACGCAATTATAATTGGATTATTATTCTTATTCACCGTCTTCTTGGCTACTTTTTCTTATCACTATTATTATTATTCTCCGTCATTTTGGGCCACTCTCGTCTGTCCCTTCTACATTTCATTTTTCTTCTTATTATTATTCGCCATTTTCTTTTTGCTACCTTCATTTTTATCCCACTTGCATCCTCCTTCGTAGTATAATTACTTTTTTTATTCATGATCAAACATTTAAACCGTTAATATTTTTTCTTTCAGGTGAAAAATAATACTGACATTGGAGTAGATTTTTGGCTCCTTGCAAATGAAACTGGAACAATCTCCCTTCGTGTTAAAGCCATCAGTGCTCGTGCCAGTGACGGTGTGCAGAGGAATCTACTGGTTGATGTAAGTAAAGAAATATTTTGCAAAATAATAAGAAAGGCACACCTTTGTTATTTAGAGGTCCCTCATTTTCTATATATATTTGTGTAACGACACAGGTTTAAGATTCGTATTTACCCGTACCCTAGCTAGGACGAGAACTATGTTGATAGGTGCGCTGCGAGTGGTTAGAACAGTCGCTTTCTGGCCATCAGACCTAGGTTCGAATTTTACCGTGGTCGTTTTCTCATGGTGGCTGCTTCTTGATGTCATTGACCTTTGAAAATGTCTGAAAACAATATTGCGGGTTGACCCAAGCCTTGTGAGGGAGATTGACTAGACGCAACCGTTTAGAAGCTGTTGATGCCTGTGTTTGCACGAAACCACACATACACTCAGCATAGGTGCAGTATAAACCACAAGTGGGCTCATTAAATGTAGGGGGATTCATAGCTTTCCAAAGATATTTGCGAGTAAATGAATATAACGAACCCAGAGAGAATTGGAACTCGATTCTCCAGTTAACAATTCCGAGTCATTATGCATTACACCACCTGCACATCCAAGCTTACTGCACCTGGTATTTCCAAGCGTTCGCCCATCGAGGCATTGACCAGGTTTGATGTTGCTTAACTTCGGTCATCGTACGGGAATCGCTGTTTCAACTGCCTTGTTCTGACTGAAGACATGACACTCAACCGATTCCAAACCTGAAATGACCAGATGAAATCTACGTCTTGTTTGCTATTTAACCCAATTCTTTGATTGTTGCTTTTAGATTTGTATATTTTGAACACGATAATACTTTCCGGACAGTTCAATACAAATAGTAAATCTTTATTTTTCCTTATTTTTTTCACAGGCTGAGGGGTACACTGTTTACTTCAATCATCCTATGCTGCTGAACATAACACCAAACGAGCCTTTTATGAAGAACTTCTTTATTCCAATCCCTCACAATATTGTGAATGGATCTGAGAGAATTGAATTGTCGGTTATTGGTAAGATTGTATTATTTTTCTTAAAGATAATAATCTTCGACATCAATGGTACTTTTGAAAAGTTCGTTTTATACCATTTTGCAACTACGAAATACTTACACTTGAATTTCAAATAGATTGGTGGCCAGAATAAAAAAGGTCTCTGGAATTCATTTTTTTAATATATATATATATATATATATATATATATATATATATATATATATATATATATATATGAAGAAATATAGTCTTAAAGTGTGCTATATTTATGGGATAAAGTGCTCAATATCAGAGATAGAGCCTGTGTAAATATAAAAGTGAACATAGAAGTCAACACTTAGAGGCGACAGTCTGTTTCATGCTACATGCAATCGTCAGGCAACTTGCCTGACGATTGCATCTAGCATGAAACAGACTGTCGCCTGTAAGTGTTGACTTCTATGTTCACTTTTATATATATATATATATATATACATATATATATATATATATATACATATATATATATATACATATATATATATATACATATATATATATATATATACACATATATATATATACATATATATATATATATATATATACATATATATATATATACACATATATAATATACATATATATATATATATACACATATATATATATACATATATATATATATATACACATATATATATATACATATATATATATATATATATATATACACATATATATATACATATATATATATATATATACATACATATATATATATATACATACATATATATATATATATACATACATATATATATATACATACATATATATATATATACATACATATACATATATATATATATATATTATATATATATATATATATATATATATATATATATATATATATATAATATATATATATATATATATTCAAACATATATTGTTAAATATAACAGACAATGAATGTCTATTATGTTTGATCATGAGCCGTTCTAAGATTCGTATAGTGGCTTTAGTTTCGGGAGAAAATAAAGACAAAAACCGTCCAACATTTGGATATATTTTTATTATGCTGTTCTTCGATCTAAGCATAATACAATATATTCAAATGTTGGACAGTCTTTGTCTTCATTCAAACGTGTTTCATTGAATAATATAGACTTATTATGTCTACTTATTTTTATAATCATTTCTAGTTCTCTAATCAGTTTCTTGATGTTAAGATAATGAAGACCGGAGGATAAATCGGTCGAAACGTTGCAATAACAAATGCATGGATGAGAACAATTGTCTGCGTGTAAATAATGTAAATAATGATAGCTCAACATCCCAGAAATTCAGTCAGGAAGAAGACACTTGGTTGTTTAAAAATAAGTGATTGATTGATTTGTTCTTTTATGATCTATCAACTTTTTGCAGATTATTTAAGGCTAGAAACTATTGTTAGATAGTAAGAATTTGGCGGGGGGGTAATAATAATTTACTGATAAAAGTTCTGTTAATTAACCAATAACTAGGGAGAGAAGAGGTGTAGTCGAGACACCATATTTACTATACCAGGCTGTATTTGAATTCAGTCTTTTCCTTCTCCAATTTTGGTTGCCACAAAAGACTCGAGAGCCAAAACCTGCTATTCGCACTTACCTGGTGTGGAGAGAACGAGGTATTCGTACCTGACCAAGGATATATGTGTAAAAACGGACGTAATGGTTTCGGCTGAAATTTGAACTCGGCATGCCAATCCTATTTTTCGAGTCTAACCACCATATTTGATGGGCATATCCTATGTGGCCCTAAGTATGAGGGCAAAGGTTTGTCTGTCTATCATTTTAAGGATGATATAACTAAACATAATACTGCTAAGTAAATTAATGACAAAGTGGAGAAAACTGTGTGAGACGTTTCGTCCTTTAGGACTTCATCAGTCTAAAGTAGTGTTTTTGTGGATGGAATTATATATATTTGTCGGGGAGGGAGGGGGATATAAAACTGCAAGCATTGGTTATATTTATGTTCATGATTTTTTTACTATAATGTCTGCTATATCTCCTTTGCGGATTCCGGTGGTAAATTTTAAACCAAAACCGAGGGCTTCTCGTTTTGTACTGGAAAGCCTTATGTCCGATAGACTTTCTATTAGATTAGGCTTTCCAACATATTTCCACTGGCTTTTGCTGCATACGTTATTGAGTTTTTGCTTCAGTTTGTTGTTTTGATTGTCACTCATTTGTTTGATCGTTAAAGCCGTGAATGGCTCAACTACACCAAACGATAAAATTCATGAGTGACAATCTGCCACTGGAAGGAGACATAGTAGACATTATATTTATGTACAGACAGAAAACACTGAAAATGTCAGAACATTGAAATTTTAAACTTTTCAATTAAAAAAAAAATTATATTTAAAGTTTTTAGTATCTGTCTATATTTCTGAGATGAGGCATTATGCACATTATTTACATTGTTCGGACTATAGTCCTCATCTTTGTTGCCATATTTATCACAACGTTTCGGCCGTTGTACGCTCCGACCTTCTTCAGGTGGTTGGAATTTCGAACTGAACCCTTTATTTCACTCGCTGGGATAGACAGTTCTAGTTCCATGTCTAATTCATTTCAGTTATCAGTTATCTCCTGTTAATTCTCCTCTCTAAGTTCTCCGCCGCCTTAACCAGGTATTGAACTCACATTCTTTGGGTCCTGTCACTGGATCTAACTAACGCCTTTATCCACTGTGCTATATGTCCTTGGTGACATCTGTGTATGAACTTCAAGGACTTATAAACCTGTTGTCTTCAGCAACCATTTTTAACTGTGTTCATATTGCAATTTTTTAAAATTTTATGTTTAAAAATTTTTTTTTTGTAAAGGTGTCTTTTAAGCTAAAAAATGAACATAGTAGTACGTCTTATATCTGATGGAAACTGGTGGATACAATATGTAATTGAGGACTGCTGAAAAACGCATCAGTTGTTATTAATGGAACAATAAGTGTGATTTTGTTTTTTTTCTTCATTTTAGGTGACGTGATGGGCCCATCATTGAATGGCTTGGGTAATTTGGTGCGAATGCCATACGGTTGTGGAGAACAGAACATGGTTAACTTTGCCCCCAATATTTATATATATGGTTACTTGAAAAATAGTCAGTTACTGGACCAAGCTACAGAGGCGAACATTATTAGATTCACAAAAAGAGGTAAGTGTCACTTGTCTCCCCTCATGCATATGCGCCAGCGATTTTCCGGTATCTAATAATCCAATACTACTTTTTATTCGCAATCTATCTATTGGCATGCCGAAACACTTATATGTACCGTGACCCCTCAGAACATGGGTGATCATAACTCTCCACAACGCCCTGCCACTTATAGCTTTTAGCAAGCACTTGCTCTTTTTCAGGATATCTTAGACTTCGTTTTGTCATCCACTCAGACAAACTCGTTCGACAGGTTACTTGCTGTTTCCTTCTGCTTCTCTTCTTTTCAGCATCAACTTATAATTGTTGAATTCACCAAGCCTTCTTTTCGTATTTTTTTAAGCATTTCACCACTGCAAGCCCACAACATAACTTTCTTTCTGATTTTAAGTATTTTCTACTAGGAAAACTGTGTCGTCCCAGATAATTTTTTTCTCTCGACAGAATATCTTGCGTGTTTATAAATCTACCATTCGCCCGTGAATTGAATAGAACTGCCATATCTGTTTTGGTGCCTCTGCTATATAATTGGAGATTCTCGACAAAATTCAAAGAAGGGTCTGCAATGTTATCAGTCCTGACTTGGCATCTCGACATCAGTCACTTTCCCATCGTCGTGATGTGGCTTCCCTGTGTCTTTTCTATAAATATATTCATCGCAATTGTTCTAATGAGCCAGACTTTTTGGTACATCGACGGCGTGAATTTAAGTTTACAACTAGATTTGTAATTAGGTCCCATCATTTTACTGCTGAAATCGTTATATGTAACGGTAATTTCTATTCTAATAGTTTCTTTTCTTGCACTTCTCGCCTGTGGAACTCTTTTCCTGTTCCTTACTTCCCCGCTGCCTGTAATCTTCAAAAAATTAAATGCATCCTCAATGTCTTCCTGAAACCTGTTCTTTCTCCTCACTAGTCTTCTAATTCTCATTCATTCCCAGTAACCCCTTGAGTCTTAGTGGTAGCATCGCCTTGTTTGGAGTGAAATGTAAATGTGAAAAGTATTCTTCTAGTTCGCATTTTCTTTAAAACTTTGTTGTTCGCATGTCCCGTTCTTGATATTCTAAACATCCTCCTGTAGAGCCACATTTTTATTGCTTCCCTTCTCTTCATCATATGTGACGGAATTGTCTATTATTTTAGGAGTGCAGGTATGACATAGTTTGGTCCCCTTTGCGGCCATCACTTATATCCATTAATAAAAACTGTATTTTGCACTTAAAGGCTAAGTTTGTCTCAGTTTTCATAAATGCAATTTTTTAAGTTACATCATCTTTGGGATAAACAGGCAATCTCACTAGAAACAAATGTTAATGTTTACCAATCTGTAGTCTTCTCCAATCTCCTGTACGGATCGATATCATGGGTCCTCTATCCTTTAGATATTGACCAGCTTGATGTCTTCGGACCATTTGTAGACGCACTTGACACGACAGAATTTTGTCTATTGATCTATTCTCTAATTGTAAAATTGGTGGCATTGAATTCTTTCCATCCACAATTCCAGATTAAAGTGGATTGGTCATGTCGCCAGAATGAGTAACAATAGAATTCCAAAGATTCTCATGTCTCTGCTCGACGATAGACCAAAAAAGAAACGTCGAGAATCCGTGATTGAGGTACAAAGACAAACTGAAATCTAACCTGGAAGCGATACAGATAAAGAAAGGCTAGAAACAACTGCATTGAATTGCAATGAATAAAGGTTAACGAGCTATAAAGCTTCGCCATACTTTTCATAACTATGTTTTTGTTTTTCTACGTTACATCCTTTATGTATGAGGGTGATTATGACTCTCCATAGATTCCTTTTCTTTATTATCTGTGAATTATCATGCATTATTCAGAAAGATAGTGGGGTGGTTTCCCGTTGCTTTCTACACGGTTTTGAATTCATAATTATCCTTCTCATAGACTTGTTACCATCCAAGTCCAAAGAATCCAGTCGACTCGGATATTTAACAGATCGCCGAGAGGAGAACAGACCGATTCATAAACCCCAAAGGCATTTATTCGAAAGTGAACGCAATAGACTAGCCGGGAATTTGAACTCGGCTCGTCGAGTTTATATTAGATGTGGTAAAGTCTGGTAAAAGCACGCTGAGACGTTTATTAAAGAATTTAGCATAAGAAAGATTTGTTTAAGATTCTAACAGTCGGTGTATATTATGAGATGTGCATCATCTGGGATCAAGGGGTGAATTCTTATTGCTTAGACTCAGTTGACCTAGTATTGCACTTGAGCCAAGGGTGCAGTGTTAATATTTTCTGGACAGGAATAATAAGATTGCTTGAATTTGCAATCGAGAGTAAATTCTATAAACTATTCAAACAGTCCATGAGCATTAATGATTTTAGTAGTTACAAAAACTTAAGTTTCTGACCACCGGATTTCCGGCAGCCGATGCTTTTTACCTCTTTTAATCCAGAAAATAATACAAGCAACAAACATTAGTAGTTTCTTCTTCTTCTTCTTCTTCTTCTTCTTCTTCTTCTTCTTCTTCTTCTTCTTCTTCTTCTTCTTCTTCTTCTTTGTGTTATGTCCCTCCAGTACCTTGGCGATCATGGCTCACCACAATTTCTGTTCCTTTGTATCTCTTAATAAATTTTATCTTTTGCTATCTCTCCTAAACCCTGTTCTGCCATCCAGTTCGTTAGGTAAATTATACGTTATTTATCTCTTGCCTTGAATCTTCTTGTGAGTATCAAATTTCCCAGCTCTCTTTCCTTACTAGGTGTCCTAGAAATTTCAACTGTCTCTTTTTTATGTTAAACATAAGTGTCCTTTTTGTTTCCATTTTCTCTAAAACTTTATCATTGCTCACATGTTCGGTTCATGATATTCTCAGCATCCTTCTGTAGAACCACATTTCTATTGCTTTAATTCTCCAGCATTCCCTGACAAAGCTTATTCTTTTTAATACACATTTAGATTCATATTGAACCACGTGTAAATGAAGATTTAGTGCTTCCTTGCGTTTTAAGAAATTATAAATGAATAATACACTGACGAGCCCATCACACGTACAATAATGCCCTATCTTCCACGGAGGTCAGTTTTTGGTGTCGGTTGTGGAGTTTTATCTTCGTCAATCCACAAACTTTCCTCCTTGAACATTGTCGTATGTCAGTGTACTGCAGATTTATTCTTAACTAACAACTGATTTCCCCAAAACGGAAACTACTTGTGAATCAACCTAGTAGACATGAACGAAGTGAGATAGATAGATAGATAGATAGTTAGATAGATAGATAGATAGATATGAACAGATTGAATAGATAGATAGATAGATTGATATGAACAGTCCGATATAGATAGATAGATATGAACAGATTGAATAGATAGATAGATAGATTGATATGAACAGTCCGATAGATAGATAGATAGATAGATAGATAGATAGATAGATAGATAGATAGATAGATAGATTGATATGAACAGTCCGATATAGATAGATAGATAGATAGATAGATTGATATGAACAGTCCGATATAGATAGATAGATAGATAGATAGATTGATATGAACAGTCCGATATAGATAGATAGATAGATAGATTGATATGAACAGTCCGATATAGATAGATAGATAGATAGATTGATATGAACAGTCCGATATAGATAGATAGATAGATTGATATGAACAGTCCGATAGATAGATAGATAGATAGATAGATAGATAGATAGATAGATAGATAGATAGATAGATATGAACAGATTGAATAGATAGATAGATTGATATGAACAGTCCGATAGATAGATAGATAGATAGATAGATAGATATGAACAGATTGAATAGATAGATAGATAGATAGATATGAACAGATTGAATAGATAGATAGATAGATAGATATGAACAGATTGAATAGATAGATAGATAGATAGATTGATATGAACAGTCAGATAGATAGATAGATAGATAGATAGATAGATAGATATGAACAGATTGAATAGATAGATAGATAGATTGATATGAACAGTCAGATAGATAGATAGATATGAACAGATTGAATAGATAGATAGATTGATATGAACAGTCCGATAGATAGATAGATAGATAGATAGATAGATAGATAGATTGATATGAACAGTCCGATATAGATAGATAGATAGATTGATATGAACAGTCCGATATAGATAGATAGATAGATAGATAGATAGATATGAACAGATTGAATAGATAGATAGATAGATTGATATGAACAGTCCGATAGATAGATAGATAGATAGATAGATATGAACAGATTGAATAGATAGATAGATAGATAGATAGATAGATAGATATGAACAGATTGAATAGATAGATAGATAGATAGATAGATATGAACAGATTGAATAGATAGATAGATAGATAGATAGATATGAACAGATTGAATAGATAGATAGATAGATAGATAGATTGATATGAACAGTCAGATAGATAGATAGATATGAACAGATTGAATAGATAGATAGATAGATTGATATGAACAGTCTGATAGATAGATAGATAGATAGATAGATAGATATGAACAAATGAAAAAGATAGATGTGAAAAAATTAAAAAGATATCAATAAATAAAAACAGATATATAGATATGAAGAAATTTAAAAATAGATAGATATGAACAAATGAAAACGGTAGATAAAGATATATATATATGAACAAATTAATATATATATAGATATATAGATATATAGATAGATAGATATGAACAGATTAAATAGATAGATAGATAGATATGAACAGATTAAATAGATAGATAGATAGATATGAACAGATTAAATAGACAGAGAGATAGATATGAACAGATTAATAAGATAGATAGATAGATAGATCGATATGAACATAGATAGATAGATATGAACAGATTAGATAGATAGATAGATAGATATGAACAAATGAAAAAGATAGATGTGAAAAAATTAAAAAGATATCAATAAATAAAAACAGATATATAGATATGAAGAAATTTAAAAATATATAGATATGAACAAATGAAAACGGTAGATAAAGATATATATATATATCAACAAATTAATATATATATATATAGATATATAGATAGATAGATAGATATGAACAGATTATATAGATAGATAGATATGAACAGATTAAATAGATAGATAGAGAGATAGATATGAACAGATTAAATAGATAGATAGAGAGATAGATATGAACAGATTAAATAGATAGATAGATAGATATGAACAGATTAAATAGATAGATAGAGAGATAGATATGAACAGATTAAATAGATAGATAGATAGATAGATAGATAGATATGAACAGATTAAATAGATAAACAGAGAGATAGATATGAACAGATTAATAAGATAGATAGATAGATAGATATGAACATAGATAGATAGATATGAACAGATTAGATAGATAGATAGATAGATATGAACAAATGAAAAAGATAGATGTGAAAAAATTAAAAAGATATGAATAAATAAAAACAGATATATAGATATGAAGAAATTTAAAAATAGATATGAACAAATGAAAACGGTAGATAAAGATATATATATATATATGAACAAATTAATATATATATATATATATATATAGACAGATAGATAGATAGATATGAACAGATTAAATAGATAGATAGAAAGATATATAGATATGAACAGATTAAATAGATAGATAGATAGATATGAATAGATTAAATAGATAGATAGATAGATAGATAGATAGATATGAATAGATTAAATAGATAGATAGATAGATAGATATGAATAGATTAAATAGATAGATAGATAGACAGAGAGATAGATATGAACAGATTAAAAAGATAGATAGATAGAGGGATAGAGAGATAGATATGAACAGATTAAAACGATAGATAGATAGATAGATAGATAGATAGATAGATATGAACAGATTAAAACGATAGATAGATAGATAGATAGATAGATATGAACAGATTAAAAAGATAGATAGATAGATAGATAGATATGAACAGATTAAAAAGATAGATAGATAGATATGAACAGATTAAAAAAATAGATAGATAGATAGATAGATAGATATGAACAGATTAAAAAGATAGATAGATATGAACAGTTTAAAAAGATAGATAAATAGATAGATATGAACAGATTAAAAAGATAGATAAATAGATAGATATGAACAAATAAAAAATAGATTGATAGATAGGTAAATACATATCATCAAATTATAAAGATAGATATGAACAGATCCAGGGTGCGATTGGTAAATTTTCACCATTTTATATTTTTAATTTCGCGCATGCGCTTTGCACCGGGAGCTCCAATTGGAACATTTCAGAGAGTTTAGATTTCAATCTGTGGACAGTGCAGAAGATTCGGAAAGAGTTGGATGAGTCTAAAGGTGATTGCGAATGTGTTTGGAGTAATGACTGATGGTGGCGACATTATGCCTCCATCCATCTTCCCACAGAGCCTTAAACTCAACATGGAGGCCTACATCAAGTGCTTTGAGGAGGTAGTGCTATGCCCAGGGCCATGAGGGTGGCAGGAGATACTATGTCTGACAACAAGTCTCTGCACCATGCCAGACAAGCAGGAAAATCCAGTCATGGCTGTCAGACAATTTCTGCGACCACATCACCGCTTACATCTGACCACCTCTCTCTGTGTGTTGGGCGAAGTTGAGTGAGAGACCAACAAAACTCCTTGTACCACCGAAGACGAATTGAAGGCAAGGATTATGGCAGCATTCACCAACTTAAACACGGAGACAGACCAGTAGAAATGCAGGTGATTCCGAAGTCGTCTGGAGGCCGTAGTTGAAGCCAATGGTGATTTTATTGAATAAATTTACTCTTTAGTATTTCAAGATATTTTTGTGTAATTTTAGTAAATATATCTGTTAAAATGAAATACCAGCGTTTTTTTAAAAACATTTTGCGTAATTTAGACGACAATTTATCCATTGCATCCTGGAGATAGATATAATAATCATATCATGTATAACGGATTTCCAAAATCTTTTCCTGTTATTTTCACTGTATGTGACTTTGCATGGAGGAAAAGAACTTTTTTTTAATGCACTGTGCACGCTACACCAGATTTATCCTTAACTGCCACTTATGATTAGTAGTTAGTATGATACATTCGTAGGGTTCTTAAAAGTGGAAACTATTTATGAATCTACTTTATAGAATCTTGTAATTTACTAAGCGTAGCTTAGATATGACATAAAATCACAAGCATGGAGCATCCAGTGAGGATCGAACTCACTAGTCAGTCGTAATTAATCTAGCGGGACAAGCTTGCTAACCATTACATCACATTATTAAATTCATAATAGTTTAAATATAGTATACCTACGAGAAACAAACAGCAAGATTTCTTTTACACATGGAGCCAGGTCAAGAAGCTGTACAGCATATGTGTAGAAATATTCATTTCGCCAAACCTGACCAGGTTACCAAATATCTTCATTCTTAAATCCTTTTCACGTTTACAAATCACCTTGAAATTTCCAACGATATTCTGTGTCTCCATTAGTCTTTGCTGCGTTTTCACAACCTTACACCGCACCTAGCTTTAAATTTTTCTAACCGGTTCAGCGATGTGTGTACCGAGTGTAAAGTAGAAAAAATAACAGGTATATATATTTGTGTTTTTCGGTCATGCATCATCATCGTCAGTCCCATGCCTGAGTGAGGTCTTAGGGTTGCTACGCAGCTGAGTACTGACCAGTCTCGGGAGGGGTATTCATTCATGCGTGGCGAGTAGACCTGGCAGAGCCCATCCTACTCCAGGTCATACCACAGCCGATGTCCTCCAACTTGAAAACTCGCTTCGTGAAGATTATATCGGAGGAACCTTCTACCCTAGTCTTTGATTTCAGTCTAGGAAGCCCACTGCCCAACGATACATACATAGCTATGGAGTCCAGTTTGGTTTTATTTTTAATCCTGTTTGGTATCAAGTCATCCATCTCAAAACCAAAACCAGTTTAGTCGCTAATGAACCGACCAAGCAGAAGACAGTAATGAGTTACATAGTACCATTAGCACTCTTAAAGTGAGCTGATATAAATTGTCATTAAAACTAAAAAAATAATATCTCCAAAACACTCAATATTAAACAAAATTTGAAAATGCAATTAATTTGCAGCCTTATCTCCCCTACTTGAAATATGAGATATTCTGTTGATACAGTAACACGCAAAATGAACGTTAGTTAGTTCCTCACACGTTCAGTATTTTCCTGTGTCGACTTTGACGTATGATCCTGTTTGGAGAACTCGGGAAGAGGCTACGCAGAGGACCAAAACGACGCTTCAAGGATCAGTAGAAGACATCCCAACATTGACCCTAAGGCCTAAGAAACCATCGCTGAAAATCGGCCTTCCTGAAGCGTCTTTCGATTCCAACCATCAACATGAAGAGGATCTGCGACATGCTGTCAGGAGGGTCCGACTCACCCAGCCGCGTCCACCACTCACACTCCTCTGTAACTCCTGCTCAGGACTTTTCAGGAGCCGGCTGGGCCTTCACAGCCATATCCGTCACCGCCAGCAGAGGAGAGAAAGGGAATAAGGAGAAATGCTAGCGGGTGCCGACAACTACAGAATTTCTATCACCGAAGTCGTTGGGCGTTATACGACTCCTTAAAAGTTACTATATTGGTGACCAGAGATATTTCCCACAGACTGTATTTTCACACTGCATAAGGCGAGTGGTTCCAGCTATGCAATCTTATATATACGGCAAATACCCAGAGATAAAGTAAGTTTACATTAAGATTTGTGTAATAGATCAAGGCAAATGTCTTTCGTATTTTGTCTTCTAGTGAAAGAGAGCTGGAGGGCCAGCACCTTTCTTATGGCACCGAAAAATAGGATTAGAAAAGGCGTTGAAACATTCAGTTCATAAATGGCGTATTCCTGCCATATCTGGGCAATCCTAAATTTCTAGCCCTGATAGAATTCAAAATCATTTTTGTGGGTGATGACATTTGTCTTCGAGCGAATAACTGAAAAACTAATCAGGTGTCCGGAGATCCAGACAGTACTTTCTCCTTTACCCCCGAGTGTTTATCTTATAGCCGTTGAGTAATATCTTTTGTTGCCAAAACAAGGGAATATTTTATTACTAAGAAAAGAGGAGCAAGTTGGTTGACTGATAAAAATATAGAGACGCACTGTTTTATATTATAGAATAAATGACTGTTGTCGATCCAGTTCTGAGCATATACAACCCTTTAAAAAGCTGCGTTTTGTACCACCCTGAGGAAGAGATGAAGGGGCAGATATCAAGAAAGCAGCAATAGCAACACTGACCAACTAAATAGTTCCAAACAAAAATATCAGTAGCTTAGATATCGACAAGTTCCAAGTCCCCTGTTTTTTTTTCTATTTTTTTGACTAACATTAAACACTGACTTGCTACAATTTTTATTTATTGAATATATAATTATAATTTCAGGCTACAGAAATGAATTGAAGTTCCGTCATTCAGATAGTTCGTACAGTGCCTTCGGAGAGAAAGACGTCAATGGAAGTACATGGTAAATTTCATTTGATTTTTTTATTGACTTGACCATTCACACGGTCCTGGAGGAAGAAAAATGACTGGAATTAAGCAGTTGATTAAATGGAATTAGTAAGCAGACGTACAGTACTGATAATAACACTGGTGTAGAATGTTCTCAAAGAAGATCTAAGAATAACACATAATAATTTAAATAAAATAACCCCGCCTGTGTTAAGTGGATAAAATAATCCACCTTCAATAAGCAATTAATATTCAACCTCATTAAAATTAACAGTAGATAAAGTAGTAACAAATAGTTCAATTATTGTGGCCCGACTGTTCAATGTGGTCTGAGGTATACTTGTTAAATTATTGTGATGAGAGTGCATTATTGCTTTAGTCAATTAAGTTTATTCAATTTAGTCAATTGTTTCACTGAAGCCATTGTCTTCCTCCAGGACCGTGTCTTTCTTTTTAATCATTTCACCCCAACTAAGGTAATAAAAGCCACAAGTGTTACTGAGAGTGAAAGAAACAGAGAGGACAATAAAAGAACAGGATTCAAGGAGACAGATGATTGACATTGCATTTAAATTTTCGAAGATCGTAGTTGACAGGAAAGCAAAAAGCCGAAAAAGTAAAAAGTGCAAGAGAAGAAACTGTTAACATAGAACTTAGCGTTAAAGCTAACAATTTCTACAGTGACATTATGAGACTTAACTGCCAATCTAGTATTGCGCTCAAATTCGTGAAGTCGTGGTATTAAAGAGGAAAGATCGATAAATGATAGTCAAATCTTTTTTCCTTGGCTAAATTTTACCCATTACAAGTTAGTCGAAGTGGTAACGATGAATGTTGTGTGTGATAGTGAGTGAAAGTGAAGGTGGTAGGAAGTGAAAGTTATGAGGATAAGAAATATACATTCTTGAAGAGGTCAATATTAAAGTGTTCAAGAAAGCACCTACACAGGAGTTCGTTTACACAAACTGACAGTTCTTGGGAGAAATCTGTCGAAGTTGGACTTCTTTCTTACGTTTGAAACACGGGGGAAACGAGGATGATTCGCCTTCGTGCAAGTAGCTCGGAGTGTAAGATGTAAAGATCTGAACTGGTGGAACTAAAGAATAGGTTATTTAAAGCTGAAATCTAAACATTTTTGTATGCAACTTTATTTTACTTTTGGAGATAATAATGGTTTAGTGATACAAGTCTTACTAATTAACCCATAGCTGGAGGAGAAGAGGTATGCGCGTAAGTGAATATAACGAACCCGACTGGAATTGGAACTCCAGTCATTATCCATTACACAACCAACCTAGAATTCCCAAGTGGTCACTCATCCTGGTACTGACTAGGCTCGATTTTCCTTAACTTCTGTGATCTTACGGGGGCCTGCGTTTCAACGTAATATGGTCGTAAGCAAGAAAGAATGGGGCACTCTGAACATTTAACATGAAAACCACTTGCATATTTATAGTTAAGTTTAAGTCTAGTGTTAGGAATAACCCTAATAATAGCCTCGTGTTTTCAATAGTTCAGAGACGGAAATACCGAAAGAAATTGCTATACATAGATATACAATAGATCAATGTATAATACTGACAATTTCTCTTCTCAGAAATTCGGAAAGAAATGGTCAGACCAGTACGGACGAATAGAGCCAGAAGGAGGATATTAATCGGAACATATTAATACAAAACGAGAAATACTCGTGAAAATTTCACGTTTTTCCTATTTGAATTTTCGTGTGAATCTTAATTCTTAAGTTAATGATTGAATAAACTCATGGCGAGTTCTATGACCACAAAATATCCGTAGAACTTTCCATATCGCATCTTTAGCTTAACAATTTTATCAAAATATTGTAATAACAATTATAAATAGGAATACTTTCCCGTCTTTAAGAAGTAAGATGTACAAATAAAAATGTTTGAAATTGACAGTTCTTTTCCATTTCATTGAAACAGCCGTTAAACATATCTATTCTCCAGAGTCTGTCTATATTTCTGAGATGAGGTATTATGTACAGTATTTACATTAGTCGGACTATTGTCCTCATCTTTGTCGCCATATTTGTCACAACGTTTCGGCCGTTGTACGCTCCGGCCTTCTTCAGGTGGTTGGAATTTCGAACTGAACCCTTTATTTCGATCACTGGGGAGACTGTTCTAGTTCCACGAGCCATTAGGTTTATAATACCCAGAAATTCATACCCAGATGTCCTCAAGGACACATGGCACAGTGGATAAAGGCGTTGGCTAGATCCAGTGACAGACCCAAAGAGTGTGAGTTCAATACCCGGTTAAGGCAGTGGAGAACTTTCAGAGGGTAAATTAGCAGGAGATAACTGATAACTGACATCCATCAAACATGGCTCGTGATCGAAATAAAGGGTTCAGTTCGAAATTCCAACCCCCTGAAGAAGGCCGGAGCGTACAACGGCCGAAACGTTGTGACAAATATGGCGACAAAGATGAGGACAATAGTCCGACTAATGTAAATACTATATCTATTCTCCTTTTCTATTTTCCAAGTAGCGACTCTAATATGTTTTGTTTTCCCACGCAATTAAAACGGAATAGTTCATTATTCATGAGGTATTGGCAGGAGACGTTAAAAACGTCTTTCTTTCTTTCTTTCTTTCTTTCATGAATTTAAGCGTACTACAAGATTGGCAGTTAGGGATCATCATGTTACAGATGAAATCGCTAGAAGTAACCATAAGTTCTATGCTAGCAGTTTCTTCTTTTTCACCTGTTACTTATACAACATTCTTCCGACTTTTCTGTCAACTACGATCTTTAAGAATTTAGATGTCATTCCAATCGTCATCTTCTGTCGGATTGAATCCTGTTCTTTCATTATCCTTTCAACTCAGTAAGGTTTTCTCAGTTTTCTTCATTCTTAGTAGACCCTTGCATCTTACTGGCTTTATTACCTTGCTTGCGGGGGAATAATAATAAAAAAAAAAACTTACCTGAAATCATGTCAAAATAGACTTTGCACTCAGTGTTTAATAGAGAAACAGGGTTTATACGCCGGTTGACCAAAGAGATAACCTCCTCACCGCCAGGTGCAGATCCGCGCCGTCAATAGATTCCGATGGCTGCTCCCGACATATATACACGTGGTTGACCCAGTTGTGCCTAGAAGATGTACACCTGGGATAAACCGGATGAAAGGTACATATACAAGCACTCACCCGAGAAGGAAGAAAGAGAGAATAGTCTCTTACACCTTCGCAAAAATGTCGAACCACTTTCGAAGAAAAAAAAAACAAAGCCATACACCAGGCAGTACTGACGAAGTTCGGCGTGGAATAAACAATGTTACATATGAGAAATTTAGTATCGTGTTTTCATTAATCTACGTACGATAAACTTACATTTACATTGAGATAGCCTTTAAATGTTAATAATTTTCTTTACACAGGTTGACTGCATTTGTGGTTAAATGCTTTGCTCAAGCCCGAAAAACTATTCCCAATATTTCTATCGAAGAAAGTTCGGTGAGAGACTCTTTAGAGTGGCTCCTAAAACAACAACTTCCTTCTGGTAGATTTAATGAAACCGGAAAGGTTATACACCAAGATATGCAAGTAAGTAGTCAGTACACGCAGCACACACACATACACGATATATATATATATATATATATATATATATATATATATATATATATATATATATATATACAGGAAGTAATCCGTTGGTATAATCCAAGCGAGTCCTATTAACACAATATAGAATTTTAAATATTAAATATTAAATGTTAAAACTGGCTCACAAAGAGCGCTCAATGTTTATTTTCATTAAACAGAGCAAAATCTTTATTGTACGAAATATATATATATATATATATATATATATATATATATATATATATATATATAATATAATTATAATATTTTTTGTTTTTAAAAATATGATTCCTTCGCTACATAAGAGTTCTCATGTTTCAAAAGCGAGAGCCGAGACCCCTAACATAATTTTTTAAGTTATGTTGAGTTAAGGTGCCTGGACCCGCTTACTCGTCAAGCGAGAATTTGGGAATAAGCTATCTTTTGGTTAGCGCGTGTTTATAAGTGCGGTCTCTTGGAACATTAGTTGCTATGGAAACGGCTAGTGTCGGCCATTTTGGTTAGGTGGTTCAAAGAGCTAAGAATTAATTTAGGGGTCTCGGCTCTCGCTTTTGAAACATGAGAACTCTTATGTAACGAAGGAATCATATTTTTAAAAACAAAAAATATTATAATATAAGCTCTACTTCTGTATGGAGCACTGTCTTTTTGAAAATAAAAGCAAAAATACTAAGGAACACCGGATTATTTACCTAACGTGTTCTTTCATATTTTTCTGCATACCTGCATATATATATATATATATATATATATATATATATATATATATATATATATATATGTGTGTATGTATTTGGGATCTAATATAGATAAAATATAGATCGATATCCGACATGATGATAAGAATAAATAGGAAACGTTTATCAATCTACCATGTTTCACTTTTATTAAAGCTTCATCCGAGAATGACTTACGAAGATATATGAGAAATAGAAAAAAAGAAGAAAGAAATTGGAATATTTTTCCTTTCGTCTTGTTTGATTTTCATTGGTCAATCATGTTTCATATGCATTCGACTTTTCAAACCAGCGTTAGTATAATTTTTGGCGTTCTGGATTCAAGGGGAGACGACAGATTCATTCGAGATTTCAAGAAATTAACGGATTCCAAGCCTTACCGAATAAAAAACGTAAATATTGCTTTATGTATGTAAGTGTATAATAATTCTAGTTTGTCTTTGTCGGATTCGGATGATATTCGTAAGTGTATGTGTGCCTTGACGTTACGTTTCTTGATTTTTCGCATGTTCATTTGAGAACATTTTTACGTACATTTAAAAAAAAGTTAAGCCCGCTACGGTAGAGAGGTGCCCTGTATTTTCGCAACTACCTTGGATTAGAGCTGGAGGTGAAAACCTCTCCAGGCAAATTTCGTCTAGTGTCCGTTTTTTCTGCTGTGGTTCGTGTGGTATTCAATACCAGGCCGATCCTCTCATCTATCCGTAAAGATGTTCTCCCTCCTCATCAAGTTAATTGACATATACAAATATAATTGTGGTTGCGAAGTCAGTTACATAGGGAGGATTACCCAGCAATTAGATGTGAGGATAAAACAACGTGTGCCAGGTAAAATCAGTAATCACACCTTGGATTCAAATGAACTAATCCCAAATACCCATGGATCCTTAATTTGTGAGTACCTTTTAAAGAACAGTAAGTGTTCGACTGAATTCAGTGTTGACTGGTTTACTGCTTTGTCATAGTCAGACTCTTTATTTTATCTAAAAGTACTAGACTCACTGTATATCGTCTTGCAAATCGTTTCTCTGTAAACAGCGTGGTTGTTTGCTGGGGCTTGCTATCATTATTCTCTAGTACTCCCCGCCCCTCCCTCTTTTTCCCTTCTGTATTCTCTCATCAATCATTTGCTAATCAGATTTATTGTGTTTTACTCCTTTTCTCCCGTTTAAAAACATTTTCCTCTTTCATTTCATCAGATTTTTTTTTGAGAGAGAGAGAGAGAGAGAGATAGAGAGAGAGATAGAGAGAGATAGAGAGAGATAGAGAGAGATCGAGAGAGAGAGATCGAGAGAGAGAGAGAGATCGAGAGAGAGATCGAGAGATCATCCACAGTAAATTTACGTCCAGGTACTTACAACGTTTCACCATTCTTGCCAGATCTATTTCCACGATGTGGGATTTTTATTAACAACAGTGGTGTAAACATAAACAAAACAAAAAGTATCTCTAAATGGAATCGGCTTGTGTATATGAGGTCTGCTTGAAAAGTAATGGGACTGGGTGTGCTCTGTGT
This sequence comes from Acanthosepion esculentum, assembly GCA_964036315.1. NCBI lineage: Eukaryota > Metazoa > Mollusca > Cephalopoda > Sepiida > Sepiidae > Acanthosepion > Acanthosepion esculentum. The sequence continues at coordinate 60,512,695 of OZ038510.1, forward strand.
GCCCTGGGCGAAAGAGGGATAAGGGGATTACATTATCATCTAACATGATGAGAGTATACAACTATAACCTTACCTTTCTTCAACCATTGCATTTTTTCACATTCGAGCGCTGTGGCATGACAAATTGTGGCTGCTTCACTACGAAAGTTTTTATAAGGCGGACTAACGGACCAGATGTTGCCTTCGGCCAACGGGATCACCGACTGCCCTTCTCCCCATCTCTAAGTGCAGCTGTCGCTCTCACTATTCCTCTCTAGATCATGACGGATAGCTTGTTATTAACCCATTCCGGAATGAGACTTGACAACGAGGGTGGACTGAAAAGTTCATGTACAATGAAAGAGTGATTCTAGAGCTGTGAACTCTTGCGCGCATTAATTTCAATTCTTATTAATAACTGCATTGTTTCTTTCCAAACTGACATATAAGTCCACGACCGGAATGTCCTAAATAAGTGGCACCTAAAACCTCAAAGTTTTTAATTGTATATTTATTTCCTTTTTTTAGTACTTGTGATCAGCGAATGATTAATTGAAAATTCTCACATCTCGATTTTACTGTTGCTTTTCATAAAACTACCGTCAAACCAAGATAAGATCACCCATAGTCCACTTGACTCTGAGGGTGCTACGAAATAGACAAGCTTGGCACATTGTGTCTCACATTTACCTGTTTCCTTTATAGCGTTCGATCTGTGCATCTCGGCATCATCTCTACACTTATGTTCTTCATTTTCGTAGATGGGATACAGTGTTTGAAGATGGAAGAAGTGGGGGATTCCATTTTGGTTCCTCATCTGATGAGGGAAGCAGTGTTGAGAGCTTTTTTATATCTGCTATTCTTTTCTCGTTTAATATTTTTTTCCATTTTCTGATTCTAGGGTGGCGCCACAAAAGACATCCCGATGAATGCCTATATCCTCATTACACTTCTAGAAACAACAGAATACCAAGTGGTAAGTAATAAAATAACTTGAAAAAGAAACTAGGCTTAAATCGATAGAAGGCTACAATAATAATAGACAAATTAAATTCCGAACTCAATGTGAGAAAAGCTTACTAGCTATCGCTCAACAACAAGCACATTCAACAAACAGAAATTTGTAATTGGAGTAAAAAAGATTGTTTTGAAGCAGTCCTGGAAATCGACTTTTTGGGTTTGTTTTTTTTTTATTGGTGTTTTTTTTTTTGCACACACATAGATAATTTATCAGTATCTCTTAGAAACAAAGTAAGACATAATTTTGATTTTTAAAATGCTACGTTATTAAAATAACATAACTTATTAAATAGAAAATACAGAGAGTGTATATTAGTAAATAATCGACATACCCATCTAAATACCAATCAAATACCGTCACCAATATTCATAAAATGATAATGAACATAGATAGATAGATAGATAATGATCATAGATAGATAAAGAACATGAGTAATAAATATACATATACCTACGTTAGAAGTGCAACTTAAAGTTTCGTTGTTCTACCAACTCATCAGGCGCGAATTATTATTGTTAATCTATCTATCTAACTATCTCTCTCTCTCTCTCTCTCTCTATATATATATATATATATATATATATATATATATATATATACTGAATTTTATGTGAGGAACGCTAAATAAAACGCAGATTCAAAGCTCAATACATATATATATGCATATATATGTTATGAACATAGATAAATTAATCGATAGATAATGAACACATACACACACACACACACACACACACACACATATATATATATATATATTTCTATGGAAATATATATATATATATATATATATATTTCTATGGAAATATATATATATATATATACACACGCTTATTGTTAGTTTATATATATATATACACACGCTCTATATATATATATACACACGCTCTATCTCTGATATTGAGCACTTTACCCCATAAATATAGCACACTTTAAGACTATATTTCTGCATATATATATATATATATATTTCTATGAAAATATATATATATATATATATAAAATATATATTTCTATGGAAATATATATATATATATATATATATATATATATATATATATATATATATTCTATGGAAATAGGTTTATGGCCCTAGGTTTCACGCTGGGTTTTGACCAAGGGTTTCACGCTTTTGGATCATCAGTTAATGATCGCAAAAGCCAGGGTCATAAACTCATATCTATACAATTAAATATGTTAGCTCTATCACTGATATTCAGCACTGTGCATATATAATATATATAGAAAATACACACATATAT
>OZ038510.1:60519956-60527456 GCA_964036315.1 Acanthosepion esculentum
CATAAAATTAAGGAACTGGGGCTAACAAATGTAAAAAAAAATATTTTTACCAAGATTTTCTAAAAAACATATTTAAACAATAATTTAATTAATTTGTGAATAATTCACTTATGAAATAAGTCAACTGACAAAAATTAAATAATTTAATGTACAGTATTAACGTAAAAAGAAAATAATTGCTAAAATAAGATCAAAGGGAGATTAAAAATAATGTAAAGTTAATTATTAGTATTAAATATATACTTTATGGTATGATGGTTTGTTGATACATTTAAACCATTTATTCTCTCTTTTGAATTTATTTACAACATTAAAGCAAGGAGAAAATCATTCCTGTGATAAGTTCTAATGAAAATTTAAATTATTTTTTCTATCTTTGAAGGATGGTTACCAGCAGGCAATTCAATCTCTTGCGAACAACCTTAAGCAGTGGATAGACTCAGAGGCCGAAAAAGATCCGTATTCTCTGGCAGTTCTTCTATATGGCATGAGTCTTCTAGAAGACGATGATTATTTTCAGAAAATCTATGAGGAGCTCGATCATAAATCGACCAAGGAAGGTATGATATGAGTTGTGTACTTTCTTTTTTACACTAAAATTCAGCTACAACATTGCTCGAGGCCCATTCAGGTTAAAGGATTATAGTTAAAATGTTTGTACGAAAGGGTGTGGAAAGTGAATGAAAAAGGGGGTTGTAAGAAGTGAAAGTTATTGGGAAAAGGAGGTAGATTAGGATTAACCATTGACTTTAAGTTTCTTGCGTTCAGCTAAACACCCATGTCCCACAAAGTATCAGTTCTTAGGTAACAGCTGTCTGAGTCGAACTTCTCGCACGCATTTAGAATACGGAGCAAATGATTTGACTCGGTGCGAGTAGCAAGGCATGTCATAGTTGTAAAGGTATGAGCTGGTAGAATGAAGATTATCTGTACATTTGCCATGGAAATAGCGATAGACTTGTGGTGTTGCGTCTGTGAGACATAGGCCTCAGTGTGGAGGACAGGTTTTACAAGTCAAGAGCTTTTATGATCTCAAAAATATTACAGCGAATCCTCTACCTCACACGTATAAATATGTGTAAAAGCGATGTGGCAATTAAATAATGATACTGGACATGTGGAAAATGAACCCCAGCGTTTATGAACGAATAGCACATTATGCATTAACCATTTGTTTCAATCTGCCCGCGTCTTCAATTTGTTGTTTATAATAGTAATATGATAATTGATTGACATGAAATGTCCGAACAAAGTATACAAGATGAATACCGTGAAAACAAGTTGATGTTGAATATTTTTTGTTGGGGTTTCGCCCCTTTTTTTATCGTGACCCTCTTTCTCTCCTTTTTTTGATCATGACCCTCTTTCTCTCCTTTTTTTTATCGTGACCCTCTTTCTCTCCTTTTTTTGATCGTGACATTTTTTCGCATCTTTTTCAATAATATCACATTTTTGCACCTTATTTGATCGTCTCCCTCTATCGTTCCTTTTTCGATCGGGTCCCACTTCCTCTCCTATTTTGATCATGTCCATCTTTTGTTTCTTTTTCATAATGTCACATTTTTGTGCCTTATTTGATCGTCTCCCTCCATCGTTCATTTTTCTATCTTGTCGCTCTTCCTATCCTGTTTTGATCATGTCCATCTTTCGTTTCTTTTAAGATAATGTCACATTTTTGTGCCTTATTTGATCGTCTCTCTCTGTCGTTTCTTTTTGGTCATGTTCCTCTTTCTCGCTTTTTTTATCATCTTCTATCGTTACTTTTTTGATCGTTACTTTCTCTCTTTTTTTTGGTCTTCTCCCTCTATCAGTCCTTTTTCAACCGTGTCTCTCTTACTCTCCTTTTTTGATAGTCCCCCGCTATCATTCCTTGTTCAATCGTGTCCCGCTTACTCTCCTCTTTTGATTGTGTCCCTCTTTCGATCGTTTTTCTATCGTGCTCCACTTTCTCTCCTTTCATTACCGTGTCGATCTTTCACTCCATTTTTAATCGTATGTCACTTTCTCTCATTATACGAGCATGTCCCTCTTTCTCTTTTTATTCGATCGTGTCACTTGCTTCTCCTTTTTCGATTGTCTTCCTCTTTCTCCTTTTTTGAAAGTTTCCCTCTATCATTCCTGTCTCGATCACACCCCACTTTTTGTCCTATTTTGATTTTGTCCCTCTTTCGCTCTTTTCTCGATCGTCTCCCTTTTTTGATTCCAGATCACCCATGTGTAATTACGCGTCAGTGGATGTAAAAACCTGAGTGAAATTCCAACTCGTCTCTCCGATTTCTCATTCCGAGCCGTTATCCACTATACCACCTGTACATCCAAGCTTATAGCATCTAGTTATTCACAAGCGCTCACTCATCTAGATATTTTGTTTAACTATGGCGATTGAACGGTGTTTCATCGTGGTATGGCCGTAACCTCTTGATGTTTATATCGTGTCCCTCGGGCTTGTTTTTACCGTTATGTCAGTTTATGTGGTTAGATTCCAGTCTGCGCCCGTGTGAGCAGAAACTGGTAAAGGCCCTATGTAAGTTCGAGAAAAGAACGAAAAGTAAACCCGAATCACGTGTTCAGTAAACTGAGCTCTTCATTCAAGATTCATCTGACGTACTTATGTCTTCTTTCCAGATCTTTACTTCGGCCAGAGAAAACTTCAACTAATAGTCTACTCATCATTAATTGGGACTCTCATTCTCACTGTCTCTCTGTACATCTCGACAAATGACTTGTTACCAACTCATTTTAGAATACGACCTAGTTATATAAGCGTGCACCGGGAATGCCTTAACTTCCGATCGGGTAGCACTTGATCCCTGACAGTTTTTATTTATTTCATTTCCTTTTTTTGCTATTTGTGTATAGCGGATGGTTGAAATTTTCCCATCTGGATTTTAGTTGCGAACCTGTCGCAAAGTACCAGTCGCTTCAAGCCTCGATAAAATCATTTGTTTCTGTGGATATCCCCAAGTAAAAGACGATCACGGCCCATTGTGTCACATATGCACCTTATTTTTCTTTTGATTTTTAGCGTTCAATCCGTGCATGCCGGCGTTATATGTACCATATTTTCTCCCTTTTCGTAGGTGGGATGCAGTACTGGAAGATGAAAGAAGTAGGGTCCCATTTCCGTTCTTCAAATGATGAGAACGGCAATGTAGAGATCTCTTCGTACGTATTATTGGCTTTCGCAAAACAAGCAATGCTTAGAGACGGAATTCCGATTATGAGATGGCTTGTATCTCAGCGTAATTCCATGGGAGGTTACCATTCGACACAAGTAAGTCAATGAACTATTAGAAAATGCATGTTCACTTCGAATAAAACAGTGATTGATGTGATTTTTTTTTTTGTTTTTTTCCGAATTATCAACCTATTGCAGATTATTTAAAGCCAGAAGATTTACTGATACAAGTCCTATGAATTAATTATTTAGAGATAATAAGGATTTACTGATGCAATCTAGTCCTGGATGTGACGATAAACTACATCCAGCGTTAAGGCCTCTGATCTGGAGATTGGAGGTTTTTTAGGAGCATGGTCATTTTACTAGGTATTTTTTTTCTTTCACTGTGTTTTGCTTTTGTTCGGGGGTTCACTATTTGGGAGAAAAACATCCAATCTTCCGATCAGAGGCTTTGCTGCCGGATGTCGTTTATCGACATACCCAGGACGTCGCAAGAGTTTGTCGAAAGTTTTTTCACATCAAAACCCGCGGAAAGGTATCGAAGAGATGTCTAATGTTGCAAAAAGTCAATACAAATAAATGTGAATAAGAATAATGGTTGGCCGTTCGTATCTGGGTATGTCTGTTAACAAGGGCGGGTAGTCAATCCCTGTTGCAGACGCCTGCTCAGGCAGATTTGTGTTTGTTCAACATTCACAGAGTCTACCTGTAGTTTATACTTCAACTATCTTAGCGGATCTTAGTTATAATTTCTGGGAAAAGGCGCATTATCTGGTGTGATTAATAGTATGAACAAGGCCAGCACGCTCAAACACTCGGTCACGATGACTTGTGACTTTGTGCTAGCACAACCATCGACAGCTCCTAAATAGTTCCATCATCCCAATTTCACTCAAAAGGCTTGGGTCAATCTGTGGTATGATTTTCAGGCACTTGCCAAATGTGCGGAACATTGGGATCGCCTCCCTAGGCCGATAACATCAAGAAATCACCTTCCTGACAAATCGACTGGGGAGATTCGACCCCGGGTCTCATGGTCAGAAAGCAAACGTTCTAAACACTCGGCCACGTGCCTATTAAAAACATGAATATCTAACTGAATAAAATGTAATTGTAATTAATTTAAAAAAATAATAATATTGATAAACAAAAACGGAAATAATTTATGACTCAACCTAATAAATCACTTAAACTTTTGATTAAATACAGTTTTTAAGTACATTTATTTATTTACGGAACAAACACTCAGCATATTCAATTACCTCTAATGTTTAGACATTTCTGCGACTGAACTGATTGTAGAGTCGTCTATGTAAACTGAGCACCTCATTGAATATTATAAGAAGCTGCTCAAATTAACCCGACTCAGAGCATATTTGTGCGAGAACATTGTGATAAAAAGCAACAAATGGTAGAAAAATTGACAATGAAAATACTTCTTTTCAAAAAACAGGAAGATTATGACTCTTTTTCTTGTAGATTTTAACGTTTCAATTCATCTTGAAATTTTAATATTTCCTCCTTTTTAATTTACCCTGTGGATCACTCTGTTTTGTTTTTCAATTTTCAGGATACAGTTGTTTCTTTGGAAGCACTGTCCAAGTTCGCCAGTCTTCAGGGATGGTCTTCAAAAATGAAAGTGGATGTCACAGCTTTTAACTCACTCGATTATTCCTATAGCTTCCCGACAATTACCAGAGATATTTCTACAATGCTTATCTCGCACACTGTAAGTTGTTGTTTCCTAACTATATATTATTTAGAAACTGTTGTTTTTTATCACAGAAATTTATTCGAATTGCATTCTCAAAATAAACCAAACTCTCATCCACTTTTATGATCGGCATTCCGGCAACGTATTCTTTTATTTTTATTTACACCTTTTTCCCCAAGCGAAGTGGAAGTGCCACTAGTACGCAAGGGGATACAGAGAGTGTAAGTAAGGGGAAAGTCTGCGTATAGTGGGTGTTGAGGAAAGGATAAAAACGGAGGAGGATAAAAAGAGAACAAGGCAATAGATAATGTCGATTGGAATTACATTTAAATTTTTGAAGATTATAGTTATCAGAGAAGCAAGTAAGAGGAAGGGAGTTCCACTGTCGGGAAGTGCGAGAGAAGAAGCTGCTGGAGTAGAAGAAGTATTGACAGTAAAAGGGTGGGAACGAGATGCCAACCTAGTAGCATGCTTAAATTTATGCAGTCGGGGCACCAGTGAAAATAGCTCGTCAGAGCAGCTGCCATAAAAATATTTATAGAAAAGACAGAGGGAAGCCACATTACGTCTGTGAGAAAATGACTGGAATCAGGACCCCAAGTCAGGACCGATCCCATTGCATATCCATCTTTGGATTTTGTCGAGAACCTCGAGATGAACAGCGGGGGAACCAGACCATATATGGCAACAGCATTCCATTCATGGACAAATGGTAGATTTGTAGATGCGAAGGATGGACTCAGACGAGAAAAACCTGGCGCGACGCAGAAAACCGACTTTCCTTGGATTTACATCGTTCGCCATGTTCCCGTTGCCATTATACGACCTGGCCTTCTTCAGCAATTTTGAAACGTTGAAATTTCGAACGAACCCTTTATTTAGTCCAGTGGGGGGGGGGTAGATTGTTCTAATTCCACGTGACATGCCTTTTGGATGTCTCAGTTTCAGTTATTTCTCTTGAGAAACACAACTGTCAAGTTTTTGTTCCTTCTGCTGTGATATTAAACCCACAACTCTTTCCATCACTCAACAACTTTTATCCACTGGGTCATGTGTCCCTGGAGATATCAGTGACTTATAAACCTATTATCTCAGTAAACATTTTTTACCAGAGCTCATATTACATTTTTTTTTGTTATTATTGTTTTTCTCTAGCTCTCTGTATTACTGGTTCCTATATTGTATTAATGTCTATGCTTGGCCGGCTTAGGAGATTTTTGTGGCCTAGCATATGCTGATCCCTTAAGTTTTCGTATTTTCCAGTGATGGTGATTTTCTAAGCGCTGTTTGAATGTGTTGCAAGGTCGAAAGTATGGGAATACCAAGTGAGTATCGAACTCACTACTTGGTTGCTATTGTTCTAGTGAGACACACTTGATAACCATTACACCACGTACAAGTGCCCATATTTTTCTAAGCGTGGCTTTGATGTTGCACAAGGCCAAAAGTATGGGTTACCAAGTGAAGTTCGAACTCACTACTTCACTAGTCGTAAGTGTTCTAGCGCGATGACCTTGCTAAACATTACCCCACGCCAAGGTGCCCCGTATTTTCCAGTGATATTCTCTGTCAATTATTTTATTTTATTTTTTATTGTTTAAAATAACTATTTAAAAAGTTCTTGGTCTACCCAAGAAGGGATAAAAAAAGCTTATATTTTGTTAATTGGTCAGATTTTGTGAAGTGGTTCGGGCTGAGAACTTTAAAGCATCACATGTTATACAGTTGCATATCAAATCCTTTTCGAATGTTTATTTAACCTGAAAAGTATTTGCAGTTTTCTATAAGGATTAACAATTAAATTTTATTTCCATAGCAAAACATAACGTATTCATGAGTAAAATCACTTACAATGAATTACTGTAATAAATTCTTTATATTTTCTTTTTACGATGCACAGATTCGTTTTATTTCTTTTTGAATGTTTCTTGTTAAGTACGTTGTCTTTTAATAATAATAATAATAATAATAATAATAATAATAATAATAATAATAATAAATAATAATAAACCATAGTACATCGACTGCAGCAGCAAAGTAAATGCAATATACTAAATACAGAAACGATTGCAAAATAAGTATTTTTATGGTCAATACTCTGCCCGTACCAAGTAAGCTGATGCAGACAAATCCTGTATCCAGCAGTACTTACGTAGTGCAGGCATAAAAGCTGAAATCAAATCTGCACAGGTCCAATGCTTGTTAACTAGAAATTACCAAGCACACATACTGAAAAATTGTCTTGACCTCAAATATAGATACAGCGATAATTATCTAGAAACATTTGACCATCTTGTATAAGGTTGCACAGTATTAGCACCCGCTGAATAAAGAACTCAGCGTGATAGAAAAGCCAATATCGGCACTAGAAAATATTAAACTTTTTCAGTGAGAAAACGGCAAGAAACTCCTATGAACATCATCCAGGCCCGATTATAGAGATAGGACCTGTAACAATTTTATGGGACTTTACAATACAAAACAATCAAAGCTAATCGCCCAAACACCGTGATCAAAGACCACAGGAACAGAATGTGCTGACTTATTTATATGACAGTCTCTGCAGATTGTAATGTATCTTTGAAGATCTTCAAAAAACTATCAG
>OZ038510.1:60537456-60547456 GCA_964036315.1 Acanthosepion esculentum
TTTATCGATTTTTGATCAGATTTATCGATTTTTTTACGCTAAGAACCTATCTCTTACATTGTACAATGTATTTGTCAAGTTTAGTCAAAATCGGTTGAATGGATCTTGAGTGAAAAGGTATCACACAGACAGACAGACTGACAAATACAGATATCCCCTGTTTTATACACATATAGATTAAATTACATCACTTAGCATCTTCCATATTTTAGATAGACTTTTCAATTAGCCTGATGAATAATTATAAGCGTCTTTGTTCTGATGATTTCCATTTCGCGTCCGGATAATCGAAGACCCGAAAATCGAGGTAGGGGTAACTGAGTAATTATTGAATTACATTCTCAAAGATTAAAAAAAATAGTTTTGATAATAAATCGTCCAGTTTTGGAAGTTCAAGAACAAACGGCTATCTTGTTTCATCTTAATTTTCCCAATTCTTTGACGGCTTTTTTCAGTCAATTTTTGTCGATACTTTTCTTTTTCTTTGTGTTATCTATCAAACATCTGGTGAAATTTATTCGAATCGTTTTTAAATTCATCTGTCATTGTTTTATATTATGAATATTTTACCAAGAAATATTTTGTCTTTTCTTTATTCAATTTAGTTGACCCAAGACGAGTTCTGCTTCGAAGTTTTTGCGAATCGGAATTATTTGGTACTAGATAACCAACCACAACCAATCCGAATTAAAATCTACTACAGACCAGGTAAGGTGGCGTTTGAACACGGGATTTCATTTCACACGTAGCGGAATATATAGTATATATATATATATATATATATATATATATATATATATATATATATATATATATATATATATGATGGACTCTCCCGTCGAGTTTGACGTATGAGCTTCCGACGACCACGAACTAAATGTCTGCATGCCTATGACGGGCATGACGTCTGTATTGTATCCAAGTGCAGCAGAAACACAGTTAGCTGTCTTATTGTGCTTTCTCGTTTCAGTAGTCGGCTGATGCTTACTTCTCAGTGCTGTTATATCAATGTTGTACTCCTTTAGCGACCGGAGCTGTTTTTCTTTTGTACATTCCAAGTGCCAAGATGAATTTGATGTTGTTTTGTAGAGATTTTTGCACTAACCGGATACGTGTGGAACTAATTAGATGTAGTTTTCAGAAAACCAACACAATGAATTGTTTCAAGTGGTGAAGGCTTGTGTTGGACCATTCACACTTTTTGGATTTGTCGATAAAAAAAGTAACAGTGTAAAAGACTTGCCATGGAAACTCCGAACGACAGTCCTCACGTGTTATTATCGCGGAGTTTAACCTCTCCGGATCACAGTCAATACCGGCCAGTACACGCTTCTCGGCAGATACATGCAATATAATGACCGGGTTAAGCTGTTATGAGTTTTCCTCCGCATCTGAAGTCTTTTGATCGTGAAACCAATGCTAAAAGATTGCTAACCAAAGCTCAGAGAGAGAGTCCTTTCACCCCCATCAAGGGCGCCAGTTCTCAACCTGATACTTTAAATAGGTCCGCAGGATATATATATATATTACACTGAATGTAATATATATATATATATATATATACATATATATATATATATATATATATATATATATATATATATATATATATATAATATATATATGTGTGTGTGTGTGTGTGTGTGTGTGTGTGTGTGTGTGTGTCTGTCTGTCTGTGTCTGTGTCAACACGTGGAATATAAACATTTACAAAGTTTGAAAAGCTAAAAGCGAAACCGGTTAAAGTAAAATATTTTTCTGAAAACCAACATGTAAGTAAAACAATTTTAATATTAATAATAGTCTTAAACATATATGTATTATAAATATTACATATAATAATATTCAAAATTTACATACTTTCAGAATATATATATATATATATATATATATATATATATATATATATATATATATATATATATATATATATATATATATTCTGAAAATACGTAAATTTTGAATTTTATTTTTTACGTTAAAAATTCAAAATGACGTTTTTGATCAATTTTTATTTTTGGAAAAGAATATAAAGTAGAAACAGCCATAATGATATGTCCTATTTATATGCCATAACGGAGATTACAGTTTATAATGAAAATAGCTTGATTCAGAAGTGGAAAACCGAGAATATTTGTATCGTTTTAAACAGGTCAGCAAGTCAGCAGTCGTTGATGGTGACCAAATCGAAAAAGTTGACTTAAAATAACCCAGACTACACGACACGGGACATCGCAGAGATACTCCACGTATTTCATATGTTGTCAGTCATTTGAAAACACTTACTACGTGAATCTCTATCCTATTCGGTGCCTTATGACAATGAAAAAAGAATTGACAGCATTTTCATTTGCTACTCTCTGCTGAAAAGCAACAAAAATGACGTATTTTTTTAAAGGAACGGTCTCAGGTATTGGAAAATGGATTGCTTACAGTAATGTGAAGCGAAATGTTCTTAAGGAAAACTTCTGAATCCGTTTTGCATTCAAAGAAGCTGATGCTGTGTATCTAGTGGGGATGGAAGGGAATTGTGTATTTCAAGCTCCTCTCGGAAAATCTTGCTTTGAATAGTTTGTATTATGTTCCCATTTGAACTGGTTAAAGGCAACAATCGATGAAAACTATAGAGAACTAGCCAATCGAAAGGGTGGCGTGTTCCACTGCGAGATCTCATGTCTTTATGCAGACTCGGCAGAACCTGGTGAAGATTGGTTGGGATGTCATCGTATTCACCTGACCTTTGCACCTTCAGATTACCACTTAATTTGATTCTCTACTAATGGAAAAAAACTCTATTTCTTTGGATGCATTTTAAAACGATACAAACCAGTTCATCACGCAGAAAGATGACAAGTTCTGGTAGTATAAAGTTATGAAGCTCCTTCAAAGATACCGAAAGTTAGTGGAACAAAACTGTAAATATGTGGTCTATATACATATATGTAGATGATGTCATTGCAATTCCTTTAAAGAAACTCTTTTTATTCGATTTTTTCCACCCCAATATATATATATATGTGTGTGTGTGTGTGTGTGTGTGTGTGTGTGTGTGTGTGTGTGTGTGTGTAAAGGAAAAAGACAATAGGAAAACTGTTAGTTTTAGCCGACGCGTTTCGTTCAATGTAGACTTTTTCAAGGCAAAAAACGAATTGAATTTATTCAAACAAAGTATCTATGAACAACAAAATTAGAACAACAGAAGAACATTTTTCGGACAGTCCAAGATTACTACTACTACACACAAAAGACAATAGTTAAAAGGCTTAGCATAGGAAGAAAAAAATTCTATCCATTAAATAATATGTGTCACTAACCATTCATAGCTTGAAGAAGGTCACGAAACCTGAAATACCTGTAGCGATATATACACAGAATATATATGAAAAAATACATATAATCAAAAACTTTTGCGGCTTTTTCTCTCTTTAAAATATACTCTTTTCTCTCGTTGGAACAACAATCTCCATTACACACACACACACACACACACACACACACACACACACACACACACACACACACATATATATATATCTATGTATATATATTCATAAAATTAAAGTAAATTGTCGTAAAACAAACTTTAATAAAATTATTGTTTATTTATTTTAATATTTCTTTTCTTTTCTGTTTTCAGACGAGGAGTTGGTTAATTTCTATACACTCGAATCTCTTCAGTCTTTGGACATCCACAGTTGGGATGATGTTGGTCCAGTTCGTACATCAGGTTCTTGCGTTGTATTTACGAGCCTCACCCACCTGGTCCTGTTATTTTTGATGGCTATTTTCTCACTTCTCATCTAAAGTGACACGAAGTGCGATAACCTTATAAACATTTAAAATAACAGATGAAGAAAAAAAAGATCTATTCTTTGTTCATTTTTTTTTTAAAAACTTTTTTCTTAGATTCGATTTTTTGGAGAGGGGGCAATGTAAAGAAGAAAATAGGATATCATATATTATTTTCTTCTTTGCTTTATATATATATATATATTTTTGTGTCACTCTGTCTATGTTTTTAAAATAGAAGACTTTAATTGTTGGCTCAATGTTGAATGTTCTAATGATCTGCCTTGTGGTGGTACAGAGGTCGAGTCTAGTAAAAAGCCAAAACTTTGAAATGCTGATGTTTTTAGAGAGGCAAACAGTCTCGTTTCACTTGGAAGATTGATGCTACACACTCTTCCTTACCTCTGTGTCGAAGAAAGCTAATCTTAAGGAATAGCAATATTATCTGCAAGTTTCTAAAAAGAAGCTTTGTTGCAGAATATTATATTTAACATTTATAAGAAAATCGAACCCGTGTATTGGTTTTCTGGACCATCACCTTCATGATAAAAAAAGAAAACAAGTTCTTTAAAATTCAGGGTATTTTAAAGTGATGGCTAACGTGTTATTTTTTCAAACCGTTACTATTACGTTCGGTCTTTATTGGGTAACCAACATATATAACATTGTGTCAAACTAAAACTAAGCTTAAATATCCATCAGTTGCCTTGTCATAGAACCAATGTTAGTTAATCTTATTTTTGTCATGAGTTCGAACCTAACTGGGTGACGATTATTTGTGGGTTTGTGCCAATTTAAATTAGTCTTAGTAAAATGATAACTATTATTGGACAATTATTGACTTGAAACTAAATACTGGACATAAATATTTCACAAAGTGATTTTTCCTATTTTAATGTACGTTTAAAACAGCCACAGTGTTGTACATTCTCTCTTTCTCTGTCTCTCTCTCCCTCTCTCTCTCTCTCTCTCTCTATATATATATATATATATATATATATATCCATATATATATATATATATATCCATATATATATATATATATCCATATATATATATATATCCATATATATCCATATATATATATATATCCATATATATATATATATCCATATATATATATATATATATATATATATATATATATATATATATATATATATATATATATATATATATATATATAGAGTCAAATAAATTAATAAAAGTTCAGTCGACTTATCTTACAACCGACTTCAGAGATTTGCGGAAAGCTGCGTTTCAGTTCAGAGGATCAGATGAATTTAACTGGTGAGCGGTGTTTCGCGAAACTTTGAAGTCGGTTGGACAGCAAGCCGATTGAGCGTTCATTATTTTATTGTCTATTTTCTTCTAGATCTCACTTGAGCAACTTTTTTTTAGTTTCTCCCCGTGAAATACATTACATTTTAGCAATTTTACGTATTGTGATATGTATCAGTAACTTGTATTATATATATATATATATATATATATATATATATATATATATATATATATATATATATATATATATATATATATGTTGCCGACAACATACCCGATTTATTCAGGCAATTGAATCCACCGATCCATTCTTCAACCAACGTCAGTCGAGCTCGTTCTTACATACTTCTCACTGCTTTTTTTTCTTGTTTTAATTAGTGTTTACTTCTTTTAATCGCCTGATCAATATATTAATCAACCTTTAAATTAATTGAATTTAGAAGAAATAAAAACGTTCGGGCATTTCCCAGATTCGTATTCTATAACTGCAGGGGAGTTTAACAGCAACTATACCGTCAAAACAAGATGATGTTCTTATCCATAACATTCATTCAACTGTAGTAATTCTTAATTATTTTTTTTATTTTCCTACGCTCCTTTTCAAATATCTATGCAAGCTAGCGCCCTCTAGTTTATGTGGGTTAATAAATAAACAATGAAACATTAAATGAAAATCAATTGAAATTTAAATCTAACACAGGTAAAATAAAAGTTATTAATAATTCTGTTAACAAATTCTATCAGAAGTTTTATTTTTTCTGTTATGCATGGTGTTTCACTTCCTACCACGAGAAGCACTTCCGGTATTCATTGGAGCTATGTTGATTGGTTGTTTTTTGTTTAGCGGCATATCGACCTCTATTCGTTACTTAATGCCACAATTCTATTTTTCATTTGAAGATAATAATGGTTTTAGTGATACAAGTCTTACTAATTAACCCATAGCTGGAAGGAGAAGAGGCGGATTCATACTTTTCCCAAGGGTATTTGCGTATAAGTGAATATGACGAACCCTATCGGAATTGGAACTCTGCTCTCCGATTAACAATTCCGAGCAAATATCCATTATACCACCCGCGCATCGAAGCTAACAGCATCTGGTATATTCGAGCTATAACTGGGAGTAAAAATTCACAAAAGACAAGTAGAAATACCTCACCAGTGTTTGAAAGTGCTCAAAAATGGCTGATGCAGCAACTAGCGTTATCAAACTGTGGTGGTTGCAAACCAGGAAATATGAAATTGGAAATTAGTACCCAATTACAAATTGAACCAGATAAATTTATTATTCATTTATTTTCAATTTGTCGGGTCGTCATTCGGTATTCTTTTTATTATAATTAAGTTACAACAGATTTAAAGTATATAGAAGGGTGTGCATCGGTTATAGGCCAGTGATTTTTCTTTGGACATTTTCTTCAGCATCGTCCTGTTTCAATCTAGTAAATGCAAAAAATTAATGCAACAGATGATACGTGTTTACGTTTTGTTACATTATAGCACCGGAAGTAAGCTATAGTGGGAACAACCAAACGGTGGTCATCAGGTGAGAACTTATAAACCATCGAACTTTAGCTTACACGTTTTTCTTCATCTATACAACTATGGTAATTGCAGCAATCTATTTAAAATAAAATAAATACTAGATTGGTGGGAAGGTCTCATCATTTTACAGTTCAAACGGCTAGATTTAACCATATGTTTTATGCCAACAGTTACTTCATTGGAACTTCTCACCTCTTGAACTCTCTTCCGGCTTCTTGCTTTCCGGTCAAGTATAGTGATTTAATAAGCGTACATTAGATGAGGCACAAGGTCAAAAATATGAAACACCCAGTAAGAATCGAACTCACAGATATAACGAGACAAACTTGCTAACCATTACACCAAGACGAAGTGCCTATAAACCTATGATTAACACAGGATTTTTTATGAATCTATAATACGGGATTTTTATAAACTTATGATTAATACTAACCTCTGGTAAAAGCCGCTAAGAAAATGGATTCCTATTGGTAGGCCACAATGGCTGAGAGCCAGAGAGAAAAGTGCTTTAATGCGTACACCGCTCGTGTAGAACTATTTTGTTTATCCAGACAGTAACAGTTAAAAGCTACAGTCAAGCTTGATAGAAGCAGTTCCTATGCGCTGTCACTTGAGAAATAATGCAAAATTATAGCTTGAACCGTAATCCGAATTTTTCGCCATTTAAACAACGTTGTTTTTTTTTTAATTTTATTTCAATAGCATCAATCTGAAGTTGATATTAATCAACAGAGATTAGGTCACGGCGCGTATTTAAAAAAGAGGAAAATTAATTTTTTAGCTCCAAACGACGTTCATTATATAAAGTCGCGAAAATGTTTATTAACATCTTTTGGTGCTGAAAGTGTTTAAAAGACCGAACAATAGATCGACCAGAAAGCTGGATTTGTTCTTCAATTTCCATCATCTGTTTTGTATATAGTCCAATACGAAGTGTGGCAAAAAAGAAACGAAAGATTCTCAATAAAACATTTCTTGATATCACAAGATACTATTTATTTTTTCCCTTCAAAACAAACCCCTAGCAGCGTTTCTCAACCTTTTTAAGCAATGGCACACCTAGGAGTAAATGAAAATATCACGGAACACTTAGCAAAATTCTTGAAGAGTATGCATTTAAATGTTATGAAATAAAATTATAGATTTTAAACAAATACACACACGTATATGAACTTAGTCTATTTCAATGTTTCTGTTCAACTATTTGTGCAGCTTATTTAGTGTGAAACTTGGGTATGTATTTTTTTTCGCGATTTCTTTAAGGTTAGGTTGAGCAGACCCTCATTTCTTCTTCAGTTGAACATAGTCTTTCTCGCTTCTTGTTGTTGATGTCATTTAGTGCTGAGAAGTAGAAAATTGTAAAAAAAGTTTAATATTTATTCATTTATTCAAATGCTAACTCTGTACCATTACTGCTTACACACACACACACACACACATATATATATATATGAAAAATTTCTCAGAGTTAACCTGTAGGAAAAGACAATATATATAGAGTTAAAATACAATAGGAAAATTGTATTAATAGACGACGCGTTTCGTTCAATGTGGACTTTTCAAGGCAAAAACGAAATGAATTTATTAAAAATAAAGTAACTATTAACAACAAAACAAAATGTCCTTAGCAACTAGAAGACTTTTAAAAACGTTTTCTAAATTCTCTTCCTATTGTCTTTTACCATTATATATATATATATATATATATATATATATATATATATATATATATATATATATATATATATATATGCATGGATGACATGATGATATTTCCGCACACACTTGACAATATTTCGCGGCAAACTTAAGAGAATCGTACGGCACACTAGTGCGCCGCGGTACAGCGGTTGAGAATCACTGCTCTAGCATTATTTTTCTACACGTGTAAAATCACCCCTCAGAATCTACCGTTTTGATAGCCTTCAAGAAGCGTCTTGATGTCCCCTATACCCTGGAAATATGTTTCTTTGTCGACAAATTTCAGATTGCAGAAGAGAGTGAAGTCACATGGTACTAGATCTGGCGAATACGGAAAAATTGTCTGCATCGTGTACATAATCTTTTTTTTTTTTCCAGCAGAGGCAGAATTTATCGGGGAGAGTTGACGTCGGAGATTCTCTTCAGGCTCCAGGATGTTAGAAAATGTACGCTACAAAAAATAATAACAGTTTAATAGAAGTGAAACGGGGTCAATATTGTGTTCAGATTTTTTATTTCTTCAGTGTCAAATTACTGAGCCATTTTAATCAGTAGTATCGTCCCGTTTCTTCCTTTGCCACAATTCATAGTTCACTGATCAATATGAAAATAAAACGACCATTAAAAATGAATTGAGAATCAGTAACTGATTAATCAGTACATTTAATTTTTAAAAGGATTTGTGAATTCCAGTAAATAAACCGAAATTATTTTAAAAGTGTATCATTTTCAAGATTGTATGACTTAGCCAATTTCTCTGTACTGTCTTAAATACATTAAAATATATCCGATACGAAGATTTTGATTTTTGCTTTTTTACGGTTTACCAACTTTATTTAAAGCCGAAACATATTTTGGATAATTTTCTTTTTTTTTTTTTTTTTTTTTGTTTTGCAAGTTTTGTTTAACAACTTTTAGATAACAATGACTTTTTCCAAATAAAAGTCCTACTATTTAATCCATATTTGTTTCTGGAGAAAATTGTTTCATGCCTTTCCAAGTGGTACTTGCTCATAAGTGAATATAACGAACACGACTGGGAACCCGAACACGGTTCTACGTCCGATTTCTCATCTGCTCGAAACGTTTCCAACCATTTTGAATAACCAGAGAACTGGTTATGTGGCCTTGATACAACATGAAGACTATACAGCGGAAAACTAACAGCGGTTGCGTAAACAGACACTCTCCTGTGGCGTTATTCACGATGCCAATACGATTAGATTATTATTAGTGTTATTTATTCATTTATTTTTCAAAGGGTCTAAGAATCCAGATTTTCGAATCCCTATCCCTACAGCTCAAATTTCGAAACTTGTAACTTTTGGAATTTTTCTAAGTTAAACTAATCATTCGAAACACACATTAAATAGACGCAAAATTAACACTAGATTCTTTTTATATACATAGAGGTAACACAGGATTTTTAGTAACCTAATATTGATACTTTTTTATGAACGTAGAATTAATACCGGGTTCTTTTTTGTAAACATAATTCGTACAGTATTATTTTTATAAACATAGAATTAATATAAGATTTTTAGTTAACATGAAATTAATACTGGAATTCTTCTTATAAACATAGAATTAAAACCGGTTTTTTTATGAAGCTAAAATTTATACCGGATTCTTTTTATGAACATAGAATTAATACCGGATTCTTAAACAGAATAAACAGAATT
>OZ038510.1:60549956-60614956 GCA_964036315.1 Acanthosepion esculentum
TTCCTTTATTCTTTATCTCTCAAATATTTATTTTTTAGCGACAATAATAATAAAAATGTTCTTAAGTATTTAATGATAATTTTATACTTTTATTCTTTTCATAATTATTGATTCGTTTCTAATATTGTCATTAAACCTAGCAATTGATTGAATATAATCTTTCCACCCTCTCAGTGGCAAATAATGCAAGAAATCACTCTCCATATATAAAGCTTTAAATATGTTATATTTATGGGTTAAAGTAGTTTTTCTCAACATTTTTAAGCAACGACACACCTTGGAGTAAATGAAAATATCACCGCACATCAAAAGCAAAGTTTTAAAGGGTATACATGTAAAAATGTCATGAAATAAAACTATAGATAAAGAAATACACACACAAATATGAAAGTTTATTTCAATGTTTCTAGTCAACTATTTTTTTAGTTTATGTCGTGTGAAACCTGTGCCTGGTTTTTTTTTTCGCGATTTCTTCAATGTTCGGTCGAGTGTGCCATAAGCAGACCCTCATTTATTCTTCAGTTAACCGTAGTTTTTCTCGCTTCTTACTATTTTATGTTATTTAGGGTTGAGAAGCTTAATTCACATAAATGAGAAGTAGAAAATTGTAATAAAACTGATAAAGCCTTTTTTAGCTAATGTGGGATAAAAAGTTTAATAGTTATTTATTTATTCATATACTAAACATTACCATTTCACATACACATATATATGTATACCGTGACAATATTTGGCGGCACACTTAAGAGGCTCATGTGGCACACCAGTGTGCCGCGGCATGGAGGTTGAGAATCACTGGGCTAAAGAATCATAAGATTCAAAAGAATCATTTGATCAACAGAGGAGAACGTTTAACATTTGTAACTGTTGAAACTTGACGGATGGTTCGTTCTACTTCGTCGCCATTGTTGAGTCTTGACTCAAACTTGAATCTCGCCTATTGCATGGAAGAATAATGCAACACAAAATGTACTTAGAACAAGAATGTATTATAACAAGAAAGTGTACACAATAAGTACATATAGTATTTCTGTATATTTCTGGGAAGACGTTCCTGGAGAATGTGTTGACTAGTCGCAGTCGATCCGAGTCTCTAGTTGGATCTCGTGATTCTCATCTTCCTTCTCTCTCGTCTTCCGGTATCAACCATTATTTATATAGTTGGTAGTCACTTATGCAGATTAGGTGGATTCCACCACAACAGTAACCAAGATTAGAAACATTTCGGCTTT
The DNA here is from genome assembly GCA_964036315.1 of Acanthosepion esculentum. Classification (NCBI taxonomy): domain Eukaryota; kingdom Metazoa; phylum Mollusca; class Cephalopoda; order Sepiida; family Sepiidae; genus Acanthosepion; species Acanthosepion esculentum. The sequence continues at coordinate 60,551,189 of OZ038510.1, forward strand.
TGAGATTGGAAAAAAAGCCAACAAAAACACATTTTCTTTTTGCACAATCACATTTTATTGTTAAAGAACATTTTTTCTTTTATCTTTTCCACTCCCCTTCAGAAGAAATATACCAATTTTGATATCCACTGTGTTTCATTGGATTCATTCGCTTCCACCGGTAATTTGGTACATTATCACCAGTTCCAGGTCTGCAAAGTAACAAGGATATACAATGAAAACAAAATAAATGAAACGTAACTTCTACAGAAAGTAGTGAAGGAAAGCTAGAAAAGAAAAGAATATCAATTGCAAGAAGATCGAATGTATGGTTGTTAGCAAAAGGGACAGACCAACATGCAAATTACAAATTGGGGACAGAAAAATCAAGCAAATACAATGCAAATTACAAAGTGCAGATAGCAAAATCAAACAAATACAAAAATTTAATATCTGGAAAGCTTTTTTTAACAGAGGACGGAAAGTGGAATACTGAAATCCAAATGTACATTGGGAAAGCGAAAATACCTTCCAAAAGCTAAGCAAGGTATTAAGAAACCGAAATCGTTATAAACAAAGAAAAGACTATTGAACTTATGTAATATCAGTCCTCTTATATGGCAATGAATGCTGATCAATCACCTCACAAATGAAGAAGAGAAGTGAAGCAAAAGAAACGTTGTTCTACAGAAGGATGCTGAGAATACCATGGACCGAAAATGTGAGCAACGAAGTAGTTTTAGAGGAGATGGCAACAAAATGGAGACTGATCATCAGGAAGAACAGTTGAAATTTATAGGAAGACGAAGAAGAAGAAGAAGAAGAAGAAGAAGAAGAAGAAGAAGAAGAAGAGGAAGAAGAAGAAGAAGAAGAAGAAGAAGAAGAAGAAGAAGAAGAAGAAGAAGAAGAAGAAGATACCGCCATAGTAAGAAAACCAATGGAAAAAGATTTTTGTGACATCCAGTGTAAAATATATATGGTCGTTCCTTGTCATGGTAGAGGGATTATTTGTCCCAGTGATCCCAAGTGTCTGGAGTTCCAACTCCTGTAGGGGCCATACATGGCAGTAAAGTGGAACAAGAACGACCAAACTGAACGCGACCAACCCCCGAAGACCACAAAGGCGGAATAAGCAAACAACTCAACGGCCAAAAGAGAGTAGCGCCAATTGGGTTGGCGTAACCAAGGCGGACCTTGACAGACCAAGCATTCGACAGTTTGTCAAATTTCGCCAATCTTAATCACCTTTGAAACGTGTGGGAGGCGCTTCTGGTCAAGTGTGTGGTCTTCGCCGTCGCGTAGGGTGGCTCAACAAAATCAAATATCTTCGCCAAACTCTCTTTGGTCCAGAGCCATCTCCGCCGCCACCGTCACCAGGGAAGAGAAAGGGAATATGGAGAGAGGATAACAATCCAAATGCTCAGATGCGAGCGAGTGCTGATAACGAATACACGAGTATATTGGGTATATGTCGGACAAAGACGGATAAATTCATGGGACATTCATTAAAGAACTACAAAACTGTAAATAATGGTTCGCAAACACCGTTTCGCGGCATAAAGCATAGCAAAGCAAAGAGCAATTAATCCGATAACAGAAGGAAGATGTTGTAGCGTCAGAACAAACGTTTGGAACTCACAAGCCATTGATATTAAATTGTCTTTTCACTGTATGCTCAAAGAACGAAACATTAAACCAAAGAATTAAACCTTAAATCAAGATGCGGATCTAACAATAAGAATAAGGTCACAGTAGGATACCATACCTGGTTCATAGTAGAGTCGGATCTTTACTGGTAGAGGAGACAGGTGACCTTGGATATCGAAAACTTTTGAAGCTTTCAATGTATAACAGCTAAAAGTGATGGACAGCTAAAAAATATATAATAAGAAAATAAGATATTTTGATGTGTATGTTACATTTATTAGATATTGTTTTATTTTTTATAATTATTAGATATACAGTTGAATATGTTACAATCCTTACATATTTTGATGTGTATGTTGCCTTTGATAGATATACTGTTTTATTTTTTATAATTATTAGATATACAGTTGAATATGTTACAATCCTTACATATTTTGATGTGTATGTTGCCTTTGTTAGATATACTGTTTTATTTTTTATAATTATTAGATATACAGTTGAATATGTTACAATCCTTACATATTTTGATGTGTATGTTGCCTTTGTTAGATATACTGTTTTATTTTTTATAATTATTAGATATACAGTTGAATATGTTACAATCCTTACATATTTTGATGTGTATGTTGCCTTTGTTAGATATACTGTTTTATTTTTTATAATTATTAGATATACAGTTGAATATGTTACATTTATGCTTTACTTTACGTAGATAGTCCGTTGAATTGTATAAAAATAAAACCATATTAAACCTACACATGATAACTTTCTATTTTATCAATTATTAATTTGAACAATTTCTAATTTTATTTAAGCATTTTTACGAGTAATGCCGACACTGAAGCTACAATGATAAAATTAAGTTTTGTGGTGATCAGGTTAAATGTCGATAATGAACTTTTGGTTATTTAAAATAGACAAAGTGAATGCGTTTTGTTTCAAATAGTAGCGATTTTTTTTTACCTTCTTCAAATACAGGATGACTTTGGCGTCCTCCAGTTCAACTTTGGAAACATTTTCTAAATTCAGAAGCTGTTGTTTGTTAGTCAAAGCAAAACCAGAAGGCAAGGCAGCTTCAACGATTACCATCCCTGTAAGATTCAATTCCTTCAGCCTTCAAAAGAGAAAAATAGACAATATTTTGTAGTAAGATGGTGTCGACGACGATGATGATAATGATGACGAAAACGAGGAGGAGGAGGAGGAAGAGGAGAAAGAGAGAAAAATAAAATATAGGAAGGTCAGACGAAGAAGGTAACCAAGAAGACAAAAAAAGACAATCATAATATGTATTTCAATGTAACGTCATTTCGATTGCAACAAAATGCTTAATACTGCAATTATGAATGTAATTATTCATAATGGAAAAAATCTCTTTATTCTCAGATAATTAGGCCAAAGTGTCGGTTTTTCTTCAGAGGATGAAGCTGAAAAAATAATAATAAAAAGAATGAAATGTGGACCCAGTAAGATTCTCTGTTTTCACGCTTTAGAAAATAAATATGAAATAAAATCCATTAATTCTTTACATATATTGCCTTTTATTGTTTTTAAAAATACGAGATGCTTGCGAAATGGCTCTCCTATAAAATGTCATTGAAATTCATAGAGAAATGTTGAAGGGATTATGAGGACAAACAACCAGACACACAAGGTAGATAGATAGATAGATAGATAGATAGAGAGAGAGAGAGAGAGAGAGAGAGAGATGAAAATAATTAGATAGATGGATTGATATGAAAAGAATAAGATAGACATATATAAATAAAAATATAGATAGATATGAAAAGAATAAGGTAGATATAGAGATATAGAAAGAGTAACATAAATATAAAAAGATAAGATAGATAGATAGATAGATAGAGAGAGAGAGAGAGAGAGAGAGAGAGAGGAGAGAGAGATGAAAATAATTAGATAGATGGATTGATATGAAAAGAATAAGATAGACATATATAAATAAAAATATAGATAGATATGAAAAGAATAAGGTAGATATAGAGATATAGAAAGAGCAACATAAATATAAAAAGAATAAGATAGATAGATAGATAGATAGAGAGAGGAGAGAGAGAGATGAAAATAATTAGATAGATGGATTGATATGAAAAGAATAAGATAGACATATATAAATAAAAAATATAGATACATATGAAAAGAATAAGGTAGATATAGAGATATAGAAAGAGTAACATAAATATAAAAAGAATAAGATAGATAGATAGATAGATAGATAGATAGATAGATAGATAGATAGATAGATAGATAGATAGATATGAAACAAAATAGATGAATCGACAGATATTACATACCTGGGACAAATTTCAATCTCTATTTCATTTGATGTTATTGCTTTGTACTCAACATTTGCTACAAAGACGCTGTCTACAGAACCAAGTTTAATGTTGTATTGCCAGGAGATCTGTAACGGAAGACAGATATCCGTTAAACGATTACAATCTTGTCTCAATATTTACTTACCTTATGTTAATTTGATACGCTACGCCATACGTATTACTATAATTATTATATTTAGTAGATACAGGTTTTTAAGTAGACATACACGTTTTTCCAAAAAGTGAAATACATGTCCACTGGCTTTGATGTAGAAAAATCTGTCTCGGTCGAGAGGTAAATATTGTTTAATAAAACAATATTTACCTCTCGACCGAGATAGATTTTTTAATAAAACGATCTCAAGTCTGGTAAATAGTCATGTCAATGTTTAAAATAAAAAAGTAATATTAATAAAAAAGACTTTGTATTTCTAAGCCCGTGGACATTAATTTTACTGCCTGCTAGTTGAACAACGTGTGATAGTGTTGATTTTATTTTCTCTCTTAATAATTGTCGTCTAAGAATTTGAGACGAAAATCTTTCAATAAATTGGTCTACTACTGCCTCATCTGCAGAGTAGTCATTAAAATTTGCTCGTACGTGCCAGATTTTTCAAGGAAGTAATGTAAGTCACAGCGTTCTTCATATTTCTGCATTCGAGGATTCCTTTCAGTTTCGAAATATTCATTCAAAAGGACCAGGGTTTCCTCATAAGTCTCCTTTCCATCGTACAACGATGTGTAAATTTTCCTGAATTCTAACTCATCCTGATAAAGAAGAAATGCCTTTTTTTTTTGCTTTGTTTCTCTTATAATAATTTCCATAAAATACCTTCCCGTTGTTTCTATCCACTCCTCTTGGTGGTTAGTGGATGTGGAATCCAGATTCAATTGCGCAGGAGGTGGTACGGCAATCTCATGTGTCGCCGTCATTTTCATGGTTTTTCCCCCTATTTTCCCAAGAGCAGATAACCTCCTTTTATATACCACACATATGTACAAGGTATTTTCTTGTCTATTTGTATTAACATAAAAGTATTTGTAAAAGAAGGATGTTTTTATTTACGGCGGGATCGGCACATGATTAAGATAAAAGATTCTGTGTACTCTCTTCCATCAATATCATTTCCTGGCCTGGATCAGAATGTAGTAGCTCTTCTTTGCACTGCTGAGGTTCAGAGATTGTAGGCTGAGACTGATATAACCACATTTTTTTCTCTTCTGTCCTCATCTCCGCTTCAAACAGGACATGAAACAGGCCTAATCTAGGAGATTTCGACCTTACAGCAGCACCTCCCTCAGGGGAAGAATTGAAGTATTCTGACGTGACCTTTGATGTTAAGAATTGACAATTTCATTAAACTATTTATCTCGTTAAGAAGACAGCTAAATATCGTAGCAGACATTAATAACATCTAATCGACTTGAGAATTCGTCTTTCCTTAAAAACTGTTTTAATAAAAAAATATTTGTTGTGCAGAAATTGTTGAACATAGACTCGCCCACTAGGACACTTCGACGTGGTAACATGGTTAGGAACATCCTCACTGGGTGCCCCATATAATCGGCCTTGTGCCACATCTAAGCTTTCAGATGAGCAAATGGTCACTTTGACGTGGTGTAATGATTAGTAGGCTTGTCTCACTGGATCAATTATGACTGAATAGTGAGGCCGACCATCACTGGGTGTTCTATACATTTGGCCTTGTGCCACATCTCAGCTACGATTAGAAAGTCACCATAGACTCATCCACTAACTATAAGTAGAATTTCTTGCTCATAGGAACGGAGTCACAAATTGTTTCTTTACAGCACGAACTATAGTGTTCGCTCTCATTGTAAAGGGTGTTCCAATAACTCGGACCGATTTTAAATGTGAATTAATTTTAAGCGTCTCATTATTTTTTTTTATTTTTCTTTCAGATTTGGTGAATATTTCTGTGATATTATTTTTCACGCATAATTGCCATGACTTAAATAGCATGATCCAATAGAGAAATAAATAAATTTTCACCAATAACACTGATTTATTTACTGCTGACTTTGATCCGTCTTAATAAAACACTCTTATATATATATATATATATATATATATATATATATATATATATATATATATATATGTCATTCACAGACAGTACTGTTTCGCTGCATCACAGCTTCTCAGTGCGACTAGACCCCCGAATGCCTCAAGCCAGGATTGAAACACAACCAATTTTGTGTCAGCCAGAGCTATCTTCACTCGGTAGAGTTACACAACTAAATCTAGCATATTGTTTTTACAAATGTAAACAAATGCCAATCAGCCAAAGTGCTCCATTCATTTTATTGAAGAGCTTTGCATTAGTGCAGGTGGCTGTTGTTTATAGAATCAGCTTATCACTCAACAGTGCTCAATTGAAATGTATTTTCAAGAGCTAAACTATATATATATATATATATATATATATATATATATATATATATATATATATAATCCCTCTTAATGAAACACACTTTATTATTAATGCATGTGATTAAAAAGATTCTGCATTAATCTTTTGTTCCGGTCTTTTCCTTGGAATATTTTTAACCAGAACTACGAGCTTATACGAGCATTATAACAATATTTTATAAATTTCAAACGACAGTAACAGTAACTGTTCAGTCAACGAATGCCGAATGTTTCTTTTATGAAAACGGCTTATTTTACTATATGAGCTTCATTCCCTAATTTCACCATTTGAGTCATTTACAACTAGGACACACCATGTTACTTTCAAAGAGTCGAATCACTCACGTTTCTCCCATATTTTATTTAATTCAGACAGCTTATACACACACTACAATAAAACTGCTACTTTGTGGAAGAGAGTCACATGTAGGCATTTCCCTGATCACTACAATCTTAAGCGTTTAAGGATCAATTGTTATCCATTAGCCATTTACTCATAGTTCCGCTTCCAATCGCCTTCTCTTTCACTCATATCTTCTCAAACATTAATCATTCTTACCATTTCAACTGTAAACCGGAATCGATCCTCCAAGTCTATAAGTCTACCATTCGACCTTGCATGGAGTATTGTTGCCATTTATGGTCTGGGGCCCCTGCGTGTTGCCTCAGGGTTCTTGATAAGATCCAGAGACGGATATGCAATGTGATTGGCCCTGATCTGTCATCTCGTCTGCAGTCGCTCTCTCACAGACGCGATGTTGCATCGCTCTGCCTTTTCTGCAAGTACTTCCACGGTAATTGTTCCGAGGAGTTGCTTTCGCTTGTCCCTAAGCCTCGTGAATTTAAGCGTCCTACAAGGCTGGCATCCCGTTCCCACCCCTTCACCGTTGAAACTGTTAGATGTAGACGTCTTTTCTACTCCAATAGCTTCATGTCTCGCACATCTCGCCTATGGAACTCCCTTCCCTATTACTGTTTCCCTGACAAATACAATCTCCAACGGTTTAAGTGTAGCGTCAATCGTCATCTCCAATTGCCTTGATCTATCCACTTCCTGACATCTTTCATTCCTATCTGCTCTCGCTCTATATCTTCCGTAACCCCCCTGCCTTGATCGACCCTCCGTCCTTCTCTTTCTCCACATCCCTTCCTTTACCACTCCTATCTGCTCTTCCTCCAAACCTTCTGTAACCCCATGCGTGATAGTGGCCACCGGCCTTGCTTGGGGTGATACGCTTAAAAAAAAAAAAAAAAAAAAAAAAAAAACTTCTAGTGTGTGTGGTGGTTGGGCCTAGTATTTGATTGAAACCCAGTGAAAGAAATTACCCTTTATATATGCGGACTTGTGCTTCTTAGCTTTCGTTTTGAGCCGAGAATTTGATGTTCTTTGGTTAATTATCTTGCGCTGGGATGGTTTAAATTTACAGAAACAATTTCTGATAGTTCGTTACCGAATCTTTAACGCAACAGAGGAATATTGACAACAAACTGAAAAGGTTTGCTTGTAATAAAAAATAAAAAAAAGCAATCACGATCATTTGTTAAATATATAGACTCTATGCCTTCATCTGGATGTGTGTTTTGGTACAGTGGATATCAGCTCGGAATGAGAAATCGGAGAGCCGAGTTCGAATTCCAGTCGGATTCGTTACATTCAATTACACACAAACATCCTTGGAAAAAAAGTATAAATCCATCTCTACCCGCCCCCTCGTTATGGGTTGAATAGCAGGGCAGATTGGCAATCAGTCTATCGAAGAAAGAAAAGGCAACATACTGCGGGAAAATCTCCTGCCTAGTCAGTCATGAATCGAAGGAAACATGATCGCCCAATCGTGTATCACGTATGCCACTAAACTCACTGACCGAGGCCTTCAAATGCAGCGAAAAAAAAACTCTGTAGTCTCAGTGAAAGAACAAATACAGTGACCTAGCGAAAAGAATATTACAAGAATATTCATGGTAAGGGACATTTTTATGGATATTAAAGCAAAAAGGAAGCTGCAGTGAACCTTCAACGTTTATCCTGAAGAGTCATTTCAGAGAGAATTTTAAAAAGTCTTACCTGAGCCAAGGCATAAGTGTACAAAGTACCTTCAAAGGTTGTGCCGACAGCGTTGATATGGATTTTTTTGGTATCGGAGGGCAGCTGAAAGTGTCAAGAAAAAAATGAATCAAAGCGCATTTTCATGAGAAGGCATAACAAAAACAAAAGTGGTTCTGAAGAGCATTCCAGTTGTGATGGTACAGATAAAACGAAACTTGTCTGCTGAAGAGCCAACAAAAGGACAATATTAGACACACAACAAATCTAGTTTGCATTATTCCTGTTAATATTTTAACAATGCCTATGATATGATTTTTTACTTTTTTTAACATGGCTTAATATGTCCAAAAGCTTATTAATTACATTTAAAAACAAACAAAAAAGAGGGACATGTGTATGTCTTAACTTTTTGGAAGTAGCTTACGAGATATCTCATGAGAAAATATTTTGCCCTTGTTCAGAAGGCAATGAATCATAATAGTGATTTAAGACAACTCACACATACTAATGAAGAGAGTGAAAGTAATGATTGCTCTGGTGGGAACAATGGGTCTCCGCTTAAATCGGTTCAGGAGACACGCGAAGTCAACTGGGCCCTAAATTAGTTTAGATGGATTCGTTCTTATGAGCGCGCTTGCAGTAATGTCTAAAAGTATGTGCTTCAAAGCGAGGTGGGAAACAATTAAAACTTTTGAGATCAAGTGTCACTTCATCGGAAGTTAGGAAATTCCACAAAAATTGATCGTGCAAACACGCGCGAATACAGGAAAATATGTGTTGACAAAACCAATATACTACACCCTGAAATTAATAAACAAAAACTTCAAATTCTCGAGTTCCTTTATATCAAATTAACCAACAAACACTGAACAAAATTTATTATGAATGTAGTAACAATGTTTTAGAATGCATTTGAGTTAAGTAACATTTAACATCATTTTGCAATTTTACCATCTCTGGTTATCCCCCTTTGACTGAGAACGATTATTTACAAAACATCGTAACCACAACGGTTAATTTAAAAATAAATATAGCAGAGTGCGTTTGCAAAATCACGATCACAACGTTTACAGTTACATTGAGATTGTCTTTACAATTCACCTCTGATGATGGCCTCGGAAGAGATCGAAAGTCCTTGGGTTAACAAGAACTACGGCGCTTTCCTTTATGAATTTCAAGTTAACATCAAGAAGATAATTAGAGAACTAAAGAATATCATTATAAAAATAAATGTCGATATTATTTATTGAGACACGCTAGAATATATATATATATATATATATATATATATATATATATATATATAATGCAGCCTCGTTCCTCGAACGTCTCACATGTCGAAAAAATCGTTTTTCTAAAGAATATTTGAGATGAAAATGCTTCGGTTATCAAACAAAATTTCGGTTCTCGAACAACATCGCCGAACCCAGCCGAGAACCGAGCCGTGAACCGAGCCGTGAACCTATCTGAGAACCGAGTCGAACCGAGTCGAACCGAGTTAACCCGAACGGAATCATTTCTTAGTCGACCGCCATGTTGTATACATTCGTGTGTTGTGCTGTGCTTTTCTTTTCCTATTTAATTGTACTGTGCCTTTTTTTTTGTTCTCTTCATTCGTCCTCAGTCATGGCTCCAAAGAACGCTAGCAGTGATACTGGTAAAGGAAAAAGAAAAGGTAAGAGAAAAAACACTTGTTGATGATATTGTCTCTATGACAATGATATTGTCACTTCCTACTGAGTTTCATATGGCAAAAGCAACGATCTCTACTATTCTTAGAAATAAAGAGACGATCATGTCTTTCCTTCCTTTTCCAAACAATAACATCTCTTTCCTTTCCCTTCCACTTATGCCATCAACTCTCCTACATGCAGGTACGGTAAAATTGAAATGTTCATCTATATTTTATCTGTTTATTTTATTTACTTTTCCTTAGATTTAATGGTTTTCATTAGTTTCGTGTATAAACTTGTGCCCAAAATACTGTTGTTAAACTTTAAATAAGCAATCATGTTCGGAATAAGATTAATCCATTTTACATTGATTCCTATTGGAAAAATATTTTCGATTAACGAACATTTCGGGTTACGAACGGGCTTAAATTCGTGAACCGCGGTTCCACAGTATATATTGTATCTTCTGAACTGTTTTTCTAATGATGTGAATTTTGTGTATAATTGATTTTGTAAAATGGAATCTTACCACGTGTTTGTTGAGAACTGTATTAGTCAGTGGGCCAATCTCAGGGAAGGTGTGCGATGTGGTGTTGTCTGCGGTAACGGTCACGGTCAAAGATTTGGGTGATTTCACTTTGGCAGCGAACGAAGAAAGTGCCTCAAGTCCAAGGACAGTATCCTAAAGAGAATTAAAATAAAAGAGTGATATTAGAAGGAAACATAGAAAGAAAAGTCAGGAAAAGAAAGAAAGAAAAGCAGAAATAATAAGTGAATGCAAATAGCAGCAAAAAAACAAAAAACAAAGAAAGAAAAAATGATTGAAGGAAGAAGAAAAGAAGGAAATCAGAAGACACAAATCAAAATAAAGAAAGAAAGAAAAAGCAAGCAACAAAAAGTAAGAACGAGAAAAGGAAGAAAGAAAAGCTGCATTATTCCCGCTTTTATTTCTTCCTTTAGCAAGTAAAAGGAAAGGGTAGTAAAAAAAAATCAAACAAAGAAAAAAAGATAATGAAAGAAACAAAAGAAGGGAATAATACGCAAAGAAAATGCGAAGAAAGAAAAAAGAAAGGTAGCAGTGAAGAAAGAAAGAAAGAAAGGCATGAATAATAAGTAAATGGAAAGGGCAGTAAGAAAGAAAAAAAAGAAAGAAAAAATTTGGGCATCTCTTTTTACCGGATCCTTATTGTGGAAAGAGAAAGAAAAATAGCAATTAAGAAAGAAGGAAAGAAAGAAAGAAAGAAAGAAAGAAAGAAAGAAAGAAAGAAAGAAAGAAAGAAAGAAAGAAATTGGAAAAAAGAAAGAAACAAACAAACAAAAAAGTAATTGGAAAAAAGAAAGAAAGAAAGAAAGAAAGAAAGAATAAGTAAGTAAATGGAAAGGGCAGTGAGAAAGAAAAAAGAAAGAAAAACAGAAAAAGAATTTGCGCATCACTTTTTACCGGGCTCTTTTGAATATTGGATGGAAAGATCAAGTTTTTATCATTTTAAACTTTACAAATAAAATGCCGTTTACTGAATGCCAGATGGTGTTCCAAACAATTGGGATAAAAAGTGATGAAAATTAAGATGAATGAAAGTTTTTTGTTTGTGACTCTGTAGCGCCGGTCCACAAGGTTTGAAGAAGAATGGTTCTCGCTAAGACCAACAGGTTTCATTCGCTCAAAGCCATTCTCAACCATAGATCTGATAAAGTTGTATATATTTCTAAACAAGTTCGAACCATACATGACATCCATGTGAAAGTATCGATCTGACGAGGTGTGACACCATTTAGGGCCGCGAGAAGAAAGAAAGGAAAGAAAAGGAGAGGCGAGGGTTAAACTTAGATGATAAGGGAAAGCCACCCACAAAGGGATATTTAGCGATGTTATTTTGATAATGGGAATGGTGAAAATTCTGATGGCCATTGTCGTAAAAAATTAGTTGATGAATCCCAGAGTTTTTTTTTAATAGATAAACATTAACTGTGTCATGGTGGCAATAATATTACCAGAGAATGATGAAAATTCTCTGCGAGGAAAAAGGAAGGAAAAAGAGAAAGAAAAGAAAGAAAGAAAGGGACGAGACTTAACAACTTAGATGATAAGGGAAAGCCACTCACAAAGGGATATTTAGCGATGTTATTTTGATAATGGGAATGGTGAAAATTCTGATGGCCATTGTCGTAAAAATTTAGTTGATGAATCCCAGAGTTTTTAAACAGATAAACATTAACTGTGTCATGATGGTGAACTTATATTATCGGGAAAGGATTTAATAGGTCATCTGTCGACCGCACACAAAGTCCAACCCTGAGTTAAGAAGATGTCGGTTGGACAAGACATCTGTGTTCTGTTGAAATTCGCCTATGATAACAAAGCTATGTTATTGGATTTTTAATTAACTCAATTTCACCAAAATTCCATCCACTTAATGTTGGCGAAAACCTGATTGAAGAATTCCATATGCCGTGACGTTGGATAAAAATTGAGATTATCACACCCACACTATTGGACGCCCATTGGCCGAATAGTAACGATAGCCAGTCGGAGGGGATCATGTGACACAGGGGGGAGGCCTGCCACTGCCCATTGAGAGGATAGGTATGAGATGTTACTGCGAGGAAGTGGGAAAACCGTTGACGCCCTCTAAAGTATGGTGAGATACCCATATGAGAACAGAAGAAGGTGGGAGTGGAAGAAGACTTCCAAAAATGGAAAATTCCTGACCGAAAATATGGAGGTGGACCGTGGATTTGGAATTATCAAGGAACCTCAACCGCGACGGGCCCCCACCCCGGCTCTGGTTGACCCCCATATAAACAACGCGAGTTCGAGTTTTCCAGTTCCAGTTGGAGACAGACGGAGCCAGACACGTCACAGAACGCTGACCAAGATTCGCGCAAATTCCGAACTCATCTTCTAATCAAGAACAATTTATTTTTGAAGAACGACTTAGACTCACGCCACCAAAACAAGTTTTAGAAATTTCGCCGAAGACACATCAAGAACCAGTTTCTTAAAGAACAGACAATTTAGATGTTAAGACTCGCCTAACAAAAACAACGTGTCACGAATCCACATAGCGGTTTGGGAGATAGACGTAGCCCTGTATCCAGCAACAAGATATAAAATATTGTTATCCTTTTTTTTAATACTTTTGAATTTTCGAGTTGATATTTTATTTTCGTTTACATCTATTTGTGCGATACCACCCTTATTCGAACCCGACTTGCATTCCGGCCCCGACGACTGATTGATTTTCGTCTGCCTAAGATCAATTCACAACGTGGGTAGGGAGGCTGAGGGTCAAAGTAGTTACTTCGGTAACCAGGCGTTGGAGGCGAGTTGGGAACGACGAGGCTGTTATCGGATCTAACCCGATTCCCATCCGAATCACCAAAAGGTTAGAACGTCACACTTGGGTGCCACGACCAATACCAAGCCAGTTGGCCGTCACAGGACGGGATAGCACGACTGACGCAGACAGGCGGACATCACGTTTGGAGCGGCGACACACGAAAGAACGAACCAGCGGGGAGGTGGACGTCACAGAGGTTATTTAAGAACATGACTCGATTTCTTAGGCTGATGTTTTGGTTTTCTAGTAACTTGTGGTGTTGTGCAAGACTACTTCTAATGCAGTCTATTTTATCTTCAATTTCCTCATCTTCATTACGAAAGCTCTTATAACTGATCCATACACCGAGGTGTTTGAAGGGTTCAGTATTTACTAATTCCACAACCTGAAGGCTTTCTTTTAATAACCATTTCAAGATGATAACTTTTTATTCATTTTGAATTATGTACTTTGCCTTCTAAAACAAAAATCCATCCTTCTTTAATAGCCGATTTAAAATTGAATGCACTAACTGTAGAGTTAGTTATATCGGCAATATACGTTATAAGTTTATAGAAATAAAGACAATATGGGAGCCGCTACAAAATGAAAGCATGTCTTCATACTCAGCAACAGTAGTCAAAGCATGATTGACAGCAGCGGCAGTCGCAACCTAATCAGCAGGCTCTCTTTAAGTTCACAATAGCAAATTGCCTTACCGAGGGTGGGGAAGTTGGTTTGTGAATTTGGTGACATAGTGGTTGTGAGTTCAGTCCCTCTGTCGGGCAGAGTGGAAACGAGCGAGCAATAACTGAACAATAATAAACAAAAATAAGAAATAGACAATGATCTCAGACATGAGAACGGTCTACACCCGTAGATTAAATAAAGTGTTCAGAATTCCCTATGGGTTACCCAGATCGATATACATCTGAGGAAGGCCGGAAGGCACAACGGCCGAAACGTTTCGATAATAACAACAAAGATGAGGACAATAGCCCGAATATAAATAGTGTAAATATTGGTGAGACGTTTCATACTTTCCACGAACGGAAATGCAACATCTGGTTGTGGATAAAAGTTCATCATTTATCAAATAGTGATCAGAGTAAACCAAAATATAATTCTGATCGTTTTTCCATTATTAACAGAACGGGCGGACGGGCGCACCGTACAAATTAGGAGGCATGATGGCGTAATGGTTAGCGGCTCTGATTGAGGAATCGAAGAGACGATTTCGAATTCCAGCTGAGTTCATAACATTTACTAACGTGGGAAGGTATGAGTCTATCTTTCTGCTCCCAGCTATTGGTAAAATTTACAGACAGGAGTCTAGGAGAAGGAAACTCTGATTGCAATCCGGGTCGCTCCATTCTAAAAGTGTGTATACATGCGGCTGGTCCCAATCCAAATTCCCAATAGAACCATTATTATAGATTTGCGTTTGGATGACAGAACCGGTTCAAATGAATTCCGCGACAGGTCCAGGTACCATACAAATTGGCGGACACACCATAAAAACTGAGAGACATACCATACCATCGGGCGGACACACCTTACAAGTTGGCTATTTAAAGCTTATTTATATAGATAAATTAAATCCGACATGAGTGGAACTAGGATGTAAAAATAATCCTCCTTTTTATTTTTCGTTTTGTTTTTCTAAGAATCTTCATAATAATCGCTTCATTAGTTAGTTCCTTCGTTCGCACGACCATTACGCCCTGCCAATACATAATAAATAATGGACTATTCCGTTTTCAATCGGATGGAAAGAGGGGAAAATACACTAATTGGTTTCAGTGAAAGAAAGAACCGTTTTCAATCGGATGGAAAGAGGGGAAAATACACTAATTGGTTTCAGTGATAGATAGATAGATAGATAGATAGATAGATAGATAGATAGATAGATAGATAGATAGATAGATAGAAGTATGTAATATCTCCTGCCAAAACCTCATAAATATTGGATTATTCCGTTTTGATCGGGTGGAAAGAGAAGAAAAGACACTACTTGGTTTCAGTGAGAAAAAGAAAGACAGATAGAAGTGTTTAATGGCTGTTTCAGCGAAAGTTGTTAATTTCAAATCTTTTCATTTGTACCCCCTTACTTCTTAAAGTAACGACCTGCGTCCATCTTTATAATTGTTATTGCAATATTTTGTTAAAGTTGTTAGGCTTAAATATTTAATGATGGAAGAATTTCTGCGTATATTTTACTAAAGCCACCATGATATTATTCAATAATTAACTTAAGAATTAAGATTCATTAGAAATTTAAAATAGAAAAACCGTGAAAGTTTTCATGGGTCTTTCGAGTTCTGAATTATTGTCCGTTTTAGATGATGTAATTTGAGTAGATTGGCACAAATTGAATTTAATTTTGAGTTACTTCACAACTGGTAAAATTTAGAAATAAATCCAATGCGAAAAGAGAGAAACGAAAATCCTATTAACAAAACGCAGTGATGTTTTACAGTCATTCTGTTGAGGAAAATGCGTCTTGTATGTTGCGAAATAAAAGTATGCCTTATTACCTGCGTTGAGTGGAAACCACCAAGAGAGTTACGCTGGGACATCAACCATTTCATTATCGGGATTCCTTTCTCGATCATGCCTTGGTGAGTGTAAGCTAAAAGAATGTAGGAAGCCAGTTCGATTCCAGTAGAAGCAGATTGGCGATAAGTTGCAACTTTATTTTTGTCTTCTGTTTTCCAATATTTCATACCATCTACAAAATAAAAAGAAACACGAATTTTGGAAATGTTGAGAGTCACGATCAAAGTTTCAATGTCTTCCAGAAATAAAAGATATTTCTATTAGTGCATGTACCATATAAGTATATGCAAAGTTTAACATACGCACCCGCAAAAAACGAAACAACGATTTCAAAAGGACGATTTTTCTCTTGACACCGCTATTACTGCAAACTCTCTCGACAATTTTTATTGTTTTAAAAAGTTAATTTTAGAATTTTAATAGAACCCAAACATACGAAACTGAATTGATGCAGTCTCTTTTTTCACTAGAATTAACTACAAAAGAATTAAACGCTATTTATATTGTTACGTTGTTTAATTACAACAATAAATTTATATTTACAATTTTTAAAAATATGTGAACCAACAACAATGCATTATTTAACATTTACCACTTTATAAAGAAATAACGATGAAAACGTTTTTTATTCATAAATTTACAACTGTAGTGATGGACAAATCAGGATTAAACAAGAAAGCTGGAAGACCTCATTAGCAATGGTAGCTACAGCAAAGTAAAAAAGGATGGCACAGTGGATAAAGGCGTTAGTTAGATCCAGTGACAAGACCCAAAGAGTGTGAGTTCAATACCCGGTTAAGGCAGTGGGGAACTTTTAGAGGGAAATTAAGAGGGGATAACTGATAACTGACATACATGGCACGTGGAACTAGAACAGTCTAGCCCAGTAATTTCGACATTCCAACCACCTGATAAATAATAAATAAACCTGAAAATGGATGGAGCGTACAACGACCGAAACGTTGTAACAAATAAGTTCTTCAAAGATGAAGGTAATTATCGAATAATGTAAATAATGAAGAAAATGTTTATAAACACGAAACTACGAGGAACTGTAATTATAAATTTAGAAAGAAAAATACATTTTTCTGACATTTCTTTCATTTTCCCTCGCCACATAAATTCACTAAAATGTCTTTGAACAAAAGAATAAGAAAATGTTTATAAACACGAAACTACGAGGAACTGTGATTATAAATTTAGAAAGGAAAATGCATTTTCCTGACATTTCTTTCATTTTCCCTCGCCACATAAATTCACTAAAATGTCTTTGAACAAAAGAATAAGAAAATGTTTATAAACACGAAACTACGAGGAACTGTGATTATAAATTTAGAAAGGAAAATGCATTTTCCTGACATTTCTTTCATTTTCCCTCGCCACATAAATTCACTAAAATGTCTTTGAACAAAAGAATAAGAAAATGTTTATAAACACGAAACTACGAGGAACTGTGATTATAAATTTAGAAAGGAAAATGCATTTTCCTGGCATTTCTTTCATTTTCCCTCGCCACATAAATTCACTAAAATGTCTTTGAACAAAAGAATAAGAAAATGTTTATAAACACGAAACTACGAGGAACTGTGATTATAAATTTAGAAATGAAAATGCATTTTCCTGGCATTTCTTTCATTTTCCCTCGCCACATAAATTCACTAAAATGTCTTTGAACGAAAGAATAAGAAAATGTTTATAAACACGAAACTACGAGGAACTGTGATTATAAATGTAGAAAGGAAAATGCATTTTCCTGGCATTTCTTTCATTTTCCCTCGCCACATAAATTCACTAAAATGTCTTTGAACAAAAGAATAAGAAAATGTTTATAAACACGAAACTACGAGGAACTGTGATTATAAATTTAGAAAGGAAAATGCATTTTCCTGACATTTCTTTCATTTTCCCTCGCCACATAAATTCACTAAAATGTCTTTGAACAAAAGAATAAGAAAATGTTTATAAACACGAAACTACGAGGAACTGTGATTATAAATTTAGAAAGGAAAATGCATTTTCCTGGCATTTCTTTCATTTTCCCTCGCCACATAAATTCACTAAAATGTCTTTGAACAAAAGAATAAGAAAATGTTTATAAACACGAAACTACGAGGAACTGTGATTATAAATTTAGAAAGGAAAATGCATTTTCCTGGCATTTCTTTCATTTTCCCTCGCCACATAAATTCACTAAAATGTCTTTGAACGAAAGAATAAGAAAATGTTTATAAACACGAAACTACGAGGAACTGTGATTATAAATGTAGAAAGGAAAATGCATTTTCCTGGCATTTCTTTCATTTTCCCTCGCCACATAAATTCACTAAAATGTCTTTGAACGAAAGAATAAGAAAATGTTTATAAACACGAAACTACGAGGAACTGTGATTATAAATGTAGAAAGGAAAATGCATTTTCCTGGCATTTCTTTCATTTTCCCTCGCCACATAAATTCACTAAAATGTCTTTGAACAAAAGAATAAGAAAATGTTTATAAACACGAAACTACGAGGAACTGTGATTATAAATGTAGAAAGGAAAATGCATTTTCCTGGCATTTCTTTCATTTTCCCTCGCCACATAAATTCACTAAAATGTCTTTGAACAAAAGAATAAGAAAATGTTTATAAACACGAAACTACGAGGAACTGTGATTATAAATTTAGAAAGGAAAATGCATTTTCCTGGCATTTCTTTCATTTTCCCTCGCCACATAAATTCACTAAAATGTCTTTGAACAAAAGAATAAGAAAATGTTTATAAACACGAAACTACGAGGAACTGTGATTATAAATTTAGAAAGGAAAATGCATTTTCCTGACATTTCTTTCATTTTCCCTCGCCACATAAATTCACTAAAATGTCTTTGAACGAAAGAATAAGAAAATGTTTATAAACACGAAACTACGAGGAACTGTGATTATAAATGTAGAAAGGAAAATGCATTTTCCTGGCATTTCTTTCATTTTCCCTCGCCACATAAATTCACTAAAATGTCTTTGAACAAAAGAATAAGAAAATGTTTATAAACACGAAACTACGAGGAACTGTGATTATAAATGTAGAAAGGAAAATGCATTTTCCTGGCATTTCTTTCATTTTCCCTCGCCACATAAATTCACTAAAATGTCTTTGAACAAAAGAATAAGAAAATGTTTATAAACACGAAACTACGAGGAACTGTGATTATAAATGTAGAAAGGAAAATGCATTTTCCTGGCATTTCTTTCATTTTCCCTCGCCACATAAATTCACTAAAATGTCTTTGAACAAAAGAATAAGAAAATGTTTATAAACACGAAACTACGAGGAACTGTGATTATAAATTTAGAAAGGAAAATGCATTTTCCTGGCATTTCTTTCATTTTCCCTCGCCACATAAATTCACTAAAATGTCTTTGAACGAAAGAATAAGAAAATGTTTATAAACACGAAACTACGAGGAACTGTGATTATAAATGTAGAAAGGAAAATGCATTTTCCTGGCATTTCTTTCATTTTCCCTCGCCACATAAATTCACTAAAATGTCTTTGAACAAAAGAATAAGAAAATGTTTATAAACACGAAACTACGAGGAACTGTGATTATAAATTTAGAAAGGAAAATGCATTTTCCTGGCATTTCTTTCATTTTCCCTCGCCACATAAATTCACTAAAATGTCTTTGAACAAAAGAATAAGAAAATGTTTATAAACACGAAACTACGAGGAACTGTGATTATAAATTTAGAAAGGAAAATGCATTTTCCTGGCATTTCTTTCATTTTCCCTCGCCACATAAATTCACTAAAATGTCTTTGAACAAAAGAATAAGAAAATGTTTATAAACACGAAACTACGAGGAACTGTGATTATAAATTTAGAAAGGAAAATGCATTTTCCTGACATTTCTTTCATTTTCCCTCGCCACATAAATTCACTAAAATGTCTTTGAACAAAAGAATAAGAAAATGTTTATAAACACGAAACTACGAGGAACTGTGATTATAAATTTAGAAATGAAAATGCATTTTCCTGGCATTTCTTTCATTTTCCCTCGCCACATAAATTCACTAAAATGTCTTTGAACGAAAGAATAAGAAAATGCTTATAAACACGAAACTACGAGGAACTGTGATTATAAATGTAGAAAGGAAAATGCATTTTCCTGGCATTTCTTTCATTTTCCCTCGCCACATAAATTCACTAAAATGTCTTTGAACAAAAGAATAAGAAAATGTTTATAAACACGAAACTACGAGGAACTGTGATTATAAATTTAGAAAGGAAAATGCATTTTCCTGGCATTTCTTTCATTTTCCCTCGCCACATAAATTCACTAAAATGTCTTTGAACAAAAGAATAAGAAAATGTTTATAAACACGAAACTACGAGGAACTGTGATTATAAATTTAGAAAGGAAAATGCATTTTCCTGGCATTTCTTTCATTTTCCCTCGCCACATAAATTCACTAAAATGTCTTTGAACAAAAGAATAAGAAAATGTTTATAAACACGAAACTACGAGGAACTGTGATTATAAATTTAGAAAGGAAAATGCATTTTCCTGGCATTTCTTTCATTTTCCCTCGCCACATAAATTCACTAAAATGTCTTTGAACAAAAGAATAAGAAAATGTTTATAAACACGAAACTACGAGGAACTGTGATTATAAATGTAGAAAGGAAAATGCATTTTCCTGGCATTTCTTTCATTTTCCCTCGCCACATAAATTCACTAAAATGTCTTTGAACAAAAGAATAAGAAAATGTTTATAAACACGAAACTACGAGGAACTGTGATTATAAATTTAGAAAGGAAAATGCATTTTCCTGGCATTTCTTTCATTTTCCCTCGCCACATAAATTCACTAAAATGTCTTTGAACAAAAGAATAAGAAAATGTTTATAAACACGAAACTACGAGGAACTGTGATTATAAATTTAGAAAGGAAAATGCATTTTCCTGGCATTTCTTTCATTTTCCCTCGCCACATAAATTCACTAAAATGTCTTTGAACAAAAGAATAAGAAAATGTTTATAAACACGAAACTACGAGGAACTGTGATTATAAATTTAGAAAGGAAAATGCATTTTCCTGGCATTTCTTTCATTTTCCCTCGCCACATAAATTCACTAAAATGTCTTTGAACAAAAGAATAAGAAAATGTTTATAAACACGAAACTACGAGGAACTGTGATTATAAATGTAGAAAGGAAAATGCATTTTCCTGGCATTTCTTTCATTTTCCCTCGCCACATAAATTCACTAAAATGTCTTTGAACAAAAGAATAAGAAAATGTTTATAAACACGAAACTACGAGGAACTGTGATTATAAATTTAGAAAGGAAAATGCATTTTCCTGGCATTTCTTTCATTTTCCCTCGCCACATAAATTCACTAAAATGTCTTTGAACAAAAGAATAAGAAAATGTTTATAAACACGAAACTACGAGGAACTGTGATTATAAATGTAGAAAGGAAAATGCATTTTCCTGGCATTTCTTTCATTTTCCCTCGCCACATAAATTCACTAAAATGTCTTTGAACAAAAGAATAAGAAAATGTTTATAAACACGAAACTACGAGGAACTGTGATTATAAATGTAGAAAGGAAAATGCATTTTCCTGGCATTTCTTTCATTTTCCCTCGCCACATAAATTCACTAAAATGTCTTTGAACAAAAGAATAAGAAAATGTTTATAAACACGAAACTACGAGGAACTGTGATTATAAATTTAGAAAGGAAAATGCATTTTCCTGGCATTTCTTTCATTTTCCCTCGCCACATAAATTCACTAAAATGTCTTTGAACAAAAGAATAAGAAAATGTTTATAAACACGAAACTACGAGGAACTGTGATTATAAATTTAGAAAGGAAAATGCATTTTCCTGGCATTTCTTTCATTTTCCCTCGCCACATAAATTCACTAAAATGTCTTTGAACAAAAGAATAAGAAAATGTTTATAAACACGAAACTACGAGGAACTGTGATTATAAATTTAGAAAGGAAAATGCATTTTCCTGGCATTTCTTTCATTTTCCCTCGCCACATAAATTCACTAAAATGTCTTTGAACAAAAGAATAAGAAAATGTTTATAAACACGAAACTACGAGGAACTGTGATTATAAATTTAGAAAGGAAAATGCATTTTCCTGGCATTTCTTTCATTTTCCCTCGCCACATAAATTCACTAAAATGTCTTTGAACAAAAGAATAAGAAAATGTTTATAAACACGAAACTACGAGGAACTGTGATTATAAATGTAGAAAGGAAAATGCATTTTCCTGGCATTTCTTTCATTTTCCCTCGCCACATAAATTCACCAAAATGTCTTTGAACAAAAGAATAAGAAAATGTTTATAAACACGAAACTACGAGGAACTGTGATTATAAATGTAGAAAGGAAAATGCATTTTCCTGGCATTTCTTTCATTTTCCCTCGCCACATAAATTCACTAAAATGTCTTTGAACAAAAGAATAAGAAAATGTTTATAAACACGAAACTACGAGGAACTGTGATTATAAATGTAGAAAGGAAAATGCATTTTCCTGGCATTTCTTTCATTTTCCCTCGCCACATAAATTCACTAAAATGTCTTTGAACAAAAGAATAAGAAAATGTTTATAAACACGAAACTACGAGGAACTGTGATTATAAATTTAGAAAGGAAAATGCATTTTCCTGGCATTTCTTTCATTTTCCCTCGCCACATAAATTCACCAAAATGTCTTTGAACAAAAGAATAAGAAAATGTTTATAAACACGAAACTACGAGGAACTGTGATTATAAATGTAGAAAGGAAAATGCATTTTCCTGGCATTTCTTTCATTTTCCCTCGCCACATAAATTCACTAAAATGTCTTTGAACAAAAGAATAAGAAAATGTTTATAAACACGAAACTACGAGGAACTGTGATTATAAATTTAGAAAGGAAAATGCATTTTCCTGGCATTTCTTTCATTTTCCCTCGCCACATAAATTCACTAAAATGTCTTTGAACGAAAGAATAAGAAAATGTTTATAAACACGAAACTACGAGGAACTGTGATTATAAATTTAGAAAGGAAAATGCATTTTCCTGGCATTTCTTTCATTTTCCCTCGCCACATAAATTCACTAAAATGTCTTTGAACAAAAGAATAAGAAAATGTTTATAAACACGAAACTACGAGGAACTGTGATTATAAATTTAGAAAGGAAAATGCATTTTCCTGGCATTTCTTTCATTTTCCCACGCCACATAAATTCACTAAAATGTCTTTGAACAAAAGAATAAGAAAATGTTTATAAACACGAAACTACGAGGAACTGTGATTATAAATGTAGAAAGGAAAATGCATTTTCCTGGCATTTCTTTCATTTTCCCTCGCCACATAAATTCACTAAAATGTCTTTGAACAAAAGAATAAGAAAATGTTTATAAACACGAAACTACGAGGAACTGTGATTATAAATTTAGAAAGGAAAATGCATTTTCCTGGCATTTCTTTCATTTTCCCTCGCCACATAAATTCACTAAAATGTCTTTGAACAAAAGAATAAGAAAATGTTTATAAACACGAAACTACGAGGAACTGTGATTATAAATTTAGAAAGGAAAATGCATTTTCCTGGCATTTCTTTCATTTTCCCACGCCACATAAATTCACTAAAATGTCTTTGAACAAAAGAATAAGAAAATGTTTATAAACACGAAACTACGAGGAACTGTGATTATAAATGTAGAAAGGAAAATGCATTTTCCTGGCATTTCTTTCATTTTCCCTCGCCACATAAATTCACTAAAATGTCTTTGAACAAAAGAATAAGAAAATGTTTATAAACACGAAACTACGAGGAACTGTGATTATAAATTTAGAAAGGAAAATGCATTTTCCTGGCATTTCTTTCATTTTCCCTCGCCACATAAATTCACTAAAATGTCTTTGAACAAAAGAATAAGAAAATGTTTATAAACACGAAACTACGAGGAACTGTGATTATAAATTTAGAAAGGAAAATGCATTTTCCTGGCATTTCTTTCATTTTCCCACGCCACATAAATTCACTAAAATGTCTTTGAACAAAAGAATAAGAAAATGTTTATAAACACGAAACTACGAGGAACTGTGATTATAAATGTAGAAAGGAAAATGCATTTTCCTGGCATTTCTTTCATTTTCCCTCGCCACATAAATTCACTAAAATGTCTTTGAACAAAAGAATAAGAAAATGTTTATAAACACGAAACTACGAGGAACTGTGATTATAAATGTAGAAAGGAAAATGCATTTTCCTGGCATTTCTTTCATTTTCCCTCGCCACATAAATTCACCAAAATGTCTTTGAACAAAAGAATAAGAAAATGTTTATAAACACGAAACTACGAGGAACTGTGATTATAAATTTAGAAAGGAAAATGCATTTTCCTGACATT
This sequence comes from Acanthosepion esculentum, assembly GCA_964036315.1. NCBI lineage: Eukaryota > Metazoa > Mollusca > Cephalopoda > Sepiida > Sepiidae > Acanthosepion > Acanthosepion esculentum. Next base: position 60,575,592 of record OZ038510.1, read on the forward strand.
TCTTTCATTTTCCCGCGCCACATAAATTCACTAAAATGTCTTTGAACGAAAGAATAAGAAAATGTTTATAAACACGAAACTACGAGGAACTGTGATTATAAATTTAGAAAGGAAAATGCATTTTCCTGACATTTCTTTCATTTTCCCGCGCCACATAAATTCACTAAAATGTCTTTGAACGAAAGAATAAGAAAATGTTTATAAACACGAAACTACGAGGAACTGTGATTATAAATTTAGAAAGGAAAATGCATTTTCCTGACATTTCTTTCATTTTCCCTCGCCACATAAATTCACTAAAATGTCTTTGAACAAAAGAATAAGAAAATGTTTATAAACACGAAACTACGAGGAACTGTGATTATAAATGTAGAAAGGAAAATGCATTTTCCTGGCATTTCTTTCATTTTCCCTCGCCACATAAATTCACCAAAATGTCTTTGAACAAAAGAATAAGAAAATGTTTATAAACACGAAACTACGAGGAACTGTGATTATAAATTTAGAAAGGAAAATGCATTTTCCTGGCATTTCTTTCATTTTCCCTCGCCACATAAATTCACTAAAATGGCTTTGAACAAAAGAATAAGAAAATGTTTATAAACACGAAACTACGAGGAACTGTGATTATAAATTTAGAAAGGAAAATGCATTTTTCTGACATTTCTTTCATTTGCCCTCGCCACATAAATTCGCTAAAATGGCTTGGTATCATCTGGATCTATACTATTTTTCTCGTGGATTGACGAAAACAGTAGCAATTGCAACCTAATCAGCAGTCAGGTTAGCAGCCTAAGGCTCGCTTTCAGTTCACTCCAGCACTTAAACAATATTTATTTATTAGACTTTATTTACAAGTTTAATATTTTTGTTGCCAATTCTTGGGAATCAATAAATATAGTTTAATGTTTGCATTTTATTAAAATAGCTTTTTAATACAAGAAAGATTACCGAGGGACTATACAGTAATAGCGGCTTCAAGGGAAAAACTGTCCTTTTGACACACTATTTATTTATTTGTTTATTTTTTTGCGAGTACGAATATTAAATTTCGCAAATATATTTTTCTTTATGCTCCAGTGCTTATGGTGTTTTTTACCAACTTTTTTTTAGCTATTATTACGATCCTTACAGCTTCAAAGGTTAACATTCACGAAGACATTTCAAAATAATGCAGACAATGTAAAGGTTAGCAACACAAAAAAAATCAAAGTGACCAACGGAGTTCAACTTCCGGTAGATACTGTTTCGTTCAATTCGTGCTAAAACCTTGGAAAATGTATGGGTCCATTTTCCGTAATTATAGGTTAAATAGTAGGGTACAGTGGAGTAATGGATAGCGGCTCGGATTGCGCAATCGGAGAGCCGAGTTCGAATTCCAGTCAAATCCATTACATTCACTTACGTGCTAATACGCTTAGGAAAGGTATGAATTAATAGCAGGACAGACTTGGATGGCAACTGGTCTACCGCAGAAAGAAATGGCAACCTACTGCGGGAAAAATCTACCTGGTCAGTCATGTATCAATCGATACATGATAGTCTAAGTGTGTATCACGCATGGCACATAACTTTAGGGCAAACGAGTTTCCCTTGCCTTTAGTGGTAACTAATATTGAGGAAAAACAAAAACTAAATTCAAAACCAGCCGAAGAGGGGTGGGCTCCGTCAGGCTATCTTCTAGTCTGACATTTTTAAAAATCCGATCAGTATTTGATTAACATATTTATTCTCTTTACTGTTTGTTTCTATCAATTTATGGTATTTAAAAGTTTATGGTAAATGTATAACAAATTGGTTAGAACTGTTTCGTTAATTTATCACTCAATAGTATACGCTTGTCTCTCCTGTACTCTATGAGATCTGATAAACGTATAACACGATAATCCATTTTTTGTGGGGGTAGGGATGCCAGTCACATTGAAGTAGAGGACTGCAATAAATTATATAAACAATTAATTGTTTTTTTGTTTTTTTCGGGGGTGGGGTAATCGATTCACCCCAAAGAAAGCAATAATTTCACTAGGACACATAGAATGGGGAGGACTGAGGAATAACCAAAAAAGAACAGGATTTCAAAGAAGTTGTTTCTTTTCGCTTTCCGTTTCCTATCTTCTACGAGAGTTCCTGTACTTGGAAACACAGAATCTAGCGATCTGTAAATGGGAGATGAGCAAATGTAGTGTTCTAAAGTGTATGTCGAATTCTAGCATTCCTACTTCTCGGTTAAACGTTGGACACTTCCACGTGGTGTAATGATTAACAAGCCTGTTTTGCAGATCAATTTTAACTGAGCCGTACTTGCGGCTTCATACTATATCTAGTCTATCTTTAGAAAATTTAGTGCACATCAACGTGGAGTAATGGCTTACTTGATGAGTTACAACTGAATGGTGAGACCGGTCCTCACCGTGTTCGCCAGACTTGCGGTCTTGTTAAAAATTTAAAAAAATATTATCTTCTTGATGTTAAGTTGTAATTTCAACTTAACATCATGAAAGGATTATTTTAAAAATAAAAATAATATGTCTATATTTTTTAATAAAACATGCTTGAATGAAGAAATGATGCCTATATATATATATATACATATATATATATATATATATATATATATATATATATATATATATACATATATACATATATATATATATATATATATATATATATATATATATATATATATATGCGTGTGTGTGTGTGTGTGTGTGTGTGTGTGTGTGTGTGTAAACAAACAAGCACTTTCTAGTTTCTAGTCGGGGATCTGATAAGGCAATTTAAATTATTACTCTTTTTATCCTCAAAAATCACATTGCATTTCCTTATAGAGTTTTATTTTACATTCCGACCTGAAGATGCTAAATCTACGTTGTTGAAGCGCCTTATCACTTAAAATAGTTTTTCTCCTTGTCCCATTCTCTCTATTTAATAATATATATATAGAGAGAGAGGGATAGATAGAGAGATAGATAGATAGATAGAGAGAGAGAGACAGACAGATATAGAGACAGATATAGAGACAGATAGAGCGATAGAGAGATAAAGAGAGAGATAGAGATAGAGAGAGATAGAGAGATAGAGATAGATAGATAGATAGAGAGAGATAGAGAGAGATAGAGAGACAGATAGAGAGACAGATAGAGCGATAGAGAGATAAAGAGAGAGATAGAGAGAGATAGAGAGAGAGAGAGATAGATAGATAGATATGAATAAAATGTCAATAGATAGATAGATAGATAGATAGATAGATAGATAGATAGATAGATATGAATAAAATGTCAATAGATAGATAGATAGATAGATAGATAGATAGATAGATATGAATAAAATGTCAATAGATAGATAGATAGATAGATAGATAGATAGATATTAATAAAATGTCAATAGATAGATAGATAGATAGATATATAGATAGATATGAATAAAATGTCAATAGATAGATAGATAGATAGATATGAATAAAATGTCAATAGATAGATAGATAGATAGATATGAATAAAATGTCAATAGATAGATAGATAGATAGATAGATAGATAGATAGATAGATAGATAGATATGAATAAAATGTCAATAGATAGATAGATAGATAGATAGATAGATAGATAGATAGATAGATAGATAGATAGATAGATAGATAGAAAGAAAAAAAACTACGTGTTTGCAGTGGCGTTATTTTATTCTATTGATGTTAGGTGTGATGCATTAACAACATTTAGCCTTGCGCAAATTTACAAAATATTATCACTTACAAATCAGACAGAACAGGTGCAAACGTTGTCAACCTTGACGATGTCTATTAATCATACTGAGCACACATAATCGTTAGTGAGCAAACACCAATCTTACCTGAATTAATGGCTTGTTTGTCAAGAATTGCTTCGATCGTGTTGAATTTGCTTGAATTTTCGATCAAAGACATTAAATAAAGCATCATTCCAAGTGTGTATGTGTTGGTTCCATTAATGGGAAGATCCTCGGCGACTTCATCAAAGATGAGCTGGGTAAGGTTCTGAAATAAAAAGATAAGTAATGTTGAAAATTAAAATGTTTTTCTCCAAGAATAAATATAAAAATTCTAGAAATAAAGCTGAACTAGGTTTCGGCAAACTTTAACAAACGTCTCCGCAAATACAAAAGAAAATGAATGTGAAAAGGTCAGTTTTTCCCTTGATACCGTTATTATTTTAACTAACTTCTATCCTCAGCAATGTTTATTGTTTTAAAAGCAATGATTAGAGTTGTAATAAAGCCTAAAAACAGATGATGAAAGTGAATTTATCCAATTTCTTTTGAATTTACAAAAAAATATTAAACACTATTTATTTATAAGAATAATTTTACAAGAATAATTTTACATTTACAACATTCTAAAAACTAATAGAATTAAAACTAATGCAATGCTATATTTATCATTTACCAATTTATAAAAAAAATAAATATGAAAATAATTTTTTATTCATAAATTTATAAACATTTACGTAAATTATTAAAATATGTGAACCAACTATAAGAAAACCTTTATTATTTAGCATTTTATAAATTTCGAATCAATTGACAATTAGTCGATGTTTTGCCAACCATTCCAATAAGCAATCTATTAAATAGTGTTTATTATTTTTGTTTGAAATTCTCAAGAGCAAAGAAAATATTTATATTAACTTTCATATGTTTAGATTTTATTACAATTATCATAATCGCTTTTTAAAAGAATAAACATTACTCAGGCGTTATAATAATAATGGTGTCAACGGAAAAATCGACCGTTTGACACTCTGTTTTTGTGGGCATGACGGTACAAGGTTACCAGTGTTTCTTATTGTTTGTTTTTTTGGGGGGTGCGATAATCGCACGAAGATCTATGGTACCTAGACTTTATGAATTTAAGATTGGCAGCCATGCCTCATCATTTTACAGTTGAAATGATTTGTTGTAACCGTAAGTTCTATGTTAATATTTTCTTCCCTCGAACTTCTCTAAGCAAAACTCTCTACCGGCTTCTTGATTCCGAGTCAACTTTGATCTTCAAACATTTAAATGCAATATCAATCGTTATCTTCCGTTTTCTTAATTCCTGTTCTTTTATTGTTCTCGTTCCTTAATAGTGTTTTTTTTTTCGTCATGTTCTCACGCACTCAGTAACCCCTTGCATCTTAGTGGCTTTATAGGCTTGCTGGAAGTGAAATGATTTTTAAAAAAGAAACAAGGGAATGCAGATGGTGAAAGAGAATGAAAAAGACTTTATAAAGAAACGGAAAATCAATCCTAAACAAGAAACAAGTGATAAATTTCTACTCCTGCTCAAAAGACAGGGGAGGTGTGTGAACCGGGCGATAGGCGATATCTGTCCACTTATTATTTATTTATTTGTTTATTTATTATATAGAAACAAGAAACAGTCACTTACTGATCTGTCTTTGACTTCAAACAAAGAAATTAAAACATAAGCTGTTAAAGCGACGCCTTTACTTGCTCCACCCTGAAAAGAGAAATTAGAAAATGTCAGTTTCTTTAAGTACAGAAAGTCATTAGCATTTAATATGTATATAAAAACAAACAAACAAAAAACAAAAAAAAACGCGTACTACCTCCGAAACCCCGACCTGAGGGAGCCTGATTGGAGGCCCCGAGTAGTACTTTCTAACCCTCGTTATATTATCAACATTTGTTTTTTCTCCCTACATTTATATACGTTATGAATTAAACTTTGCACACCTGACTATTACAGGATGAAAAATGAAATCCTTTCTGGGATGCGTCCTATGTAGGGCGATAAACTACATCGGACAGCAAGTCATCTGATCGAGAGGTTTTGAGGAGCATGGAACCACCCCTTAATTACTGTTACTACCCGGAGTGGTAGCACCTATTAAAGTCCCAGCTATGGGCAATAGTTAACCCTCAAACTGGGCTGAAAACATTATGATAATATAGAAATAGATTTTTATAGTAAAAATACCAGCAATACATTTTTTTAAAATATTACTAGCAATACATTTGACTCTCGACAAACCCTCTTTACAAAAATACATCAAAGAAACCTGATCTACAAACTGATTTTTTATAAAGTTACATATTCTATTTGTACGCACCTATCCTAAAAATCTTGTCGGCATTAAATGACCCATTGAGGTTTTGATATGCCGTAAAACAAAATAAAACAAACCAAACAATTCTGAAGTCCTTTTTTTCCATCCAAGTCCATAAATTAGTTTTGCTCATGTTAAGTTTCAAAAAACACTCAATAAAATTAAATATTTAAAATAAGAACTTTTATAAAAAAATCACGCAATGTTGACCTTTCATCCCGACCGAGGGACATCAGCTTAGCGGAAAAAGTGTGTATATATATATATATATATATATATATATATATATATATATATATAAAAGTGAACATAGAAGTCAACACTTAGAGGCGACAGTCTGTTTCATGCTAGATGCAATCGTCAGGCCACGAGTGGTGTTATTTTTCTCGGCTATTTATATATACGGGTCAGTGGTGCATTGTGGGTAGTCTCGTGGCCTGACGATTGCATCTAGCATGAAACACACTGTCGCCTCTAAGTGTTGACTTCTATGTTCACTTTTATATTTACACACGCTCTATCTCTGATATTGAGCACTTTATCCCATAAATATAGCACACTTTAAGACTATATTTCTTCATATATATATATATATATATATATATATATATATATATATATATATATATATATATATTTCGTTCTGATCTGAGGAAGCCTATCCAACGATGTCGAAACGCGATATAATCAAGTCAATAAATCAGTTTTCAACTTGGTCAAATTTTGAACAACGGCATTGTAAAAAATAATCAGTAGAATTCCATCATTTTCCTGTAGAAATGTTCAAGAGCTTAGAAACCTGTAGCACTTTCGTGGGTTGCTCGAAGACGGAGAAAATTGAAAAAGATGTGTTAAATGTTATTTATAAATTTACTTTTAATGAAAAATCGCACTGATTTGCACTGTGCATTCAAAAGCCAAACGGCTTTAATGGCGATGATGCTAATTCTTCTCAAATGGAATTTGTTAACGCGAAAAATTTCTAAAACAATGTTGGTAAGACTAATTTGGTAACCAATGTTTTTCCTTTCATCTACATTGACTCATGTTTGAGCAATAAACAATACAAAGCCATTAAAGTATTTTCCAATGTTTAACATTAAACATTTCTTACCTGCATAGCACCGTGAAGAACTCTTCCGTCTTCTTTGAACAAATTTTCTTTTGTTTGCTTGCGAAGCAAAAAATACACTCCTTTGTGTATAATCTGATCGTCAATAAAAAGTTCTGGAATGCTTTTCTGGGCTTGAGAGAAGCAGCGAAGCACAAAAGCAGTCAACCTACGTAAGACAAAAAAAGTATTATTCCACGTTTTAGACAAATGGGTGAATATCCTTATTCTTATTGTTTTTAGCACTATTTTGTTTTACAATCATGCAGTATCCAAGCTGATTTTTCCCATTATAAATGATAATTTCTAACGAATTGATGGATTTTTATTTATTAATTCGACACATATTATTACATAAACGTTATCTTTAGTGGATACCCATATTTGAATAGACGTCCTGTTTATTTATTAAACAGTATATTTTTTTATTTTCGTCTACCGGCCTGAATATTAGAGAAGTCTTATTAAAGAGAAATATGCCATTGTTGGCGGAGTGTGCATATATATATTTTTTAATAAGGTTTCTCGAATATTCAGGCCGGTAGACGAAAATATATAAATATACTGTTTAATATATAAACAGAGCGTCTAGTCAAATATGGGTATCCACTAATGGGTATCCAATAGCGTTTAAAGCAATCAGGTTACAAATGGTTCAATATATGTGCGTCAAAGATTTCTGCAACAGGGAGGTATTGTCTGGGAGATGAATCTCTGATGACTGAGCTACAGTTATTAAGGCGGTTACCTCATCTGTATAGAGAAAAGGTATTTAGATATGGTCAACGTATAATTTTATTTTTATTAGATGAAGTATCGGAGTATTGCATGGTAAGTAAAGAGTGGAACATCAGGCTTGTCCCCACCCCACTATCGGGGCTTCAGGATTAGTACGCACCGGCCCTACTTGGGATTACACAGACTGTTCGAGGAAGTATCTATATTGAATATCTTGATTGCTAAGTCCTCATTACTTATGCAATGGGCGTTTACCAAAAACATAGCATAACCCGTCCACCTTTTATTCCGTTGTTTCTTTCTATTTCTGATTCTCCCCCAAAATTAAAATCGCCGATGAAAGATTTCAGCTCCTGAACGAGATTAAGGAGAACGCGAAGTAGTGTATCTTGGGTAAGATAGCCTGGCGGAGTCCAACGTTCTCTCAGCTGGATTAAATACAGAGTTTTCCTTCTCCTCGACCGGTTGCCACGAAAGGCAATAGAGCCCAGTCTATCCTGATATTTAGCTATAGCTGGGCGATGGGGAGAAGAGATGGATTCATACCCTTCCCAAATAAGTGAATGTAATGAACTTGACTGGAATTCGAACTCGGCTCTCCGATTCTTCAGTCCGTGCCGCAATCCATTACTCCTCCGTAATATATATCGTTATCGAAAGATATTTTTTCGGACTGTTTTGCGAAATGGAACATATGCTGAGATAAGTGAACAAGATCCCAAGGAGGGTAATTTGAAGAGTACAAAGGCGCTGTTTCCAGAGTTAAGCAAATGTTTCCTTAATACAGTTAATTTCCAAACCCTTCGCCTGCCTCCCCTCCGCGAGGGACTAATGGGTCACAACCCTCAACAACACTAGGTGTTGCTGCTGTAATTTCCGTAGCAATTAATTTTTTACGGATTGAAGTTGCCAGGTTCAACTGGTTTTGTACTCGTTTTTCGCCGACGGTATCCAATGTTCGTAAGCAATCCCTATCTAAGTACTGACTCTGCTTGACATTGCATAACCTCGGTGACCAAACGATATTTTCTGTTTCAGCCATTTTCGACAAGACCAATTATATTCGAGTTTCACTTCTGTTTACTATTTGTCAACAACGGTTATTTGCTTTGAAGTCCTTACCACTTAGTTTTACTGGAAGTATAAAACTTCAGTCGCTTCAGGCTCAGATATAATCATTTACATCATCCCACTTGACTTCGTGGCTGTCTTTCAAAGGACCAATTAAGTCATAACAGTATGCAGTATACAGTATAACTAGGTAAGTAGTTTGGTATTATTTTTCCTCTGTAGTATTGATTTTCTAAGCGAACTTAGATATGGCACAAGGCCGAAAGTTTGGAGCACCTAGTGAGGATCGAACTCACTACTCAGTCGTAATTGATCGGAGCGAGAGAAACTAGCTAACCATTACACCACGTCGAGGTGTCATTTTTTCGCTGTAGTGAGTTAGTGTCGACTTTTATGACAGCTCATATTGCGTACGGAAATGAACGGAATATATGTGCGTCCTGGGTATGACGATTAATTACATCCGGCAGCAAAGCCTCTGATCGGGAAGTTTTGAAAAGCGTGGAACCACCTCTTAATTGTTGTTGTTCGCAGGTGCACCCTAGCCCGGGATGATAGCACCTGTTAGGGTTTCAGTTATGGGCAAATAGTTAACCCCCAAACTGAGGTCAAAACAGTATGAAAGTATAAAAATAGATTTCTATAGTAAAACTATTATCAGTAGTACAGATTTGAAAAAAGAAATAATAGGTTGGTGCAAAAATAATGTCGTTTTCTCACATGAAGTTGAACGTCAAAAAACGACATTATTTTTGCACCAACCTAATATTACCAGCAAACATTTGACTCTTGACAAAAACCCTCTTTACAAAAATACGTCAATGAAACCTGATGTACAAAGTGGTTTCTTACAAACAATACATATTCTATTCATACGAATCAATCCTTAAAATCTTGTCGGCATTAAATAACTTATTGAGCTAGATATGCCATGAAACAAAATAAACTAAACTGGAATATATCTGGAAAAATCTTTTGTACAGTCTTGTGGGAATGCCAGTTGTTTTTCGGTAGAAAACACATGTCTCCTGGTATATTTTTCCCGTAACTATTATTCCGAACTCGAGTAAAAGTAATAAATGGGTAACACAAAACAGTATAAAAAAAACAACCGACAATGTATGTATTAAGAAAAGTATACAAAGACAATAAAAGAAAACATTTAAAGGCTAATTAGACAGAAAACATTTAACTTAGAGAAAATGTGATTGTGGAATGCGTGTAGAAGTCCGAGAGAAAAGTATTATATTGAAGAAAGTGAAGTGAACGTGCTCCAGTGAGGACACTTTTTTTTTACTACGTACGATTACATCTTATAGCCGGAGTTGTAAGAAAGGAAAAAGAGAATGAATCATTGCCAATTTATAGGTTTAAGGAGCGTCCCCTAGCGACGGTTTTTAGTAAAGTCAAGTGGGGTAACCTACAACAGAAAAATAAAAAGAGATTAAAATAAAAAGGAAGTAAATAGTTCTTTCACTTACCATGTGCTACCTTTGGTATCTCGGCTTCCAAATGCACTGAATGAACCGTCTGACCGTTGGTATTGCAACTGATTCTTGTAACCTAACAGACAAAATTTACAGGATATGTTTACAAGTGTGCACCAAAATACAAAAAAGAAACGCATGCAGTTAGAATTAAAATTAACAGCATTTTTCTTTATTTTCCTCTTCTTCCTCTATATCACTTTTTTCTTCTCACTATTATTATTGTTGTTGTTGTCCTTCTTTTCCGTCTTCTTGATTACCTTCGTCTTCTCCTTCTACGACTCTTTTACCTTCCCACTGTTATTATTATTATTATTATTTTTATTATTATTATTGTCCTTCTTCGTCGTCTTCTTGGCTACCTTTGTCTTGTACATCTCATTTTTAATCTCACTATTATTATTGTTGTTGTTGGCCTTAATTGCTGTCGTCTTCTTCACTACTTTCGTCTTATCAATCTAAATCTCACTATCTTTTTTTATCTACTCATTAATCCTCCCATTAATCCATTAATCTGACTTGGTTATCTAACCAAATAAATTAAACAATGAGATTTCAACCGGTATGTGCAATCTAAAATATGAGGGCCGTTCAAAAAGTTCTAAGCCTTAACTAGAAAGAAGAAACATAACAGCATTTTTGTTGCGGCAACGCACTAGCACTTCTTATAAAACCAATTCAGATTTCTGTCTTAATTTCTGTGCAGGTGAGGCTCATACAAAGTCGAGAGGTAAGTGGCAACTCTAAAAATGGACAAAACAGAGGCCCGGACAGTCATAAAGTATCTGTAAAAGGAATCCATGAGGACATGGTACAGGCACTTGCTGAGGACTCCCCTTCCTATGAAACTGCGAAGAGGCGGGGCTGCAGAATTCAAGCGGGCAGGGATAACACAGTAGCATTATACCAGAGTATTATAAATGTTTCTAGAATACATTTAATTCATTAAAATCATTTTAATATTTTTATTTTCATACTTTTTATTATAATACTTTTATTATAATTTTTAATATTTTAATGAATAATTATAATAAATGTTTTGCAGGTAAAGTGGTAATTTAACGATAGCTGGTTATTTAACGGGCGAGGAACGTAAATGGATTTTGAAACAATACAATTCGTTTTGTTTTTCCTTGCTGTATACCTACGTTTACATTTCACTGTATTTGCACCGAACACATGAGTAATTTACAAGACGTGTACTTATTACTGGTCATATAAAAATATTTTATTATAAGTGTATAATTGAGGCTGAAGGGACAAAGTCAAAACAAGAATAATACTTACCTTTTTCGGTGTACATTTTGATTAACTTAAATTGTTCAGGTGTTAATTTCGAAGTGGCTTTCAAATAGTTGTGGATATAAATATTAGGAGCAAAGTTGATCATGTTCTGCTCTCCACAGCCAGATGGAATTCGAATCAGGTTCCCTAGACCTTCGATGGATGGACCCATGATGTCACCTATTCACATGAAACAAAAAAATGGAATCTTATAGCACGAGTATCATATTGATCGACACAAATTTAATAAAAGAACAGAGAATTCAAATATGTTAACAAGTGTCTGCCTAGTTCGTCTGCTTCTTTAATATGCTGTTTCCCTTTGGAAGTTGGTGATCCATCCACAATTTCCTATACTTTGTGGCCCTTAGAAATTTTGTCTTTTTTACTATCCGCGACCTCAATCTCTCCGGCTTTCCGACGTCCATTTACGCAATCACCCCGGCTTTCTACCTTCCATTTACACAAACGCGTTAGTTAGGTTACTCGAAATTTCTTACTGTCCCGCTACTTCCAGTCTGTTGTGTGAGTATCAAATTTTCCAAGCCCCTTTTTTTTATTATATGTCCCAGAAATATCAAAACACTTTTACTCATCCTATGCAAAGGTGTCTTTTTTATTCACATTTTTCTTAAAACTTCCTCGTTTAATGATCCGCCCAAAGTATGCTCATCATCCTTCTGTGAGACCACATTTCTGTTGCCTCAACACTCTTCTTTATCTATGAAGGAAGAGTCCAGCATTCACTGCCAACTAGAAGACTTATGCTTGTCAATTACAAGTTACAGTAATAATTACCATTACAGAAAATGATATCAAGCTGAGGTTAGATATTGTTACTTTAGCTAACTTGGAACTTCATGCCCGCAAAAAACAAAAAAAAAACAAAAAAAAACGGGGTTTCAAAAAGACGATTTTTCCCTTAATTTAAAAGAAAAGAGAATTCAAATATTTTGACAAAATGTCTGCCTAGTTCGTTGGCTTCTTTTATGTGCTGTTCCCGTTTGGGACGTTGATCCATAATTTTCTATATTTTGTAGCTCTTAGAAAGTTTGTCTTTTTACTATCCCAGACACTAATCTTTCTGGCTTTCCGACATCCATTTACACAAACTCCCCTGATTTCTGTCATTTATTTATATAAACTCCCTGACTTTCTACCGTTCATTTACACAAGCTCTTCGATTTCCCCTCATCTATTTATATAAACTCTTTTACTTATCCTAAGTAAAAAAAGGTGACTCTTTTTATTCACATTTTTCCTTAAAACTCCCTCCTTCTTCACATGATCCGCCCAGACTATTCTCATCATCCTTCTGTGGAACCACATTTCTGTTGCCTCTTTATCTACGAAGGAAGGGTTCAACATTCATTGCCATGTAGAAGACTTATACTTGCCAGTTGTAAGTTACAGTAATAATTACCATTACAGAAAATAGTATCGAAAAAATTGATTTTCAGCTGACTTTACATATTGTTACTTTGGCAAACTTGGATATACATGCCCGAAAAAAAATGTAAGCAGTTTCAAAAGGTCGATTTTTCTCTTATTTTATCTACCTTCACTCTACGGCAATGTTTATTGTTTTAAAAAGTGATAATTAGAAATTTAATAAAACCTAAACATGTCGCCCTCAACCTCCTCCCTGATCGTCCAAGATGTTCTACACCCACGGCTGATTGAACAGTTGATCGCTTTCCTCGCTGTGATTTGCTTTGATCATAAGGCGAGCCAAGATCAAATCGCTGTTAGGCGTATTGGGCTGGTCCGAACAAGGTGAGAACGCAAAGAAAAATAACACTCGAATAAAAAAAATAAATACTATTTTTATATAAGGTCCTTCGCTCAACAGTTGGTTAATAGTTGTTAAAGTCTCGGAGTTCGCATGCAGAAAATTATCGACCCAACCCGCTTCTTAAGTCAGTAAAGTTTGTTTTGCGGATTTGGTGAAGTTTGGCACTAGGGTGATGTCGGAGGTTCTTGTCGGCAGATAGTCACATGGGATGTCTTGCGTCCGGTGGCTGGAACGATCTCTCTACTTTCTCGCTACGAGGCATTCGTATTTATTGACGTTCGCCCAAACCGGCGTGTAGAGCGCGATGCGGCCGGACACCCAGTATTTTCTCTACCTGTCATCTTCATCATCTTGGTTCTGAGAAGTAATTACTTCCTAATTTGGGAATTCATCTCTTCCACGAGTGGTGGTAACAGGCATTAATCAGCCCCCAAAATTACACATCCTTTTATTATCATCTCCCACTAATACTCCTCAGTGGACGTGGGTAGCTCCTCCACTTTCCGTGGTGTGTCTCATCTGCGTCCGCCACCTCGGCCACCCTCCAACTAATGGTTGTCGACGGCCTCGGGGTTAAGAACAAATTAATTCCAAGTTCGTTATCTACGCAGAAAGTTTTTTTCCACGGCAACCCCATGTCTTTCATTGTCTAAAATTGAAACACAACCCAGGCGGCTTTCCATACCTTTGGGGTCCTGTCAGGAACATTATCTAAGAAAATTCTTATCTCCAAATTGTGATTTTAAATCCTATCCGGTTCTCTCGTCCTCACTTCACAGCCCGCATTTTAAGCTGTATATCATCAACCAAGTGTCAAAATATTTGCCATATGACCTGTTGTAGTTGAATCTTGTTTTCTCTGCTAGCCGTCTGGTTCTCGGCCTTTTTGAGAAATAAAATATTCAATCTTTCCCACGGGGTTTATTGGTATGTCGTTCGATTTATTCATTAACCCTTCTTATTATTTATCAGGCGTCTATCGATATATTCGTCGTTCTATTCATTCAGCCACCTTATTATTTACCAGTAACAAATATTGTCAAAAACATATGAAAGTGTATTCCTACATTTTCTTTGTCCTTAAGAGTTGACAAGAAAATTATTAAACATTATTATATTTATTATGTTACCTAGACTTTATGAATTTAAGCGCAGTACCCGATTGGCGTCAAGGTCTAATCATCTTACAGTTGGAACAGATTAATGTAAACGTAAGTTTTATGCTAACAATTTCTTTTCTAGCACTTCTCGCTTGTGGAAGTCTCTTCTGGCTTCTTGCTTTCCAGTCAAGTTTGATCTTAGAAATTTAATTGCAATGTCAATTGTTATCTTCCTTAATACTGTTTTTATTTTTTTTATATATTCTTTCATATTCAGTAACATCTCTGCGTCTTATTGTCTTGATTGGCATGAAATGATTTATAAAAAATAGTACTTTACAATTTGCGATCAGAGTTTCCACAACTCCGCTTTGCGGTTAATTGTGAATTCCATTTCTTTTTCCATGAGTGTATATTATGCGTGTCGACAAGGATACATAGTGTTTTGAATTCAGAGTCGCCATTCTCTCAAAACTGATTGCCATACATTGCTCGAGAACCAGTCCACCTTTCTATTTAATTAATAGCAGAAGAGATGGATTCATATCTTTCCCAAACGTATTTATGCAAAAGTGATTTGTTAATAATGAGCGACAATAGGCGATTGTTGATAAACATGGTTCTCATTGTGAAAGGATCAATGGAAAACCATTGTCAAGAGAGAGTGGGAGAGGCTAAAGTAAATTCGGCTCAAAATGCATGAGAGGTTCGTACTTCTCGTCAGCAGAGTCAATGTGCCAGATTTCTTTTCGGAAGTAATTTACTTACCAATCACACTAACTTCAACTCTTTCAGAGTCTTTCACAGCGTCTGGTTTGATATTAAGCTCGTAGTCGATTTCCACAGGCGTTTCCTCAGTTACTTTCAATAAGAAGGGCTCATTGTAATGAAGGGTATATCCCTCGGGCTGGAAAAAAAATTAAGATTATGAAATTCTGTTCGAGGATGTTCTCAAATTAAAGTTCTTTATATTTTCTCTCATTAAAAAAGCATGAACATTTTCATCATTCATATATATATATATATATATATATATATATATATATATAATTTTAAGGTATGCTATATTTATGTGTTAAAGTACCCAATATCAGGGATAGATCGTATGTAAATATAAAAGTGGACATTGAAACAACACCCAGTTGCGACAGTCTGTTTCATGCTCATACGCATTCACATAAGAATGAATTTTTCTGCCGCCGCTGGGTGGTAGATTAAATGTCCACTTATATATATATATGATACACCCTGACGAGCGGACGAAGTACTTGTCGTAAAACCTTTTATCAATTTTTTCACTCTCTCTCTCATATATATATATATGTGTGTGATAGAGATTTGAGATAATTATAATTAGTAATTCATCGAGTCTAGAAGAAACCTCAACAGAATGCAGAAAGCACTGGACGGCCGTTTCGTCCTATATTTGCGACTCATCAGCAGTGCGCATCCACTAGCGAGATCGAAACCCGGACAGTTACGTTATCAGGCAAACGTCATACCAACTGTTCCAACTGGACTGGTCGGTTTGGGGATGGTAGTCGTAGCTCGTGGAGGCACAGTCCTATGGTTAAAGAGAATCTCGGATGAGTTCCAACACGGAATATCTGATCGAACGGCGCTATATCGAGTCTAATTCGTTAGCTCTTTGTCACCGGTGCATGACGTTTGCCTGATAACGTCACTGTCCGGGTTTCGATCTCGGTAGTGGATGCGCATTGCTGATGAGTCCCAAATCCAGTGCTTACTGCATTCTGTTGAGGTTTCTTCTAGACTCGATGAATTACTTAATTATAATGACGGCTCGTATTCGAGGATACCCCCCCCCTACAAGGGCGGCTAGCCAATCATGTTGCTCAGGCGCATTTGTGTTTATTCGACAACCACAGAGTCTACCTCTGGTTTATACTGCAACTTTGCGGAGCAGACCTTCTGGGAAAGAGCGTGTTATCTAGCGTGATCATCAATTTGAACAAGGCCAGCAGGCCCAAGCCCTCGGCCACGATGTCTTGTGACTATCGTCGGCACCCAAGGGTTCCGTCTAGCAAATTCCATTCACAAGGCTTGGGCACATTCCATAGGTGTGCATTCTGGCTGGGATCTATATGGATATATTATTAATCTGACATTTTTATTACTTAAAACTTTATTTTTAGCGAAATTAACGACGCATTTTAATTTTTCTTATATATTGTTTTTTTTTTAAAACTGTGTAGTGATTAGTTTACAGAGTTCTATAATTTTATGGACAGGTAGAAGAACCTTTGTATCGGATTTTTAGGTGGTTTCTGAATATGTTTAAGCAATTCGTAATGTGTATATTTGGGTATAGTGATTTGATATCTTAGCAAGCTATGCATTATGTGTCGTTGCTATTGTAGACAGTATAAAATTTGCTGAAATTAGAAAAATTATTAATTTTCAAATACAGCCAATGCACTGTAGCTGTGTTCTTAACTGATTCTATTAAGGGT
Source organism: Acanthosepion esculentum (assembly GCA_964036315.1). Taxonomy (NCBI): domain Eukaryota; kingdom Metazoa; phylum Mollusca; class Cephalopoda; order Sepiida; family Sepiidae; genus Acanthosepion; species Acanthosepion esculentum. The sequence goes on from OZ038510.1 coordinate 60,592,742, forward strand.
TAATTTCGTAATATATATATATATATATATATATATATATATATATATATATATATATATATGTGTGTGAAATGGGCTAAATGCGACATATTTTTTAATTTAATTGTTTTAAACGTTATTTTAAATGAATACTTTTATTTAATTATAAAGCAGTATATTTATTTAATTATATATGCCGGCCTGAATATTTCTTGAAAGAAAAATGTGCGTCCTTTAGCAGGATTCGAACCTGCATCTCCTCCTGGAAACAGTCATTAGATCTGTTGTGCCTTGAACCAAATCGGCCACATAGGACCTCCTGATCAATTTCCTAAAAAATTGTCTTTGTTTATGTTAGGATACAAAAGAGAGCATTTCGTAAAATACATCTATCGGATGCTTTAGTACACATCATCAATTATGTTTCTAGCCGAGGTTCATTAGGGGTTTCGGGTCTTTCAACATCATACCCCCTCTCCGCGGTGACCCAGCCGATACTGATCGGGTATCGACTTGTGTACCTTCCGTTAGCTACAACCTTTTCCATCTTCCGAAGTGCACACCATATGAGTCTTCTTGGCAATTTATTGTCCAATCCCAGATGACTTCTGGTTCACCAGTAGTGCACGCTCTTCCATAAAAAAAGCTACAATTTTTATCTGATCAGGAATAGAGTGGCGTGCTTGGCCTGAAGTGGTAAGTACAGATTTGATTCCTCTCACCGAGACATATGCACACATACACGCACAGACAGAGAAACCTACTCAAACATCACATTCTGCTTACACTTATCCCCATGTTAATCATCCGGCGAAGAAAAAAAATTATTTCCTTTTCCTCCTTCACACTTTTCCCGACCCCCTACCCACTTACATGAGTTACATACATGAATAGCCATATCAATACCGCCACACACAAAAAAAAAACAAATTTCGTAACCCTGGTAGGGGTAAACAGGTGCTAGATCTTAGCCAGGGATCACCCGTAGATAACAATGGCTTGGGGTACCCTAATTCTGTCCCCTAGTTGTATATTTATGTATATTTCGAGAATCAGGAAAAATGTGTGTTAAATGCTTGATCAGGCGGTCCTACGTGGCCGAGATGGTCTAAGACACGTTTCCCGGTTTTCTAACGACATATATCAACATTTCTTAAAATCTTACCTTCAGAAGGATTTCCTTATGGATCTCGTCTGCAGCCAATTCACATGTTGCTCGAATTTTGATAGGGATATTACCAACTGCAGTTGGGATCACGTGGAATCGGGCCGTGTTGTCGCTATGGGCTTTTACCTGAAATTAAAAGATGTTATTTCAGATATCACAAGTTTTATTCAGCTTAGCACCTTATTAGTCAAACTTTTTCCTCATATAATTCCTCTGAAAATAACCCTGCGTCTTATACACGAGTGGGTTTAGGTACAAGACTGTGACTAAAAAAACTTATTGACAAACAGGTTGTTAATATATTAATAGTAATGGCTCGGTATTGTTAATCGGAGAGTCAAGTTCCAATTCCCACTGGTTTTGATATATTTACTTACGCGAATCCTGTTAAATTGACTTAAAAGGAAAAAGAATCTATCCATTCATCTAAGATTGTGTGAGAAGTAATGACGGAGAGCTTTCTAGACTGAAGACAACGGCCAGGGTGGGGGGCCTTCCCGATTGAATCAACGGTCACGTGTCCATGACCAAAGCTAGCCTTCAAGTAGGAAGACATCGGCTGCAGTTTGATCTGGAGAAGGATAGTTTCCGCCAGGTATACTTGTCCAGGACACGCTACACATGGATAATTATCTACCGAGGCTACACCCAATCATGGCACTGTTCATGACGAAACACTATACTCTTGGGAAAGGTGTGAATCTATCTCTTCCCCCTCCAGCTATGGGTAAAACTGCATGAATGACGGGGATCTCTTGGTTGTCAAGTAGTCTATAAGAAAGACAACTCTAAATTCATAATCAAGTTTAGAAAAAGCTTCTTCTTCTGTAACCCCATCAAAGGGCAGAAATAGAGTAGACTGGACTGCCTACCCTCACCCTAGCTATAGATAAAAATAGCAAAAGACAATGGATGGGATTTGCAAAGCACTTGCTAAAATATAATCAGCGTGGAAGATTAAAGATAGATTGGGTCCAGGATCTAGGAAACTGTTATTTCAAACAAAGATTAATGCATAATATTTTTCTCTAAAATTGTCCCTGGCAAGTTATAGGTGCGTGTTATACACCAGCAATACATAAAAAAAATTATATCCAGCAATATATTTTTGAAAAATAAATTATTAATACTTCCAAGAAAATTAAATTTCGGTATTAAATGACCCATAAAGAGTTGATATGCCGCTAAACGAACAAAGGAACCTGTTCTAAAGATCTTGTCAGCATTAAATAACCCATTGAGGTTGATATGCCATAAAACAAAATAAACCTAAACCAACCCACACTACTAGATGTAAAAAAAGGAAAGAGACTGTGTTACGCCAACGTTCAATGCATAAAAAATATACATGTTTATTTAAAAATCAACACTTAAAATCCTAGTTTCGTAGACCGACTGGTGGAACAGGTCGAGTTTCGATCCCAGAATTGAACCAAGACTTCAGGTCTTGATGTTCTAGGCAGATAGGAAGCTCTGAATGGAGCGGACCTATTCCTTTTTGACCTTATTTAATACAGTGTATTTTCATTCTCCCATGAATTATTCGAACTAATATCTTCATGGGCGTGTGGTGGCGTAATTATGGATGCGAAAAATGTAATCGAGAGTCCAAGTTCAAATTATAACCTAGTTTGTTCCGTTCATTTCATATTTTCTCAACTCGAATAAAATAGTAGGGTAGACTGGGATTTCTAGCCTCGATGGAACAACTAGTCTAGAAGGACAACACTGACTCGAGAAGGATAACACTGAATTGTGGCGAAAGCAACGCTAATTCACTCCATTACCTTTCCAAAGAAATAAGATGACAATTCAATGAAAATGTGAATTATGAAGGATAAGACATTCAAAAAGATTCTCGTGTTTGCTGTTTCGTTCATTAAGTTATGTCTGGTGTGCTCTTCAGCCTTCCTATTTATCCCTGCATTTTTTATATAAAAAATAGTTTCACTATTGACCAAATTCTTCAGATCAGTATGCTTATCTTTGTTGTTTACACGCCAATATTTCGGTTAATTGTTTTTATGAAGGTTAAAACTATCATTCCATGTGTAACGCCTATGGCTTTCTTAGCTTTTCCATTTTGACAATGTATACCTTGTGTTTAAGATATAATTTATGTGTAAAACAAACCTTTTAAAAGGAAACATTTTCTTTTCAGTCTTTCAACTTTTTTATTCAAAGATGGCGAATTCTGATTAGCATTGTTCACGATGTTACAAATTGTGAAGTTAATTCCAAAGACGAAAAGAAAGAAAGAAAGAAGGAAAGAAAGAACGAAAGAAAGAAAGAAAGAGAGAATAAATGTAAGTGAAAAGGTGGGAAACAGAAATAGAAAGAAGAGAAAAGTAAAAATTCAATTCTATTTCAAAATCGTTACGTTTCCATGACAATGTTTACCTTTGAAAAGCTCTGCTGAGAATGGTGTCAAATCCATGGAGAAATAAATGACAATATTTTAATTCTACAAACATCTTCTTATTGCCAATTTTAGCAATACAAGTTTCATAAAAGTATAAACAATACGAAAAAAGCAAAAGAAATGTTATGAGTTGGGTTCAAACAAATAAGATGCCCTTACCGTAACAGTAACGGAGTTTGCAGAATTATTCACATGGAATTCTGAGGATTCTGGTAGACTGACGGTAACCTGAAAATAATGAGAGAGTTCCCGTAAAATTTAAATGACATCCATTTACAAAAAGATGTTATCTTAACACGAATTCACCAAAAATATCTATGCAGCTATAGTAATATCGGAGTTATTTGTCCTTCTATGTTCGACGCCGATGTACTTGCCATGTAATTTTTATATGCGATATAATATGACAGTGTTTTTTGCAGCCTTGTCGACAGGATCTCACCGTAGCTTCGACACTGGGATCCAAGCCGAAGGCTGACAACCTACAGTTAGGTTCAGCAGTAGACTTCTATGGCTTATATATATGGGACAACAAAGAGACAAAGACATTGAAACTTGGCATTATTTTGATTTGTTGGCGGTTGTATGACCTAGCCAATAGGGAGACGTGTAGAAGAAAGGCTCTCTTTTGTGCTTTCACTTTACCCACATGATTCCGTAGGGACAAGACTTATCTCGCTTCCTTCCGAAGGACTGCGTAGGCACCATTTGACCACGTATCACCAGCCTCTCTTTTTTTTGCTTTCTATTTATCCACATGATTCTATAGGGACAAGACGTATCTCGCTTCCTTCCGGGGGACTGCTTAGCCCCGAGCTGATCACGTGTCGCTAGCCACTCTTTTTTGCTTTCTATTTATCCACATGATTCCGTTGGGACAAGACGCATCGCGCTTCATTCCGAAGGACTGCGTAACTCCTAGCTGACCACGTGTCGTAGCAAGACAGTAGAATATAAAAACCTCGTTAGCTGATAGCAATCCAACAAGAAACTCATGGAAGTCTCTCAATACCTTCAATCGGACTTTAAACACACTTTATGTATGAATAAAGGCAACTTTATATAGAAACTTCTATTTTACTCTTTCTATGCTCTTCTTACTTAGTTTTGCGAAAGGAATGACATATTGTTCTCACATGTAAAATAGTGTCTGTAATTTCAATCTTTCACTGTTCAGAGAGCCGAGTTCCAATTCCAGTCGAGTTCGTTATATTCACTTACGCGCAAATACACTTGGGAACGATATGAATTCACCTCTTCTCCTCCCATCTATGGGTTAATTAGTAGGATTTGTATCAGTACATCATTATTATCCCCAAAGAATTATTAAAATCTTAAAAGGGCTGTAACAGGTTGATAAGCCGTGAAAACAATCTTTCATCACGCATAAATGTCCACACCTTTAACGAAATCTTTCTACAATAAATTGCCGAAAGCCAGCGCCGCAGAGGAATACCGAGTAACCGAGCTGGTATACATGGATGGCATAAAAAGGGATTGGGATTTATAGTAAAAGGAAAAACATAAGAATCAACATCGCCCAAGTCCTGAAGGGACACGGCACATAAAAGGAGATGAATGTGACAGAACCAAATATAGAATATACGTGTGTTATTTTAACAGTGACCTATGCATAGTTCGGGGAGGGACTGAAAAATTATTTAATATAAAGTTATACTTACTTCTTGGTCAAGGGTTAGATTACTGAAAATCGACACCTTAAGAATGAATGATTCCCCTCTGATCAAAGAGTAAGGAAGTTCTGGGTGAATGAAGAAGTCTTGATGAGAAAGAAACTGAAAAATAATTTTAAAATGAGTAAAAAATTATGTAAAATTTTCTTTTTTTAAACATTTCAGACTCAAGCAAGGGAATAAAGCTACTATGATGCAAGTGTTAGCATATGACTATTTCAGCTGTAAAAAGATAAAACCTTTCCGCTGTAGACCTGGCAATAAATTCAATATAATCGTTACACTTCATATGAGAGGAAAATGTTAACCGGGAAGCCGCAATGAGTTACTCCCCTGGAGATTAGTATCAACCATGTTGATAGAAGTCAAGTGATAAATTATTCATATCCATTTATTCATAATTTAAATAAAATATTATATGAACACAAAGGGGTTATTTTGCAAAACCAAACACTAGTTGCTAAATGAGTTTGACTATAATTTTGATTTGAAGACACTGTTGTAGATCATGCACAGTAAATGTACGTCCAGGTCCTGACAACATTTCATCTTTCATGGCAGATCTTCTATTATCACGATGTGGGATATTTGGTTACTGAGTTGATTAGAACCTTTTCCAATCAAACTCAGGGCTCCAATTATTGATGTGTTTATTATTATTATTATTATTATTATTATTATTATTTGGCATAAGTTTGATTTAGTATTTCTTTTTCCAGATAATCTATGTATAAAGTGGTCTTTACCTCGACTGGTTGTTTCATGATGCCAAGTCCATCATCCGGGTGAAATGCAAAAGCGTTGGCTTGCCACATGGTAATACTGTCTGGAACAGTTTTACTAAGAGTATATTCCCCAGATTCACTGCAACAAGAGAAAAACGAATCAACTTTTGTGTCTAGAGGCACAAAGTAATGCAAAAACAAAGCAAAGAAAGAATGTGTCCGTGTGTGTTAACTGTCCATTTGATTACGAGGCTAACCAGATCTACGCCAAACGTACAATACGTGTACAATACTTTTACCTACGTATCTATGACAAAGATATAGCTTTAAGGTAAGCTATATTTATGGGTTAAAGATCTCAATACCAGGGATAGAGCCTATGTAAATGGTCTGGCAATTGCGTTTAAACATGAAAGAGCCTGTCGCCGCTGGGAGTTGACCTCAATGTCCACTTTACAAACATGCACATATATATTTTTAAGCATATCGTCCCAAGCATGGGCACTAGCACGCAAGGAGTTACAGAAATTGAGAGCAGGAGTAAAGAAGGTGTTTGAGGAAAGGATATAGAGAAGGAGGGGGATCAGGATGGATCAAAGCATCAGAAAATGTCGATTGGCATTACATTTGAATATTTGAAGATTATAGCTATCAGGGAAGCAAGTAGGAAGAAGGGAGTTCCACTGGCGGGAAGTGCGAAAGAAGAAGCTGTTGGAGTAGAACAGACTGCTACATTTAACTGTTTCCACAGTGAGAGGGCGGGACGAGATGCCAACCTAGTAGCACGCCTACATTTATGCAGTTTGGGAACCAGAGAAAGTAGCTCGTTTTATTTTTTAGTAACTGTTTCCCTTTAAACAATTAAATAACCTCATCAGATATAGACGGTCATATTATGATTATTGTACAAATTATATTATGTGGGGCGACCACATAATTTACAAATATAAACTGTTATCTGTATACAATCGATTTTACTAGCAAGTGTTTAAAATGACTTAAGGAAATTTTAATAGTTTATTTTTATATTCGTAGGATGGTGTCTGGATTTATGAATCAAAGCATCTCAAAAACAATTTCTATTTCATCGTTGGGTCAGTTTCGGGGAAGTTATTATAGGAATATTTATGTAAAATGTCCTGATTTCGGACACATTCAGACTCAAAAATGTAATATTTTATAGATAGATAGATAGATAGATAGATAGATAGATAGATAGATAGATAGATAGATTAAAATTAATAAGCATTTATCTATGTGCTAACTGAATTACTTACCCAACTTCGCCATCATGCCAAATCCATGTTTCTGGAAAGAATTTTCGTATTCTTGGTGGAGGAGCACTTGTAGTCTGCGGTGGCCCAGGAGGAGCCATATACACTGGATAATGTGAACTCAGTAGGTCCGATTCTTTTAAACATAAAAACATTAACGTAGAATTTAATACGATATTATTAATAATTTATTGACTATTATTTACATTTATCTTAATTTGTTTGAGAAAAACATTATTATCCATTTGGGACTATTGTTTTCTTTTATCTTAAATTTTTATTAGATGGACTATTGTCAAACATTACTATTGCTGTTGTTTCGGTGTAAGAAGTGATTTAGGATTTTACATTCAAATTGATTTGTTTAGGAGATCAGAATGGGTGTCTACAGTGAAAGTTTGAGAGAGATCGAGACCAGAAAAGGATTTTAATAAACAAATACATACCTCCATGCGCAACGCGGTTGTAGTGTATACGATGGTAGCGTTTCTCGATAAAGTTTGTCATCACACTGAGCCTTAAAGACTGTCGAAGAAAGAAAAGAAAAACATTAATTTAAAATATGTCTCTGTCTACTTTGTGCGTGTAAACAGATGTGCAGGTAGTACATCGGTTAACGATTCAGAAATGGAAATCGTTGAAACGAGTTCGAATCCCGACTGAATCCTTTAAGTTAACTTCCGCTCAAATACACCTGTATGAATCTGTTTCTTCTCAACTCAACTGAGTCAAATAGCCGAGCCGACTGTCTAGGAGAAGGAAAACGAATTCAAAACAAGCCTGAAGAGGGATAGTTTCAGTCAGGTTATCTCGCCTAAGACACACCACTGTTGCAATAACTAGGGCACATGTTGTGTCTTCTACGATCCTAGTTATATACGGAGCTTCTGGAGTAAAGGAAAATGTACCAACCTCTCTTTCAATCTTCCTTCGGCTGTTTCGCGCGTACGCACGCGCATTCACAGGAGGTCATCTGAGACAAAATGATGGGTAATTCAGTATCTAATTTTGTTTTTCCCCATATATATATATATATATATATATATATATATATATATATATATATATATATATATATATATATATATATATATATATATATAATATAATATAATATAATATAATATAAATAGTTATACACGTCTGGAAAAACCTTAGGTGTTTTGGCTTGTAAATGAACAAACCAATGCCCAAGGAAAAATAAGGGATAAAAAAGAAAGAACTAAGAACATGAAATTGAGGTGAAAACAATCGTCCAGAATCCCAGCTCAGAGTCCAAAGAAAAAAAAACTCCAACACGAGTAACTAAGTAAAGTGCTCAATACACTAAGTAGAGCAAATCTAACTATGAACCTAAAGACCCAGGTAAACCTACCTAGGTTTCACCTACGCGGATCGTCAGTTATATATATATATATATATATATATATATATATATATATATATATATATATATATATATATATATATATATATATCAAGTATGTGGTGCAGTTCAATTTACATTACATGAATCATTCATACAAAAAACGGAGATTGAAGTTAATGATATAAATGGCGAGAATACATCTTTGCAAACAAATTTAATAAATGACATTAACCCCGAACCTGTAGATGAATGTTATGATCCCTGTTTATAAATTCCAGGTGCATAAGGTCTTTTTTTAATTTTTTACAAGCTTTCATCTGTGATACATCATCAGGTATGAAAATATATTTGTTTTTTACATCCAGGTATCTGTTTTTTGTATGAATGATTCATGTAATATATATATGTATATATATATATATATATATATATATATATATATATATGAAACATGTATGATAAATTGGAAAAAGTTTTCACGTGACGCGTTTCATCCTTTAGGACATCATGGGACTAAATTTGTTATGTCGGTGCGACTACACATGTGCAGGAACCGGGGATGCTGGGAATTTAGAAATTAAACCTATTGCGTTTGTTGCCCAGCCTAAAATTTGACATAAAAAATGTTACAATGAACAAAGGCGAAAACAATTCACTACGACGAAAATATCTCGAAAGTGACTTGATCTCAAGATCATCTACAGTAAATTTGCACCGGTGTTTTTACACCATTTCACCATTCCTGACAGAACGTCTATTACCACAATGTGGGATACCTACCAACAAAAGTGAGGGAAATAAAAAGAAAATGAATGAAATCGTCTAGATTATAAGAAAAATAAAACATTACAATTCCCAGCATTCCTCGTTCGTGCGCATATATAGTCGCACGAACATAAATTTATTCCGATGAAGTCCTAAAGGACGAAACGCCTCACTAAAAAGCTTATTTCATTCGCCAAAAATTAGCAGACATAATGTCTGTAATTTATTCAATCAGACATGCCTAAATATATATATGTGTGTGTGTGTGTTTGTGTGTGTGTGTTTGTGTGTGTGTGATTAATAATTTAGACAAGTTTTGTCAAGTTATTTTTAATAGGATCCTTTAAAAGTATTTACAAATTACAATAACTTAGTTACCGCCCTTGACTTTTGCACGTGTGTCTACGTGATAAATTTTAAAAATTGTACAGTACATAACCTTAGCATTTTCCACTTCACACGTAAAAAAATTCAATTTTCAGATGAACGCAACAATTTTGTCTTAGAAAAATGATGAACACAGAATTTTTTTGTCTAAGAAAAAACATGATCCTGATGACGACAGTGTGCTAATGTCGAAAGTACTAGGAATAAAATGAATATGCATCAACATGGTAATTTTCTTTCTTCCTTTAATAAAGATACTAAGAAACTCGTCCTTAATTACTAGAGGATCCTGTTAAAAATATGAAGACAAAACTTATATATAATTCAACGGTACAATACAGTCTTGTAACGGACAATAATTCATTTTTTTTAGAAAGAGAAAATAATTCATCAATTTTAAATTTATAAAAAAAGGAAAAAGATGATAAAGTTGTTATAACCCTACAAAATTATTTTTGCATCCTTAACACTGCCATGTATGATTTAACTTGTTTCTTTAATTAAACTTTTATTTGAACCATTCAGAATTCACCTTTGATAGCAAACGATGCAATGGTCTCGTGGACCACCCCAGATCTATGATACGGGTCTCTTCACTCTACTACATTTAAATTTTCTTAAGGTAGCATTCATATAAAATACCAATTTTATTGTAATCGAATTATGTACAACAATAGATCATGTGCAATATAGGTGAACAGTTCTGCTATAAAAATTGAAAATAAACAGAGCACATTTAAATAAAAAATTAGAGACGTAGAGTCATAATAGATCATTTCAGTTTGAATAAAGCAGCAATGTTTTGGGACAGTTTTTAACATCAATTTAGATTTTTCTTGTGAAAAAAGTTCAATAATTTTAACACATTCAATACTATGAAAAAAATAGTGAATTTTATATAGCGTTTTTTCAAGACTTAGCATGAGCAAAACAAATTCACAGATTTGGACGAAAAATAGAAAACTCCATAATGGCGTCAAAATCCGCGAAAATTTTCATCCTTTTATAGTTAGTTGTGCTTCGTCTCATTTGTAACGTACATAAATATAGCTAGAAAAAAAAACAAATATTGAGAACATAGGGAAGGTCACAAAGCACTGTCCGGTGGCACCAATCGGGTGTCACTCAAGGATTTTGACCGACTAATTTGTCATTCAGCAATCAGCCATACTAATCAATTACGACTATTACCCATTATAATCGATGGCAAATTAAACATTTGATAAGAAATCATTTTTTCTTCTTTTTACTAGACAAGGATGCCTTTTCTGGTTTTAATAGAAACCACTTTGATGAACCTCTTTCAAGTAGCGGCCTAATTTCATGCTATACCAACCGAAACATCGGTCCGCCACTAACACCGAACAAAAATGTTCTTGGTTTGCGGCCATATTGTAAAAGATGAACGCACTATCGTAAGATGAGTTGTATTGCGCGTGGCGCTAAATTGACGACTTGTTGGAACAAGTTTTCTTTTGACTTTGGCAGCGAAAAGTTTAAGAAAAGAGAAAGAGAAATAAACAAAATAAACGGTGTATACTCACTCTCAGAATATCATGAATACTGTATGCACTTCTACGCCATATGTTCAAACTCTCATGACCGATAAGGGCACCATAGATCTGTTATCATAGGAAAAATAAAATAAATATAAGGATTTTTGGCAACCTTCGTCCCCCTCCCAAAAACAACACCAAAGAAACGGAGAGTCAAAAAAATGTTTTTTCCTTTGACACTGCTATTATTATTTTAACTACCTTCAATCCTCATCAATGTTTATTGTTTTAAAAAGCGATGATTAGAATTGTAATAAAACTTAAACATATTATGAAAGTGAATTCATACATATGTTTTTGTTCTTAAGAACTGACAAGAAAATATTAAACGCTATATTTATTTATTATATTAGCAAATTATATTTAACATACATTTTCAGTTTTTATAAGTAAATTGATTCTTTTTTTTTTTATATCTTGTTACCTCTGTCTTATTTGCATGTAGATTTCATACAGTGTATGTATCACCTTTTATTTTAACAAGAACGGAAATAATTCCGAAAAGCTTAATTGTAACTAAAACGGTATTTGTGGCGGTAAAGTTGCTTGGGAGATAAAAAAGAAAACAGAGAGAGGGGGGGGTAATAGACAGACAGAGAGCACGAAAAAAAACAAGACATGGCAATATGGATGACCTGCAAGTATGTTATATACAAAACAAGTTTTGTTAAATTCATCCGCCAAAGTCTGTCTGTTTAAATTTTTATTGTATTTTTTCCAATTTTCGAGTAAGATTTTGTACATCAGGATCAAAAATGTAGATAAACTTTCATGTTTTGCTCTCTTTTTTTCTGTTTTGTTCAAGTCATTTTGTCCATCTCTGTCATTATCAAGGACTGGGTGTTGTCAATATGGTTGACAAGATTTTGTTGCATATATCCTGGTATTTTTTGCCTCATAATAGTTGTTACATTAGGAAAGGAGATAATTACGAAACAATTAATTTTACGCAAAGTGATTCTCAAATAAAAAACAAGAATGTTTGGTAATTTACTTAATCTTACAGTGTACGTAAAGCAATGAATATCTATCTTTTAGTTTCAAATAGACGGGCATGGATGAATATTCTAACTTGAAGAAAAATTAATCCGGGATATCCTTATTCCAAGCACTACTTTTTTTAATATTAGGGAAGGTTCCACCCGCCCCATAATTTAAGCTGCGTGCATTTTAGGACAAAGCGTTTAATTTAAATATTTAATAAAAGTAGAGGTACGAATAAAAATATACCGGGTAGATTTTTCTATAAAAAAAGAATAGTCGTCCCGCCCGTTTATTTCAAACTCAAATTTAAGGAGAGTGTTTACCTTTTTTACGTGCGTAAGGAGAATGTTTTACTTTTTTATGTGTGTCAAATAAAAAAAGTTGAATTTCAAACAACTACGAAAAAGATATTGTACAAATGAAACAGAATTTGGATATGTTTTGTTAATTCACCCTAAATAATGTAAAGTTACTTATTGCAAATATTTACTCCGCCTAAGAAATCTTAAATCAAAGTTTGTTTGATTTTTAATAAATTTTTGGCACGCTTTTGAAATTATAAATAAAAATTTGTTTAGTTTGCCTCGCAACACCTCCAAATCTCAGATTTAAAAATTACCAAAAAATTCAGGGAGTTCTTCAGATTTGGTAAGTGTGGATGATATTCGAGGCACTTTTTGAAAATTTTAAAAAAAATTAAAAAATCTGAGCGCACATGTAGACCCCACAATTAGAAATAGCTCACCAGAGTCGCCTACATTTTGGGCGATCACAGAGGTCAAACCAACCGCAGTTCAATGGAAGGACCTCGCTCTGAGTGATTTTGGTGTGAATTTCAATAAATATAAAGTCTTTTAATTTGGGGTTTAATTAATATTCAGGCTGAATAAACAGAAAAGATTACAGAATTTATATCGCAACTTACCATATCTTCTGTAATGTATTTAGCATTTTGCAAAAGGTGAAGGTTTTTGTCGACAGCCATCACAAACACGGCGGATCCGGGTAATGTTTTAACTTTGAAGTCAACATTAGTTCCTGGTTTTCCCTCATTTTTGGTAAATGCCCCGACCACCTAGATATAATAATACATAATAAGAGAAAACTGCCATCCAAGGGTAACGCATGTAGATATGACACGGTTATTTCGATATAACTAATAACCATAATTTCAAAAAAGTGTAAAAAAAAAAAGTGATATGAAAAAGATCAGTGATTCCAGTACCTTCTGGAACACTGGGTATTCATTAGTTCGCACGTTGTGTCCTGTCAGTACTTCATAAATAACGGACTATTCTGCTTTGATTGAGTGGAAAGAGGTGCAAGGACGCCACTTGGTTTCAGTGAGAAAATTAAATAAATAAAGAAAAAAGAGAGAAAAAGAATGAAAGCAGGCAGATAGAAGTGGTTGACGTCTCCCGCTAATAGCTCATAAGTAATGGACTATTATGTTTTAATAAAAACAACACATACCAAAGACGCCACTTGAGTTCAGAGAAAAAATAAATAAAAGAAAGAAAGAAAGAAAGAAAGAAAGAAGAGAAGATAAAAGTGTTTAACGTCTGTTTCAATGAAATGGAAAAGTTGTCAATTTAAAATATTTTCATTTGTACCCATTTCTTAAAATAATGACCAACATTAATATTTATGATTGTTATTGCGATGGGGAAATTTCTACGGATATTTTATTGTCGTAGAACTCGCCATCTGCTTAACTGTCGAATTAAGATTCATCAGAATATTAAATACAGGAAAATGAGGTTGAATCTTCATTAATATTTTATTTATTCTGGTCTATGATATGCGGCCTCCCCGCGTTCGCAATTTGGTCTAACATGTGGACCCTACATTCTCTTCCTGCGGTGTGTGAGAGACTACCCCAATCATCACCGTGGCGTTCTGATTTGATATGTACCCATCTGTATCACGGTCTCTTTCTCACAGATGCTGTACCGGATACAGATGTGAGGTCAAGTACTTCTGCATTCGGTGGCTTATACTGACTCGCAGTTAAACGCTCTCGTACATCCGCCTTCCTTAACGTCCATTGTGTATTTTGGCAACCAGTCTCGGAGGACAACTCTGAATTCAAAGCCGCTTTGGAGTGGGGTTGGAACCCTGTAAAAACTTGCTTCTTACAGCCAGATGTAACATACTGCCAACGCGCGAGGTGCTGCTGATGCCCTATAGTCCACCGGGGTGTCTGCTACAACTAAGCAGGAGGATTATAATTATCATTAATTTTATTGGCATCTGACAAGGCGAACACTGGTTGAAAAGACGTGAAGCTGACAGAAAATGGAGAGTATGGGGATAATGCGAATAGATAACAATTAAAGCTTGACATTGGAGAGGTCAAGATTGAAAGCTCACACGCAGGAGTATCTGAGTGGAAGCAATTTTGGCAACCAGTCTAGGAGGAATTCAAAATCAATTTGGCGTGGGGCCAGAACCCTGTAAAAAAATTGCTTGTTGAAGAAACCATTGCCAGCAAGATCTAGCATACAACAACCAAGTTACGTGCTGGTGGGAGCGAAACTCCAACAGGATGTCTACTGACAAGTCTGATTTTGGTTAAGTAGAAGAGAAGCAATTTTGGCAACCAGTCTAGGAGGAATTCAAAATCTACTTTTTGTAGTGATTTTATAACATATTTATGTTATAATTTTCGAATAAATTATTTATTTATATATATATATATATATATATATATATATATATATATATATATTACATAGGTGCAGTGCTTATTAGAATGCATTCAATATAAGAGATAGAGGTAATATATTAGTTGAACTAAATATATATATATACATACACACAACATATATACATACATTCACAAACATATATATATATATATATATATATATATATATCAAAATCTATTTTTGTAGTGATTTTATAACATATTTATGTTATAATTTTCGAATAAATTATTTATTTATATATATATATATATATATATATATATATATATATATATATATATATATATATATATATATATATATATAAAGAGAGAGAGATATTTGTAAAGTAATGGATTCTTTTTAACCCGATATATTTATATAAATGTGCGTGTGTTGTGTGCGTGTGCGTGTGTGCGTGTTTATTTCGGGTTAATTTTTTTACGAAAATTCGTAATCTGTTCACTGTATTTACAAAAAAACGCACACAGAATCTCTATCCCGAAGTTGTTAATTAGCCCTTATTTACTTACATCATTCTTGAAGCCGATAGTAATTTTGACTGTACTGGCGTCAACCATCAATCTTTTAGATGCAGTTATACAGCTGATAACGATGCTGGTAGAAGGAATCATCATTTCCGACGTTGGGATTTCTATCATAAAATTTGTCTTTTCCCCCACAGTTTCGTTTCTGTTGCTTATAATCTTGTTGTTTGTTAATTGCTGCAAAAACAAAAATTGAAAATATATAAAAATCACTTTTAACCTATCGCTTTTCTATTCATTTCTTCCTTCAGTATATGTAATGTAAAGAAAAATAGTAATCTTTCTTTACGTTATTGTTTTGTTTTTACTAAATTTCAGACAATGAAAGGCTGGATATCATTGCTATTGCCATTACTTGTTGAAAAATATAGGGGAGGGGTTTCCTGTTGCCTTCTCCATAGATTCCTTTTCTTTATTATCTGTGAATTGTCATGAATCCTTGGGAAGGTTAGTGGAATAATCTGACCTTTTGTTTCCAATGCAAATTCAATACTAATGATTTTGAATGCAAATTCAAATTTAAATGCAAATTCACTTGTAATTATTTTAAATGCAAATTCAATTTGTTTTAAATGAAAACTGAATTGTAAATGTTTTACATGCCGATCGAATTGTGATTGTTTTCAATCCATCTTGAAATGAAATTGTTTTAAATGCAAATTCAATTTGTTTTAAATGAAAACTGAATTGTAAATGTTTTACATGCCGATCGAATTGTGATTGTTTTCAATCCATCTTGAAATGAAATTGTTTTAAATGCTAATTAAATTTGTTTTAAATGAAAACTGAATTGTAAATGTTTTACATGCCGATCGAATTGTGATTGTTTTCAATCCATCTTGAAATGAAATTGTTTTAAATGCTAATTAAATTGAAATTATTTTAAATGCCAGTTGAATTTTAATTGTTTTAACTGTCAATTGAATTGTTTTAACTGTCAATTGAATTGTTTTAAATGTCAATTGAATTGTTTTAACTGTCAATTGAATTATGATTGTTTTTCGTGTAAAGCGAACTGTAATTGTAAAAGAAAATATACATATATTACCGTGATAATTGCCAAGGAAATTGGTGTCGTGCTGTTTATAAGAATTTTGATGTCATCACCAATCTAAATGAAAGATTAAAAGAAAATTCTTATTATTATTTTATGAATTCATTTGAACAGTGAAAGATAATGCAATGCACAAGGTAAATACAATTTATTATCAATGAAAAATATGTACTATTTTTATATTTTAACGTCTTTTTAATTATAAAATCTTTTCTTGAATGACCGTTCTGTTGATTCTCAGGAGACAATGTTGACCTTCAAACGTAATTGTGTGGCTTGATAAACCACATTGTCTATTAGGCAGTTACCATTAAGGAAGCATAAATTAGAATGTCTGCGATTGTATCTTAAGTTCCTTTTATTGGATATTTGATTCAAGGGTTTGTTGTTATGTCTTGTCATTAATCTACTGAAGTTAGGCACACTTAGTTTTATTGTGTTTTGGTTAGAAAATACTGTGTAATACATACACTTGTCAGGATACATATGGGAGATCAGAGAAAATTATAATTGTTATCAATCGATAGAATGGAGAATTATTTTAAAATATGGCTACGGGTTACAAAACGGAGTCAATATATGGCAGGTTATGTCAAGAGGGTAAATTGATAAATGATACATTTGACTATAAGTTGAAATTGAATTTTTTAAAAAAAAGTTTTATATTTTCAAGGCATTCTCTGTTATAGTTTAGAAAGCAAGAGTTAGAATTAGTAGACTTTTTATAGCAAGATGTGGTAAAATGTAATGGAGCTAACCAGAGATGATAAAAATGTAACGGGGCATTAAATGTTAGTAAAATATATTGAAAGCTAGTAGTAAAAAAAGACCTTATAGAACCGGAATTTATAAACAAGGATCATACCATTCATTAACGGATTCGAGGTTAATGTATTTTATTATTAAAAATTATTTTCGAGAGTGATTCTTGCCATTTATATCATTAACTTCATTATCTGCATTTCGTATGAATGATTCGCGTAATGTAAATTGAACCTGCACCACATAATTGATATATATATATATATATATATATATATATATATATATATATATATATATATGTATGTATGTATTTATGTAGATAGATAGATAGATAGATAGATAGATAGATAGATAGATAGATAGATAGATAGATAGATAGATAGATAGATTTGTATGTGTGTTTGTATCACTACGTGGGCTGACAGAGAATGCATAATTTGGGAAAATATATCTCTAAAAACCATTACTTACGTTAACGCGTTCTTGTATCAAAGTTGCTTCGATACTATCTTCGTGTTCATTAATGAATTCATTGGGATAAGCCATTTCAGATATTTCGTATTTAACTTCCTCGTATTCTCCTCTGTATATAGCCTGAAAGAAAAAGAAAATATCAATAAATGGTTATTCCAATTTGTCTTTGTTAATGCTCGCTATGTTGCGTGGTAATACACGCTATAAATAGAAATGCCGTAAACACAACTAAATGACGTAAAATCTCATTTATCTTTTTTGTTCTCTTATCCAGAGGATGCAGCAGTGGCAACACAAGACACGTTACTATCGGAGAGTCATTCACCAGGCAAACCGACTTCTTAATTTTAAGCAAACTGCGAGATGCACAAACTAACTCTCTCCCTCTTACACACTCACACACACACGCACACACACAACAGCAAATAATGTAAAAGGTTTCTTTCCTATTTTAGCTCTGTCATCTGTACTCACGTAATTATATATTTTTCTCCTTTTTGAGAGCCATGTTGATCTGTGTAAACACAACATGAATAAAGATAAAATGAAGACTTTCCTTTACCGATCCGTTTCGTCCTCGTACAAGGAAAATGTAAGGGTTTTATTTTTGTTAGGGCCAGAAAGAACGACACGGAAAGAAGAACGTAGGTGGAACAAGTATATTGAAATAAGAGAACATATATACAAAATAAGAGTATTATTAGTCAGCAGATAGAAGTGTCCGTCCGAAGTATCAGGTTACACTGCGTCTCGACTGCCGATATTTAACAGTCCCCCCACGCGAAATGTATGGCAAAGCTTTGTCCGGGTTCCTCTCTGCCAAAGCAGAGAGTTCGACAGAAGTCGCACACAGTCAGAAAACTGCGTTCCGACTGCCTGCTTAAGAAGTCTCGCAGGTTAGTATTTATGAGGGAGGAAGTGTTCATTCTAATGTAGATAGGTCACCACTACACCGCCCTCTTAAAATCTTAACTCGGCAGGAGTCTGCAGAATTTTTTTTCCTTTTTTATATTAAAGTTCTGAGGCTGTATATGTAGCTGTAAAAAAGTTTCACAAAAATTAACCCTGAGGAATAATTTTACAGAAATTTTCCAACTT
The DNA here is from genome assembly GCA_964036315.1 of Acanthosepion esculentum. Classification (NCBI taxonomy): domain Eukaryota; kingdom Metazoa; phylum Mollusca; class Cephalopoda; order Sepiida; family Sepiidae; genus Acanthosepion; species Acanthosepion esculentum. The sequence goes on from OZ038510.1 coordinate 60,611,694, forward strand.
TTGAGTGGTTTTCCTCCGCTTCACTTGTTTAATTTATAAAGAAAACAAGCGTTTCCTTTTTTATCACTAGCTAGTTATTTAAAACATGGCTGACTTGTTTTACCATGTTCAAAGTAGAACAACTTTGACAACTTTTATTTGTTTTTGATCTCAATACCTTTTACGTTTTGGAATGACAACTATTAATTCAGTTGCTTTCTTTTTTCTCTTAGAACGGCGCATTTCGGGGGCCGCTAGCGGGGTCGGAATATCGAAAGTGTCGTATATGACATCCATAACTGTTTCCTCGGGAAGCCCGCTATCAGCCTCGTCAGTTAGGCGTTTCCTAAGTTGATTGAGATGTCCTTTTTGCATTAATTGTAGACCCTTTATGATACATACCATGTTCCCAACTCTTTTTTCGATCGTACCCATCTCCCAAAAAGATTTGTTCTCTTTGAAAATTCTGAAAAAACTTTTTCTCCGGGGTTACATCGCCCTGGAGGTACGATGCTTGTTTTTCCCGGCTTCGTCCGTTTCGTAAACAGACCGTATCCAACGTGCGAACATCACATCAGCTAGAGATTGTGAAGCTAGTGTTTTGTTATTAGGTGTAATTCTGTATACTTGAAGAAATTGTTGCTTTTTCAGTTGGTGTAGCCATAGCTTTTTTCAAAGCTCTCTTCAAAGTATCCACAAATCTCTCAGCCTCTCCGTTAGACATCGGATGGTACGGAGCGGTAGTGATGTGTTCGATCTGATATGTTTCACAAAATTCTCTAAATTCTCCAGACGTAAACTGACTTCCATTATCGGACACTAAGGTGTCCACTACTCCGAACCTTGCGAACAGTTCATAAAGAAATTTTATAGTAATTTTTGTAGTTGGGTTTTTGCATCTGTGTGCTTCGGGCCACTTCGAGAGACTGTCGACTACAAGGAGGTAGTAATATCCGCGAAGTCAATGTGAATTCTAGACCAAGGCAGATCCGTTTTAGGCCAGGGATTGAAATTAATAGGAGGTGTCTTCGCTGCCAAGGCACAGCATTTACATGATTTGACAGCGTTTTCTATATATTTGTCCATGTTTTGCAAATAGACATAGCTACGCATCAAACGTTTCATTTTAGTACTCCCTGGATGGCCAACGTGAAAATCTTTCAAAATACGCTTCTGGAGTGTTGACGGAATCACGACGCGTTCCCTGTATAGTAACACCTCGTCGCATATAGAGAAAACGTCCGTAGTTCGCTGGTGCTTTTAAAAAAATTTCGCTTTTGTCTGCTTGATATACTCATCGTGGAGAGCCTCTTGTCTTATTTGTTCAAGTGTCACTGGAAGTTCCCTTACTGTATTACAAAGGGTAGTTTTTAATTCTCCTTCAGATTGAAGAGAGGTGAGCACTGTATCTTCCAGCGGTTCTTTGAACTTGATAATCCGTCTGCGTGACCGAATTTTTTTGATGACACGTACTCCATTTTAAAGTTGTAATTTAGCAGGATTATACTCCATCTCTGCAGTCTGTTGGCTGTGTGAGTAGGCAGATCTTTCTTTGGGCCCAAAATAGTGAGTAGTGGCTTGTGGTCTGTCTGTAGAGTAAAATGTCGACCGTAAATGTAGCGGTGGAACTTCGCGACTGCGAATATAATCCCAAGCGCCTCTTTTTCAATCTTCAATAATTTTTTCCGAAGGAAGCAAAGCTCTTGACGCGTGATTTATCGGTTTTACTGCTCCATCAGTCATTTCGTGAAGAATGCATACCCCTACGCCATACGAACTAGAGTCGCTGGCAACGGGTCGTAATGTGTAAGAAATAAGTCTGACGTCAATGTTTTCTATATTTTATCAAATGCCTCCTGGCATTCTGCTGTCCAAACCCAGGGCTTGTCTTTCTTTAATAGTTCATTAAGGTAGGGGGGCACGCAAACGATGCATATTTGGTATGAATGCCTGGCAATAATTTGCTAGTCCAAGGAAGCTCTGCAACAAAATGATGTTATTGGGCGCCGGCATGTCTATAATCACGGCAGCCCGTTCAGGATTTGGTCTCCTGGCATCCTTATCGATTATGTGTCCCCAGGTATTTGATTTTCTTTCCATGAAAAAATCACATTTGGTCTCTTTAAGTTTGAAACCGTAATCTTGAATCTTAACAAAAACTTTGTGGACGTGATCCTTATGTTCGACTACGCTTTGGCTTTTCATCAGAATGCCATCTAAATTAGCGACTGAGAAGTCAAGGCCGCTCAGCATAGTATCCATGACTTGCTGGAAAATTGCTGGTGCAACCTTGACCTCGAACGATAAACGTTCGGACTTATATAATCCGCGATGCGTATTTATACACAACAGCTTCGAACTCACCTCTTCAACCGGAATTTGCAAATAAGCGTCGCTAAGGTCAATTTTCGAGAAAAATGCCCCCCCCCCCCATTTAGCTTCGCAAAATGTCTTCTGGGCAAGGAAGAGGGTAATGATAGTCCTTCAGAACAGCATTGAATACTGTCGAAAAATCAGCGCAAACGCGTATGTCTTTCGATTTCTTTTTTACATAGACCACCTGGTGCGGCCCATTCGATGTACTCTACCTTTCATAGAACTGCAGTTTTTACCAATCTGTCAAGTTCCTCGTTAATTTGTTCCAACGAGTCAAAAGTCATATTTCGCTTCTTTTTGAAGACTGGCTGGACGTCGTCTTTTAGTTCAACTTTTGCCATCATCTTGGTACACCTGCCTAAACCACCAGAAAAAATTTCCTGGCTAGGCTTCGTGCCACAGCGAAGAGCTCATCCAAAGAATTGCCGTGAAAGTATTTATAAAAAAAGACACAGAGAGGCAACCTTACGTCGGTGGGAAAGTGACTTCAATCTAAAGATATTTTCTGGCTTTAAATAACCTTCCATGTGTTGATAAACCATAGAAAATGTATCAATCAAACCAAACATAGAATATTAAAGGAAGATATTTGTTACATCATACCTAAATTATACTTTTCTTACATTATGTATCGTTTAAAAATGACACGCGTTAATTTGATTGTTGCTTATTTACGGTAATGGATGATTGATATCAAATGGATGATTGATATTAAATCGGTTTGTTTAAAAGGATTGTTTAATGTTGGAATCGGTAGAAGCCATATATTTTCTTTTTTATCAAACAGTGAAAAGGAAAAAAAACTATCGGTTACATCACCCGCACATCGAAGACTACATCACACCTGGTATTACGTAGCTGTCGCCCATCTAGTTACTGACCAGGATCGACGTTGCTTAACGTCGGTG
>OZ038510.1:60619956-60693656 GCA_964036315.1 Acanthosepion esculentum
TATTTATCAATTTAACATGTTTCACTTCTCAACGGAGAATAATTCGATTAGTTTTGTTTGTTTAACGGCATATCAACTCCTTATGGGTCACTTAATGTTGAGCTTTGGTTATTAATTTTTTTTACTATTAAAATCTATTACTAGAATTTTTTTTTAACTATTAAAATCTATTGCTGGAAATTTTTTGTTATAAAATCTATTGCTGGAAATTTTTTGCTATAAAATCTATTGCTGGAAATTTTTTGCTATAAAATCTATTGCTGGAAATTTTTTGCTATAAAATCTATTGCTGGAAGTTTTTTGCTATAAAATCTATTGCTGGAAATTTTTTGCTATAAAATCTATTGCTGGAAATTTTTTGCTATAAAATCTATTGCTGGAAATTTTTTGCTATAAAATCTATTGCTGGAATTTTTTTTGCTATAAAATCTATTGCTGGAAATTTTTTGCTATAAAATCTATTGCTGGAAAATTTTGCTATAAAATCTATTGCTGGAAATTTTTTGCTATAAAATCTATTGCTGGAAATTTTTTGCTATAAAATCTATTGCTGGAATTTTTTGCTATAAAATCTATTGCTGGAATTTTTTTTGCTATAAAATCTATTGCTGGAAATTTTTTGCTATAAAATCTATTGCTGGAAATTTTTTGCTATAAAATCTATTGCTGGAAATTTTTTGCTATAAAATCTATTGCTGGAAATTTTTTTACTATTAAAATTTGTTGGTGGTATTTTTACTATTAAAATGTATATTTTCGTTTTCATCGTGTTTTCATAGCTGGGACCCAAACAGGTGGACCTGGGAATAATATCAATTAAGAGGTGATTACACGATCCTCAAAACCCTCCGATCAGATGCATTGCTGCCAGATGTAATTTATCGTCATACTCAGGCTGATCAGAGAAGGAGATATGGAGAAAAAGATATTCTGGAATCTTCATTTTTGTGTTATTTGATATTCATTGGTTAAGCAAGCATTTGACTTGTTAAGCAGTGTTCGTGTGTATAATTTAAGGAGTTCTGAACTCACGAATAGATGACGCGTGTATGTATGTGGGGGTGTAGTAGTGGTAGTAGTAGCAGTAAGCATTACTTATGTTTGGTGGTTGTCCGCATGTTGATTTGGGGACGTTTTTACGTTAGATTCAATAAAGTTTGGTGATCTAATATAGTGTTTTTGACGTGGTTTTCTAGTTGGTAAAATATTTATCAGGACTCCCCCAGAGTATTTTCGGTGTAAAGAATTATGTTCATTTTTAATTAGGGTGCCATTTGTAAGATTAACATTCTGTCGGATTCCGATCCATATCTGAGATGTATTTGATCCCAATCCATAAATATATTTATATGCTCACGTCGACGTGCTGTAATGGTCATTACAAAGTTTGTCTTGCTAGACCAGTTACAACTGAGTAGTGAGTTCAATCCAGAATCGAACTCATACATTTGGCTTTGTGCCACATCTAACCTACGCCTAGAAATAAATATACTTATAAATATACTTATATTATTTACATTCGCAATAATATACTCATCTTTGATGCTATTATCAACGTTTCGGTCGTGTAACTTTCAGCGGATCAACAGACACCTGAAGAAGGTCGGACAGTACAATGGTTGAAACGTCGGAATAATGACAACAAAAATGGGAAGTTTTCTCCATTTATAAATAATGATAACTCTTCATCGTAGAAATTCAAATATAAAATAAGTGAAAATATTGAATGTTGCTGTTGCAACAGGGTGTAGAGCAGGGTTGCCCAATGTGGATTATATCGTCCACCGGTGGGCGATATCAACTGTTGGGTTGGCGATGTACAATTTAAGAGAAAATGATGGCTGATATAGGTTTTTGATCATTAAAAATGTATTTCAATATCAGTCAGTTATATGAAATACGTAATACATGCTTAGGCGATCATGTGTCTTTCGATACATGACAGACGAGACAGTAGGTTTCCAAATCTTTCTGCGGTAGACCAGTTGCTATCCAAGGCTATAGAACTCGGTCTGTCCTTCTACTTATCCATAGTTGGGGGGGGGAGAAGAGGAGGGTTAATACGTTTCCCAAGCACGTAAGTGAATGTAATGGATCCGATTCTCCGATTCCTCAATCCGAGCCGCTATCCATTACTCCACTCTGAAGATTCAACAGAGATATGCAAAGAATCTGCATAAAAACACGAGGCTAAATTGGCATAACTGGGTCACATTCCCAGAAGATAATATACATCTCGCCTGTGGAACTCCCTTCCCTATTACTGTTTCCCTGACAAATACAATCTCCAACTATTTAAGTGTAACGTCAATCGACATCTCCAGTTGCCTTGATCTATCCACTTCCCTTCTCCACATGCTTTCACCTTTCATTCCTATCTGCTCTCACTCCAAATCTTCTGTAACCCCCTTGCTTTGATCGATCCACTGTCTTTCTCTTTCTCCACATCCTCTCCTTTACCACTCCTATCTGCTCTTCCTCCAACCCTTCTATAACCCCTTGCGTGATAGTGGCCTCCAGCCTTGCTTGGGGTGATACGCTTAAAAAAAATATATATATATATATCCCCGAAAAAAAAAGGAATATTTTGGTATTTTCTTTATTTTTGAAAAGCGTCATTAACATTCAAATAGTTCCTTAGATGACAGAAGTAATATTTTTCGGATATAAATCAGATAAGGGAAGATAAAGAAAAACTACACCAGTAAAATTAAGATGTGACTTCAGGATAAGTTTTTTATCACATTAGCCATCTCGAATTTATCAATTTATATTATTTTGAGAACAAGCTATTCTATCTATACTTTTAAGCCTTGGCATTATTTCGGATACATACGCGAAAAAGAAGGAAGATAAAGAAATATTTATCTCAAAGGAATCCTAAAAAAGGAGGTAATAAATATTTATTTCAAATGAATGCTACAAAGGGGATGATAAATATTTAACTTCAATCATACAAGGGAGATAATAAATATTTGTCTCATGAATTCTACAAGGAAGATAATAAATATTTACTTCAAATGACACCTACAAAGGGAGATAATAAATATTTATCTAAACGGAATCCTCCACTGAGGGATGTTACTCTTGCTCTAATTCTTAATACTGAACAGGCGAAACAGATTAATTTATTTACATGCGAAAAGGAAATTTAAATGCATATGTGGAATTATCTTCCTGCATTTGATGAAGTCGTGTGACGTCTACAATATAGGCTTTTCATTGCCGAGCTGTATCCTACACCCAAACTTTAAAAATTTTTAAATAATTTTGTTAAATAAATGATCGCTTGGAATGATATATTTCAGATAAATATTTATTATCGTCTTTTACTTCACTACGTAGGCACTTGTGCATTCAAAAATGCACAAGTGCCTACGTAGTGAAGTAAAAAGAAAACAGAAAATATAAGTTAAATTATCACCTGATCTAAAAAATTTTACCTAGAATCTGTTGTTAAATGGGGCAAGAAGTGGCTTGTTAATTTTAACGTCTGCAAAACAAAACTTCTCTCTTTTAATCGTTTGAGAGAACCCTTTTTGACTTCCATTCGCATGGTTGATGCTAACCTCCAGTAGATTGACACATTGCGCCTTCTGGGAACAAAGAATTTCCGCTGAGATTAAGTGGAAAAAAGTATATTGAATCAATTGCTAAGTCTGCAGGTAAGAAAGTTGGTTCACCATGTCGAACTAGACAATTTTTCTCGACAGAATGTCTTACATATTTATAAGTCTACCATTCGTCCATCCATGGAATATTGCTGTCACATCTCGTTTAATGCTTCTGCTATATATTTAGAGATTCTTGATAAAATACAAAGAAGAATTTGCAGTGTTATTGGTCCTGATCTGGCATCTAGGTTTCAATCACTGCCCTTTCGCCTTTTCTATAAATACCTGCATGGTAATTGTTCTGGTGATCTTTCCTCTTTGGTGCGTAGCCTTTATGAATCTAAGCACAGTGCTAGATTAGCGGCAAGGTCTCATTATTTTACGTTTGAAATAGATGTAGCCGTAAATTATTTGCTAATAGTTTCATTTCTAGCACTTCTCGCTTATGGAACTTTCTTCCGGCATCTTGCTTCCCTATCAATTTTGATCTTCACAAATTTAAATCCAATGTCAATTGTTATCTTCAACTTTCTTAATTGTCGTTCTTTTATTGTCATCTCTCCTTAACAGCATATTTTCTTATATTCTCTAACTCTCACTAAAACCCTTGTGTCTTAGGGGCTTTATTGCTTTGCTTGGGTGAAATGATTCTTTAAATAATTTCTTTCGTTAAAAACGCTCATTCAAAATTTAGAAAATTGTTAATGGAAATATTAGTTGTTTCCTTATAAGGAAACATTCGGCATTCATGTGCTACTCGGGTTACGCTTCCCTTCCTTTCTTAGACTTCAGCCTGGGAGAAGGTTCAGTATCTGTTCACTTCATCTCTTACGGTTATTAGCAATTTTCTTATAATGAAATATTCAGCATTCATTGACCGAGCAACCTGGTGACACTTTTAAAATCTTTCTCTTCAAACATTTTTTTAAAAAAATAAGCTCCTTAAATCCAATAGCTGTTATAGCTCTTTTAATTATTGACGGGGGTTTCGATCCTAACCTTTCATTTGAAGTCGTGTGGAAAGTCAACATCATGATCATGTCATTAATTTCTGTTTGAGTTACTTGTGATATACATTTTAGTTGTTGCTGCTGTTGAAAGTCCTCGAGTGATACTGTTATCTGGTACAGTTCTTTGTTTGTGATTATGTAACGCCAATCATCAGAGTTCAAAGAAATATGGTATTCGCAAAGTCCCAATGGCTTTACTGGCTCAAGGCCATTTTAACCATTAATCATAGAAAGCAATTGTATACAGCTGAAGTCCTCAAGGACACATGGCACAGTGGATAAAGGCGTTGGTTAGATCCAGTGACAGACCCAAAGAGTGTGAGTTCAATACCCGGTTCAGGCAGTGGAGAACTTTCAGAGGGAAAATTAGCAGGAGATAACTGATAACTGACATCCATCAAGCATAGCTCGTGGAACTAGAACAGTCTACCCCAGTGATCGAATTAAAGGGTTCGATTCGAAATTCCTACCACCTGAAGAAGGCCGGAGCGTACAACGGCCGAAACGTTGTGACAAATATGGCGACAAAGATGAGGACAATAGTCCGACTAATGTAAATACTGTACATAATACCTCATCTCAGAAATATAGACAGACTCAGTTTAGATATTTCTGAACGGGTTTAGCGCCATGCATGATATCTATATGAAAGTCTTGGCAATCTTGGATTTTCGTTCCCACAAAAACTTGTAGTATCAAAATGACTGTTTTTCCGTTGCCATCGCTATCATTTTATCTGCATTCACTCTTCGGCAATATAGCAACCAATGGAAACAAGTCGAGCCATACGTGAGAAGTACTAAAACAGAACAAGACGAGATATCCTTAGATATGGACAGCTGAATGAGGACGGTCTTTTGACATAGATCAAATAAAGGGTTCAGTTCGAAATTCTCTGAATGTTACCCGGATCGATGTGTACCTGATGAAGGCCAAAAGACACGACGGACCGAAACGTTACGAAAACAAAAATAGGGGCAACATTCCCAATAGAAATAAGTCTATTGACCGAATATACTCGCATATTATACGACCTTTTGAAGACCTAATTTTGAATCTAATTCGACGACCGTAACTGGATATATAGTTTGGTCAACGGCGTAGCCAAGGTCAGCAGTACGTACGCTAATTTTATATCTCTTAAAATTAGCTTTAGAATTAGGTCTTTAAATGTTACATGATACGCGAGTATATACGGTATTTACATTTTTATAATGGATTTCGGATTTTATGGTGAGCATGAATAGGTTAATAACATTTTGATATAACTAAATCGTTGTGAAATCATAATTTCTTTAGAGATAGATATAAAAATGGCTTACCGGTCGTTCAAATGTAAGACTCAAGCCGTCTGATGTACCATCAATTGACGCATTCAGGAATAGATATCCTCTCACAGACTTCCCAAAAGTATATCTGAAGTTCAAAATGGCAAAGGTCATTCATATAATAGTCAAAAAAGAAAAAAAAACAGATTGTTAGATCGTTTTCTATGTGCCGTATCCCTTCATGACGTTGGCGATTATGGCTCTCCACAATTTCCTGTCTTTTTAGCTCTTAATAATATGTATTATTTTCTTATGTCTCCTAAACTCTGACCTGCCATCTCTTTAGTCAAACTTGGTTTCCTTGCCTTCAATCTGTCATGTGAGTAACAAATTTTCTAAGCCCCCTTTCCGCAATATGTGGCTTACCACATTGAAATACTGATTTCCGTACGACCACAGAAGTTAAGCAACGTCGAAAAGCACTAACAGAATTTTATGTTTGTCAATTCAAAGGTGGGCAGGAGACAGGATTCCTGAAAAATCCTGGTCATTAAATTTATTCAAAGATGGCCTGAAGACAAGATTCCTGAGAAACGCTGTCATTAAATTGACTTAAAAGGAAAAAGGGATCTATATATTTATCTCCTAAAGATGTGTGAGGAATCGTAATGCCACTATATGCAAATCATAAACTTTGGGTTGTGCTCAGGACACGTCTCATGAGAGCAGCATTATTTGGGGTTGAAGAAGACAATAATCAGAAAAAGAATAAGATTATTAAGGGGAGATAAAAATAAATAACCAGCAAATAAGAAGGTAGAAGATAACGATTGACGTTGCATTTAACTTTTTGAAGATCAATTTTAACTGGAAATCAGGAAGCCGGAAGAGCGTTCCACAAACGATAAGGGCGAAAGAAGAAACTGTTAGCATAGAACTTACGGTTACATCTAGACATTTCAACTTTAAAATTAGGAGACCTAGCTGTTACACACCCTAGTATAATGGAATCGTAGACAATTTTGAAATGTATAGAAAACATAAACTTTAGGGTAAAGATCTATGAAAAAACGAAAATACTTTTGATACATCCAAATAAACTAATCTCAGATTGTTAGATTATCGCTTTGAAAAAAATTTTTCTTGCATTTTTAATCGCGTAACTTTCCTTTTAACTTTTATTTTCACTGCTTATCACCTCCTCTTCATTCTTATCACACACCCCATTCATCAGTACCATTTTAACAGACTCCTTCTACCATTAGTCACTCTCAAGTTTCCTATGAGTTGAACTTTAGTATTAAAAATTATCACTAAAATCGTTCATTATCCCTATGCATGAAGGTTACGGATTATTAAGAATATCTTTTCCGTGTAGATCAAGTTTTCTTAATAATATATGGAGTCACTTGTATGTTAGTTTATCAAATTTCACACGGCTTAAAGTTAAAAATCAGTTTAAATTAATGGTTTTAACTTGCGATTGGATAAGGGAAAGAAAAGAAGATACAGTCAAAGGGTGGGAAAAGAGCAGAAGCATGAGATATCGGATATTCTGAGTTGTCATGTGATCTAAAGAGTGGGATAAGGGAGAGAATAAGACCATACAGGCAAATGGTGTGAGAAGAGCTAAGTTGTCAAAGCCCATGTAATTTCCGTCGGTATCCTAATACTACTATTACTATTATTACTAGTATTATGGTAATTTATCCACGCACGACTCACCCAGCTATAAATAGGAGCAGGTACTGCCTTTTGGAGAGGGAAGTTTCAAACAGTCAGCTCTGACAGTCGGCAGAACATTCTTGCCGTAACACTCATTTGTATATGTTTGTATTACTGTTTCTGTTAATATATTTGTTTAACTCAATTCCTCTCTTTGTGGCTTTCTTCTGGCCCTAACAAGGCCACAACAACTAGTACAATTAATAATAATAATAATAATAATAATAATAATAATAATAATAATAAGAAGAAGAAGAAGAAGAAGAAGAAGAAGAAGAAGAAGAAGAAGAAGAAGAAGAAGAAATACTTACTTAGCTGTCACGTTAACATGGATGACCTTGTCAAAGAGAAACAGGTAACCGTATCCCAAACTGGGAATGTTCTTCACACCCTGAATTGTGACTTTGTAGTTTGGTAATACTTTAAAAAGATTTTGGAAAAGAGAAGAGCAAATAACCGTTACATCAAAACAGATTTTCTCATTTTAGAAACTTAAATTATAAATTCACTAAGATCGTTTAAAATGATTTTAAAGCAATAGATTGTAAATATATTTGTAGAGATGTCGCTGAGTTAAAAGATTTTCCTCTGATAAGCAAACTAATATTTGCAGTTGTCTCTTATCATCCGCTATTTTGTTTACTGCGGTTTCAATTATCATGGTCAATTACCCCAGAAACAAATCATCATTTTTAATTAATAAGGATTACAGACCTCAAAACTTGTGGTATTGACAATTTGGTTTTGTCTAGGAGAAGCCATTATGCGTCTCTTCCAGTTTAAAAGATGAAAAGGCTCGTCTTAATAGGGAAAAGGAATTGTCTACTGCATTTGCTAAAATCTCTGGTAAGATCAATTATTCTAGAGTTTACACTTTTCTTATAGTATATTGTTACAATTGTTCTATTTTATTATTACATGTTATTGTAAATCTTTTATTTCACCTAATTAGATCTACGGTAGGAACAAATCTTCTATCCGTCTCATAACTTTCATTACAGTATATTTTTACAATTGTTCTATTTAATTATTGATTATTGTTGTTCATCTCTTATTGTCTATAAGATCTACGGTAAGAACGAATCTTCTATACGTCTCATGATTTTTATTGCTGTATTTTGTTAAAATTGTTTCATTTTATTATTAGTTATTGTTGTTAATCTGTTATTGTGACTAATAAGATCTACAGTAAGAACATAACTTATATTGAAGAAACAATAAGTTTTTTTTAAATATCATTCGGTTATTTTGTTTCGTTTCGTAAAAGTCTTCACATAAATCTAACACAACTACCATTTTGTGACAACGTGAAATAACAACTTACGAACAATTTCCAGATTGAAATGGTGAGGTCGAATGATTCTTCACGAATCAAATATGGCTATCAAAATAGAAACGCAATAAATCGAATTGAATAAAGAAGGAGAAAGAATGTTTGATAAATACTTACCATATTCTTTCACTTCGAAATAGTGGAATTCTTTTTTACCCTGTTCAAGGTAAGAAAGGGATAAGTTATTTTTCAATAATAAATTAAATAGATTTAATGCTTAAAGGACTGTCAATTTTAACAATGGTGGGCGGAAGTTGTTGCCGTTACTTCCTACGGTAAATAATTGTGGTAAAGTGGTTTTGCTGATGTAGCCAATCACCCACTTTTTATTGGTCAAAAGTTATGAGATGTCTGTGAGAAAATAATTTAAACACATTGCAGGAGGAAAGATATATATCACATACAAGCGTATATTGACGTGATGCAGTGGTTACTGGAGAGTTCGATCTTCCCTAGGTATCCCACGCATTTTGTGCCAAATCTGAGCTGCTCTTAGCAAACATATATACATATATATATGTATATAACATATACAGATTTCCCCCGCTTTCCGAGAATGTGTATTTAAAGGGCACGCATTCAGGTAGGGAGAATTAATTATGTAACTGCCGCTCCTTATTGAAATTTAATTTAAATATTTAGATTATAGAATATTTTAAGTTGCGCTGTCTCTTAAAAATAAAATAAAAAAAACGAGGGAAAACTAGTATGCAGGCAATTTATTTTATCTTTTGAAAATTCTGGGATGTTGTGTTTTTGTCACGAATTTAAGTTTGATATACCAGGTTAAAGATGGAAAGTTTAAATCAAAAAGAAGCTCCAGATTTCGATAGAAGTCATGTAGATCTGGATGTCTGCTATGATATCGGTGTAAGTAGTAAAATAAAATAAATAAATGATAACTTTCAGGATCAAGTGCCACTTGATCGGAAGGTAAGATGATCTATATCGGCACAGTCACAGTGAGAATTTTTTTTTATTATTCTTAATAATGTTTTTATTTTCCCCATATTACACTCAGTAACCTCCCCACCTTGTGTCCTAGTGGCTTCAGTGTCTTGTTTGGGGTGAAATGATTTTAAAATCGACTGAAAAGAAGCATAAAAATATAACTCACCTCTTGTTGCATCTCGATGCTCCATTTGCCCATCACTGGTTTGTCTGACAATTCGTAATCAAACGAACTGACACCTGCATTGAAATACAGAAATTAAGACCAAAATATAAAACGTTCTTTGCTAACACATTGTTGACTGTCGACGCTTCGAGATGTTTTAAGACGTTTTAATACATTATCACAAAACTTACATTGCCTTCTCGCAATGGATACAGGGTGTCCTAGAATTAACTATTACAGTGAAATCAGAACATTTTTTTAAAACTGACTTATTTCTGTTCATAATGTTTAACATGCATTAGATGTGTATGAATTCCTAATTTTGTTTATAACTTTTTCTAATTTTATTTTTATTTCCTTTCAGAACACTATTAATAAAAATAGTGCAATTGCGTGATAACCATTATCTAAGGAAAGAAAAGGCCTGTATGTCTAAAAAAAACAGCATTGATCACTCTTATTGTGGTGGTATTCACTGTTTCTTTCAAAAGGACCCTTAGCTACAATTAAAATTAAAGATAAAATTCTTACATACCTGATGGGGGTTGTTCATTAAACCAACGTTGCATGATATTTTTTTTCGGGTCCTGAAAGAAAATCATACATTTACCATTAGAAGAAAAGTTAAACGAATATTTTAATGCATTTACACAAGGAATACTTGCTGTTATAGCCGCAGAGGTTGAACCTTACCAATAGCAACCCTTGATTTTTCATTACTTTGTAACAGATAGGACTATTCTTGCAAAATGGCGTCTGACATGAAAATTTGTACAAAGCAAATGTATATCACTGAATTCCTACATGTGGAAAAATTGCAACCATTTGTTGAAAGTTTAGAAGTCTAAAGTGTGGATTTGAACACAGGCAGTGGTTAATTTTTTTTTAATCTTTCATCATCGATGTGTGCGATAATTTACATTTCGGGCGATTCTGAACTGAATCTTTGTAACAGATAGCGGTGATCTGGTAAAATGCCGTCTGACATGAAATTTTGTACAAAGCAAACTGCTGATAACTGATGTGGACAATATTGAACAGGTTTGTTCAATCACAAAAATCTATAGGCGAAAAATGATGAGGATATTGAAAATCTGACTCTTCTGACAAACGCTGCACACAAAAGCGTTACGGGTGTGAAACAGTAGTACACAAAATTCACATTCACTCTTTTGTGATCACAGCATTCCTGGATCTTCCTTGGTTTTATGTTATCACTTAATAAGTTCTTTTCTTTCACCGTTTACTTTTATAGTGATATTTCTTCTTCTTCTTCTTCCTCTTCTTCTTCTCCTTCTTCTTCTTCTTCTTTGCCGTGTCTCTTGTAGATGTGGACAATCATGGCTCTTCCCAATTTCGTATTCTTTATAATACTTAGTAAGGGTGTTGTCTTTTGGTCATTCCTCCAAGTCCCTCTTCTGCCAGCCTTTTACACAAGTTCGTAGGTAGGTAATGTGCTGTTTTGTCTCTTTCCCTTTTGTCCTGTGGGTGTCAAATTCTCCAAACCCCTTTTCCGCATTGTGTCCTAGAAATTTCAACTCTCTATTTATGATTCTAAGTCTAAGCTTCCTTTTGTTTCCATTTCCTCGTCACTCAGATATTCAGCTCATGGTATTCTCAGCATCCTTCTGTAGAACCATATTTCAGTTTTCTCAAGTTTTCTCTTCATCTGTGAGGAGATTGTCAAGCATTTACTGGCATATAGGAGGATAGATATTACATAACATTTCAGTTCTTTTTTCTTTGATTCTCACAGTATCTTTCTCTTTCTTAATACATTAATTATGAAAACAAATTGCTCTATTAATTGCAACCAATCGGAAAATACATTTGGTTTAATACCTGTTTGCTTGTTTCCCTCCTGATTAAAATGACAGACGAATCGTCGCAAGCCTCTCGCTGCTCTGTTGCTATTCCCATGAAAAGTGATCAGACAAACTGCATCCTTTAGTTCCACCAGTTAAAAACCTCTCGGTTAAGACCCGCCATTCATCATATAATAGCGAACCACCCTCATTCCCTTTGTATTCCATTGGTGAGATGTAAATTCAACTAGAGTAGATTCTTCCCAGAAAACGTTGCTTTATGGAAACAACTCCCAAGAGGATGCTTCTCCAAATACTACAATCTTAACATGTTCATGTTTAGAGTTAATAGTTACCTTCCCCACATATCCGCATAATCTATGCCTCTTACTCTGCAAACCTCTACCTCGGGCCTTGTACATCATTATAAAAAAATGTTTTCCCTTAGATTTAAAAGACAAGCGTTTCTCGTTTGAGAATTACCGGTTTAGATGTTGGACTTGACAACCGTTTACCGGTTTGTGATTCATCGCCAGCTAAGTAACTTTTTTCTTTCTTTTTTTTTAATTTCCGAAACAATAACAAAATTGATGTTAAACTTGAATAAAAAAGGACAAAATAATAAATAAAATAAAACAACGATATTTATTAAATTTATAGGAATGGATCGGAATTAATTGGACGAAGGAAAAAATTAATAAACAGGTTTACAGGGAAGAAATGAGATACGGCAATAAGTTTCCTTTTTTTGCGGGAAAATGCTTATCTCTTCTCTTCTACTTCTCTTATACGCCCTTCTACTTCTCTTATACCCACTTCTACTTATTGTATACCCGCCTTCTACATTTTTTCTTATACTCCCTTCTACTTTTATTATACTCCCTTTTTCTTTTATTATACGTCCTCTGTCAGAATTTGGTTTCCACAACTTTCTCGGCAATTATAACGTCATCTCCAATTACCTCACTGGATTGTTTTATAAATTTGTCACTAAACTCTCTAAAAAAAATATTGTACTAGTCGACTAATGTTTTGGGACTACCTATCCTAAGTTCGAGTTCCTCCCGAAAATAGAAAATTGCCGATAAATCGGTAGCGCTTTTTCTAGAAGTTGGATCGATAATTGTAGTGATTGTGATTACTAATATACTAATTATATTGATAATAATTACTAATAATTGCTAATTTAAATGCCTACTAGACATTCTCCTCTAAACTTATTTCAAAGTAATTTTGAATTCTTATTTCTGATAAAATATTAATATTCTTTATGATTTATGGAATTCATTATAATTTTCATTATCCTCATTTAAAACCGAAAGGAAACATTATTACCATTAAATCTTAAAAAGGCGACTTAGTACCCATCGCAGCTAATTAACAGAAATACTGTCGATATAGTTGGAAATTAATCCACATTTTCCAAAAGCAAAACAAACTCTTATAAGATGCTAATTTAAGAATCAAATTCTTATACGATCCTAAATTGAGGTTCAAAATCGCATATGATCCTAACTTGAGAATCAAAACCTTGAGTTTCTTTTGAAATTTAAAGTACAAATAATGAATATAAGGATGTGAAAAGGTTTGCTGGCTGTTGGAACAAAAATTTCGAAAAAGACGAAGCACACACTTAAAAGATTTCGCTAATACTTACAGTTATAGTAACATTCAAGGGGGATTTTGATGCTCGCAGATCAGGATGGATTCCAAAAACACGGAATTTTACTGAAATAAATATAAAAAAGAGTTTCGTTATACACTGATATACAGATAGAATAATAATAATAACTATTATTATTATTGTTATTATTGTTATTATTATTATTATTATTATTTTATTAGAATTTTTAGATACGCCAATTGTCAACGAAAAATAAAATGAAATTGGACATTTTCGGGGCTAAAAAGACTTGTTTTGCTGATGTATATATATATATAGAGAGAGAGAGAGAGACAGAGACAGAGACAGAGACAGACACAGACAGATAGACAGAGACAGGTTAAGAAAAACTGTTTTTGTAATTAAATAGCTCAATACCATGTAAGAAATCGCAAGAAATAAAATGAAATATTCAACCTTGCTACACGGAGTTTCGCAGATATTATATCCACTCGACAGGGCGTTTTATCTTAAACTCATATATATATATATATATATATATATATATATATATATATATATATATATATATATATATATATATATATATATATATATATATATATATATATATATATATACTACCAGTCAAAAGTATTTGGCCATCCTCAAAAATTTTTATTTCTCATCCTAAATATATTATTTTTAATGAAACAAGCACCACAATGGTTTTATTTATTATTCTAAATACAACTCTTCCGCAGTAACTTTGACCTTAGTATAACTAGATATCTTTTGAAAAACATTTTTGAAGGCGTTTTACTTCCTTAGTATTAAGCATGAATAAAACGTTTTACAAAAGTTACATTATACCACAACTTGAACTCACATTAGGCTAAATTGTGTTGAATTGAATTACTTCTTGATAGATACTACCTGTCTTACCTATTATGCCAATGTACCTTTCCCGGTAGTGAACTCTGTTTATTCTTATTTTGTTTAAATTAAAATCTAAATTTTGCAATGTTTTCCGTGATCAAAATTTTTTTCTCAACAAAATGCCGAAAACAAGTGAACTTACACTTGAACAAAGACAAGAGATCATTACTTAGAAAAAGAAGGATATTTAAGCAGAGAAATTTAAAAAAACGAAAAAAATCCCAGAACTACAGTGGATTATATTGTTAGGAGACATGATGAAATGGGACAAAGCAAGACCAAAAGCTGGGTTGGTAAACTAAAAGCAACTGGAAGAGCAAAGGACAATTTCATCAGAGTCACCAGCTTGTATGACAGAAGGCTGACTGCTCCAAACATCACTGCACAACTGAACCAATGTTGTGAAAAAATGTGTCAATATTCACTGTGAGGAGAAGACTCTGTGAAGATGGACTATATGGTAGAATTGCTGTCAAGAAACGAATGTTTAGGAATCAAAACAATATCAAAAGGCTCCAAGGAGCCAAGTCTGGACAACAGAGCAGTGGAATAAAGTCATTTTTACTGACGAATCAAAGTTTGAAATCTTTAGGTCAAATAGAAAGGTCTATGTGCTGCGAAGAGGTCGCGAAAGAGCTGCAGCCTCCTGTATCACACCGACATGGAGGAGGCTCTGTTATGGTGGGGGTGGGGGATATCGCCAATTGCAAAGTTAGGGATTTGCACCAGATGAAGGTCAAATTAAATCAGACCGGCTATTACAGCATCATGCGATTACATCTGGAACGCGGCTTGTGGGTCAGGGATTTGTACTCATGCAAGATAATGACCCAAAGTTAGATCATGTTGATCACCCTAGATAACACGGTCTCTTCCGGAATCTGTAACTACGGTCTACTCAGCATAGTCGCAGTAAAAACCACAGGTTGGCTCGGTGGGTGTTGAACAAACATAAATGTGCCTGAGAGAGCTTCTGCAATAGGGATTGGCTAGCCGCTCTAATACACGGGTATGCTTGAATACGAGTGGTCAGCTATTATTTATTATATAAATACACACACACACACACACACATATATATATATATATATATATAGAGAGAGAGAGAGAGAGAGTGAGAGATAGATATATATACATATATATATATATATATAGAGAGAGAGAGAGAGAATTTGTATGCATACGTTGTGAGAATATTGTTTGGTTATCTGAATATTCTTTGTGCGCTTTGTGGGATTGCTTTCATTTTGGTAAGGTTTAGTGAAAATATAATAAATTTTTATATGAATGATCCGATAAAATGCTTGAAAAGAAGATTATCCACACGTAGATTACTTAAAATATCAGACCATATAATTTCGACACATGCATACATATCTATCTATCTATCTATATATATATATATATATATGTGTGTGTGTGTGTGTGTGTGTGTGTGTGTGTGTGTGTGTGTTTGCGTGTGTGCGTGTATGTATACGAAGTTCTTTACGAAACAAGAATTGATTTAAACTTGTTCTATTAAATTCAACCGACATTTTTCATAGTATTTCCCCAGTTTTTGAATACGTTGTTGCGTATGTAGTTCAAAATTGTGGATAACCTTTTCATGCTTTTATTCCTTTGAGAACACACATAATATCTTAACACAATCATAAAAAATTAGACAGTTTATCTAGAGTTTTGTACTGGATATGAAACAATAATTGAGAATTAAAATAAAAAATAAAACAAAAACACCGCCTCTGTTAAATTTAATGTAAGTCGTTTATATATATTCTTGTAACCGGGAACTAAGGAAACGAAAGCACCGTTTCAGCCATTGTTCAAACACGGAAGTACTGTGTCGGCAATTATTAATATGTGTGAATAAAAAGTTGGAGTCTGCCATAGAAATAACCAGACTGAACTGTATTGTCGTTACTATTACGGATCACCTTACCAAGTTGTGATATTATATATCGGGGGAGGAAGTGCGAGTTCGTAAACAAGTGACTATTACTGCTAATAATGCAAGACTCTTCGGTAAAACGAATCGGGTTCTCTCAGTCACTGTGTGTTTATCTAAAAACAAACTCGCTTAAAATTCACCTTCACGTGCGACAAAGGCTTAGGGGTAGAATCTCCGACTGATGCCAATTCAATCGGTATTCGATCCTAGCTAGAGGCAACCGGACGTTTATTTACACAGAGAAACAGTCCGTCTGTGGATGACAACTATATATATATATAGATAGATAGATAGATAGATAGATAGATAGATGGGACTATGCAAAAATGTTCACCGGAGAAAAAGCAATCGATGCCAAAATGGGAGAGATTTATACATTTTTCTTAATTATCCTCCGACGTACATTGATCGACCACTACTAGTAGTTTCATGCATTTGCACGCAATTTTCATAGAGTCGGCTATAAGAAATGGACATTTTATACTCCCCCCCACCTCTCCGATTAACTTGACATGTTACACTGGGGTAGCTGATGTGAACATCAACTAAACTTACCGAGGACAAGGAGGGGGGAACCATACGGCCCAGATCGAAAACCTGAAGAATCACAATTAATTGAGAAAAACTATATATATATATATATATATATATATATATATATATATATATATATATATATAAGGTAACCAAAAAAGTTCTGTCCGTTTTTTTGATTAGTCATTGAATGAAGTTGAAATATATACGAAATGCGTGTAGCAATTGTTTTCAAATTCGGACAGCCGGAAGTAGGAACCTCAGACGTTATAAAAAAACATGCGCACCGTTCCCGGCCATCAGTTATAAGCCGGACAGCTGTGAGAAGAATGGAAGTGTCTAGAGATCTTGTTCGGGACTGTTTGCTTTACGACTTCAAAGTGGGCTTATCAGCAGCTGCATCAAGTCGCCGCATATGTCAAACGTTTGGGGATAGTGCTGCGGATGAACGTACTGCAAGGCGTTGGTTTCGAAAATTCAAGTCGGGAGATTTGTCTCTCCATGATGAGCCTCGCAGTGGACGACCACAGGTCTTGAATGACGGAGTCCTGAAGGCGGCCATTGAAGAGGACAGTAGTCTAACGTGTGGTGAACTTGCAAGACAGTTCAACGTTTCCGATGAAACAGTTAGACTTCACCTGCATCGCCTAGGTAAGACGTACAAACTGAGCAAGTGTGTTCTGCAAACGCTGTTGGAGGTTCACAAGGGACAACGAGTGGCAGCCTGCGTATCGCTGATTTCTTGCCACCGTACCGCATCCTTATTCAATCGAGTGCTTACCAGTGATGAAAAGTGGGTTCTGTACGAAACTCTCAAGCGTTCCAGACATTGGTTGTCTCCTCAGGATGCTGTCCCTCATACCGCAAGACCGCCTATGCACCCACGCAAGATTAAGTTTTGTGTCTGGTGGACAGGTCGTCAAGTGGTTCATTATGAACTGCTACCAACGGGTCAAACGGTCACTGGAGACCTATACTTGCAGCAATTGAAACGTGTGCAACAGGCATTGCGCCAGAAGGTGTGCTTTTACTCCAGGCCGCATGTCGCGCGAGTGGTCAGGGATACCATACAGCAACTTGGGTGGGAGACTTTGTGCCATCGCCCTTATTCACCTAACCTTGCGCCATCCGATTACCACCTCTTCCACTCCCTGGATAATCATCTGCGTGGGAAATCCTTCACCAATGAAGCAGACTTGCGCAAAGCCCTCACGGACTTCTTTGCGTCAACCCCCCCCCCCCGAGTTCTACCGCAAAGGCAGTGAACAGCTGGGACACGTTGGCAGAAGGTGCTGGATGCCGATGGCGATTACTTCGAAGACTAAATATAAGTTACACATACTGTGAAGCGTTTTCTTTTTTTCCTTTAGAAACGGACAGATCTTTTTTGGTTACCTTGTATATATGGTAGCGTTGTCACTTACCATGATCAAGAGGTTTGTAGAGTGGTTTGTCTAACTGTATTATAATATCATGATGCTTTTTGGCGGATCTTCCACGACTAAAATAGATGTAAGTTGATTCGGAGAAATTCACTCCACCAGAACCATTCACTACAAGTCTGTAATTGTATTTTAGAAGGATTGGAACAGGCTGAAAAAATAAAAGACTTTTACTTGACAAATATATAAATATATATGCTTCACAATAAATATACAGTATAACAAATACCTGCGTTTCTCAACACAAAAATCAATGCTTATTTTAACGTATATGCTGAAGAAGTGATAATGTCATACACGCGAACTGGATTAGAGATTTATCCCCTATTTCCTCTTTAAGATTGGATTTCCGGTGACTTTTAACGTCTTTTCAGCTCTATACCTCTAACGTCTCCACCTGAACTCAGAAATTTATTTACTAATTTTTTCTTCTTCTCCTTAATAGGAGTAGATAGGTTTTCCTATCGTCCGGCTTACACACCTCCCCCGTTTTTGAACAGAAGTAGAGGTTTATCTTTTGTTTCCTGTTTAGGATTGGGTTTCCGGTTCCTTTTAAAATCTTTTCTGCCCTATACTTCTAACATCTCCACCTGAACTCAGAAATTTTATTTACTAATTTTTTCTTCTTCTCAATAAGAGTAGATAGGTTAGCCTATAGTCTGGTTTACACTCCTCCCCGATCTTTGAACAGGAGTAGAGGTTTATCCTCTGTTCCTTGTTTAGGCTTTTGGTTCCGAGTTCTTGTAAAGTCTTTTCATTCTCTTTTACCCCCTTTAGCCCCTTGCGTCTTAGTGGCATTATCGCCTTGCTTGGGAGAACTGATTTAAAAGAAAATTCGCTTTTATATTTCAATGTCATATTATCCGTCATCTGTTAAAAGACTTCCCAGGTGTTACATTTTTGTACTAGTTTGATTCTGACGTTTCCATTTAGTCGCTCGAATCTTGGGTCACCCCTTTTGCTAACGACCATACATACTCCTGCTGCCATGCTCTGTCTTGATAACAGTCAGGTCAGACCAAGTATTGCTGCTATATCTGAGATGGCGCTGTCCAATCTTCACTGTCCAGCCTAAACAGAGTTCAAAAACGCTAACGCGGACTTGTGGTTCATTCATTTATTCTACAACTTCCAAGCCTTATCTCAGAGACAAAACATCGCCAGCCTTTCACTGCTATATCGCTATTACTATGACAGATGCTAGGACGAAATGCATTCCTTAGTGCCACCAGCTCGGACTTACACAGCTAGGATCCGCCATCCGGTTAAAGAGAACAAACCTTCCCATTAGATAATTCCGACGCTGTTCGTTTTATTTGCCAGCCGCGCGTCGTAGCGTTGAGATTGGCGGGGAGTTTCGAGGAGGAAGACTTGAAAAGAAATATTGACCTGTTCGCCTGAGATATTGAAATTGTGAGAAGTTCTATTAAACTACCCAGACCGAGTAAGTGAAAAGCCTTAAAATAAACGGGGTTCGAATCTTC
Organism: Acanthosepion esculentum; assembly: GCA_964036315.1. NCBI lineage: Eukaryota > Metazoa > Mollusca > Cephalopoda > Sepiida > Sepiidae > Acanthosepion > Acanthosepion esculentum. The sequence continues at coordinate 60,639,779 of OZ038510.1, forward strand.
ATTTCTCTTTGTTTCCTTTCTAACTTGCAACGGACCATTTCTAATTTGGGGTGAACACCAATACATGCACACACATACACACAATGAGTAAAATGCTGTATTTAATATTTAGATATAAAATATAATGTTTACTTACCATTTTCAACAGTTTAGTTGTCTCTGAAATGAAAGATTACATGATGTTTATATGATTATATATGACTAAATATTGGCCAAAAGAAATTTTCTTAGAACTTTTTCAAATGCTTCATTTAGAGCAAAGATATATATAGTTAATCTCGTCAATTCAAAGTTTTGCAAATATATATATTCAGAAGGAATTCATTACATGTGAAGTTTCAAAATATAGACATTTTTATATATAAATGAATTGGAATCACTCAAATGAACTTATATATTTCGATCTACAACGAATGTATCAGCCATTTGCTGCCCCATCCCTGTCAAAAAACGGAAATGTAGAAGAGAAAATAGTCTGTACACTTATTCATCCATTCTGTTTTCCACTGTCGAATATAAAAAACGGGATCAAAGACCAGTATTTCTCAACCGGTGTTCTCCGGGATACGCTACAGTTCCGCAAGAGGTTGCTAGGGGTTTCGCAAGAAACACTAATAAATAGACGAATGCATTTTTTTAAATTAATTTTTGTTTAATTCTATCTTCATAATTATTAATAGGAGAGCCGTGTTCTTATTTCAGTTGGGTTCATCATAGTCACTTACGCGCAAATAGCATTGCGAAAGGTATGAACTTATTCCCCCGCTATGGGTTAATAAGTAGGAATTCTATTATGAAACCATTATTATCTCCAAAAATACAAAATTGCTTCAACATATTTAGATCTCGACAATAAATAATCCATAGAGGTTGATATGCCACTAAACAAAAACAACTTTAATACGTGGATTGCAACAATAGGTCAACTGAGATCAAAAAAGGTTCTTTTCTGTCGAATTTCTGGGATGAGGAGTTATCGTTATTTACACTAATTATATTTAGATTATTGTCCTCATTTTTACTGTTATCATAACGTTTCGGCTGTTGTGTCCTCCTGCCTTCCTCATATGTATATCGAGCTGAGTAACCTACAGGGAATTCTGAATTGATCTTTTTATTTAATCTAAGAGGGTATTCTGTTCTCGTTCCGCTGTATTCCATTTTGACAATATGCTTGTCTTCTTCAAGTTATGTTTTAGAAATTGATGCAAGAATAAAAATATGAACGAGTCATTCGCTGCCCCATCTTTGTCAAGAAACGGAAATGTAGAAGAGAAGAGAGTCTGTACACTTATTCATCCATTCTGTTTTTCACTGAACAATAAAAATGACGGGATGAAAGACCATTGCTTCTCAGCCGGTGTTCTCCGGAAAACCCTACGGTTCCACAAGAAGTTGTTAGAGGTAGCACAAGAAATACTAATAAATATGCTAATGCATTTTTTTAAATTAATTTTTATTTTATTTTATCTACATAATTTTAAAATATAATGGCTGGGGATTTTTCAAAAGAGAGCCATATTCCAATTCCAGTTGTGTTCATTATATTCACTTACATGCAAATGCCATTGAGAACGGCATGAATTCCCTTCTTCTCCCCCAGCTATGGGTTAATTAGTAAGACTTGTATTATGAAACCATTATCATCTCCAAAAATAAAATACAAAATTACGTCCAAAATATTTAGATTTCGACAATAAATAACCCATTGAGGTGTTGATATGCCACTAAACAACAACCAATCAACTTCGATACGTGAATTGCAACGATAGGGCACCTGAGATTAAAAGGCACTTTCTGTCTGGATTTCTGGGATGAAAAGTTAACATTATTTACACTTGTTATGATAGGTATTCTCTCTGACAGATGTAGTCTCGTCAAGAAAATCAACTCCTGTAGGTATAGCGATACTACCTTTTTTTACCATACCTAATTCACATATCACTACACCTCCCTGAACCTAAGAGGTGTTGATCTTTGACTTCTACAAACAACCCTGGGAGACATAATCCGTCTCTCAGAGTGATTCTCTTTAATTCTTTTTTTTGGGGGGGGGAGTTTAGGTCTTAACTGATTCTCCGCATTTGGATCATCATTATATCTCCGGTCACTCTCACTCCTAGATTGTTTTTCTCTGCTACTGGATACACTCATTCTCTCCTCCCTCTCCTATTCTTCATTTTCACATCTCTGGTGATCTTACTGGTCACTCTAAATACTGGATTCACTCATCCTTTCTTGCATCATCAGTTCTTCTGTTTCATCTTCATCCTCCTTCTCCATAACTCCATGTTCTCTTGTTGTTGTAAATTGGTTTTCGTAAGCCAGTATGTCCTGTTCATTCTTTGTTAATACATCTGTGTTAAATCTCTTTTGCACCACAAAATTCGCCTTTTCGGGATTTGAATCTGTGTCCTTTCATTCGTTGCAAATGACATCGGAGCTCTTATTTGTCTTCCCATCAATGTGGATAGGCTTTGTTTTCTGCCTGCATGCTGAATAACATCTATAACTTCGTAGCAGTCTGGGTAAATAAATCTCTATATCACAATCCACTGGAGAGAATACTTTTAATCCCATTGTTACCGTTTGAACCATTCTCTCCGCAATCCCATTTATCTGTAATGGTAATGTTTTGTATGGAATGCAGCCAAGAGTGAATTGTAGTTTCCTTATTTCAGCACATTTTGGATATCTTTTAACATACTCTTCCACGTCTCTTGAATAGTCTGGCAACCATGTTTGCAACTTTAACCTCATTTGCGTAATCAATATACCTCATCGTGTACGGCTTTACTTACTTCTTTTCTCAGAGAATGTGGAAGTACTATGATATCTCCGTTATGTATCATTCCTTTTTCTATTGTCAATTGAAATCTTGACGTTTTATAAGGTCTCTCAGCCAGAGAGCAATTACTCCATGTATTCCTTTTTATTCTATTTTTCATATCTTTTCAACACTGGATCCGGCTTAATTCCCAATCTAAGCCGATTTAAGAGTTTTACATCTGTTTCTATCCAGTGCAAAATCCTTTCCTCACAATTTTCACTTGCTTCAAAATTTTAGTCTCAAACTTTAACCAAGATAACGCATCCTTGTGGAGAATAGTATTTCCTTTGATATATGCTATGTCGGGCGCTATAAGCTTAATCGCCTGGTAGATGTGACATTTGGCAACACTCTTCTGGGGTTGAATATAAATTCCAAAAGCTTATGATCAGATTTTAATAGGAATTTCCTTTCCAGCAAACAAATTCTAGCTTTCTCTCTGTGCTCCACACAATTGCCAATGCCTCCTGAATATTCGAATAATTCGCTTCTGACGATGTTAGTTTTCTAGATAAGTACATTACAGGGTGATCCTCCTGCAACAATATTTCAGCTATAGCGCGCATTCACAAACATCAGTAATTAACGTCACTTCATTTTCTGTGTCGAAGATGTTAACAACTGGTTTGTTTATAAGTGCCTTTTTTAATTTTTCAAAAGCAATATCCTGTCTTTTTGTCCATTGAAACTTGGTATTTTTCTTCCTTATTTCGTTAAACGGTTCCACAAGTTCACTATATCGCGGTGGATATCTTTTATAGAAATTGGTTAATCCTAAAAAAAAAAGATTCTAACTCTTTTTTTTATTTTTGGGTGCAGCTATCTCTGATATCTTATTAATGAGTCTATCATCCGGCGATATACCGTCTTTGGATATTTTATATCTTAGGTACGAAAATTTTTCACAATTAAACTCGCATTTATCACGATTAATTGTCATACCCATGCGATTTAATTTTCTTAAAACTTTCTCCATTTTACTTGTGAGCTTATTATTACGTGCACCAATGTCAATGCCGTCCTGATACACAATTATATTTTTAATCCCCTCTAAAACTTTTTCGATGGCTTTTTGGAAAATGTGACTTGACGCTTTTACTCCAAACGGCAGACGAGTTTTAGATATCCTATAGGGGTGTTCATTGTGGCGACTTCTTGAAATCTGCCATCAATTTTATCTGATTTAAGGTCAACTTTAGCAAAGTATTTCATACTAACAAACTCATGGCACGCTGTTTCAATGTTTGACAACAGGAATTAAGCCGAGCATATCTGGTGATTCACGCCACCTCATAATCGCCACATATACTCAAATCTCCACTGGGCTTACGTATCGTCACAATTGGTGAAGCCTACTTGTTACCACACTGGCTGACTTTTTCTAATACTCCTTGTTCCATCATTTAGTTCAGCTTAGCAGCCACCAAAGGTAGCATGTGAACAGGAACTTTTCGGACTTGAAAATACATGAATTTACTGCTTACTTTAAGCCGAATACTCGTGTCAAACGTGCCTCCAAAGCATCCTAAAATTATAATGATTGACCCATCGAACTGGATATTACTTTTCTTTAACTTTGGTCCACCCATTATTTCCCAAAAGTTCCACAGAATCAACGTAACATCACTTCCAGTATTCACCTGCATGAGTAAAGTTACTCTGTTCAACTTCACCATTTCCCTACTTTTATCTTGTGCTTTTATTTCAAATACTTCTGTACTTTCAATCGGAGGATCTACATTTTCCATTTTTTTTCTACTCGCTTTTCATGTGTTGTCTGGAAATGATTCCTCTTTTTACACTTAAAACACCATTTCCCAAAGGCCGGACACTTATTTTTGCTCTTTTCATTTTCCTTGTGACAATATCTGCAAACAAGTAAGCTTTTATTAGTACTATAAGTTTCCATACTGCTTTCGGAGGCATTTGATTTTTTAATCAATTCCAATTATTAAGAACTCCTCACATGCTTCCAAATTCATATTGTGAGCTTGAAGCCACTCTAGAATTTTAGGCTTGTACGAGATGTCACACATTTTTTTTCAATCAGTCTTAGCACAATTGTTTCGTCTTCGATAGACATTTGTCCCGAACCCATTTTTCAAACTCACAATATCTCGACGCTTCTTTCAATTGCTGTACATATTGTATAATAGTTTCGTCCGGTCTCTGTCTACTTAGTTCTTTCCGCTATGACCAATCTTTTTTTAGCCGTATATTTGCTTTTATGATGGCAGAAATTTCTTCATAGGCTAAATCTTCCAACACTTTGGGATAGAGCATGATTTTTATTTTTGTTTTTTGGCCTCACTCCTCGCTGAGGCCAAAAACAAATCCGTAACTTCATTCTCTCCTCCACTGTCTTTATATCTTTATTTTTTTTACTCACGCCGACGCTGCGAAACACCTAAGCCAGGTTTCCACATATTCCGCATCCTCCATTGTGGTTAAGTAGCCAACCGGCGACGCCATATTGTTATTTTAGGTATTCTCTCTGACAGTTGTAGTCTCGTCAAGAAAAGGTAACTCCCGTAGGGATAACGATACTGTTTTTTATACTGTACCTACCTACTTATATATCACTACAACACTATTTATTGTTCTCATTTCTGTTGTTTTATCACAACGATTCGGTCGTTGTGTCTTCCGACCTTCCACATGTGTATATCGATCTGTGTATTTCGAACTGAACACTTTATTTAATCTAAGAGGGGAGAATGTTCTCGTTCCACTGTATTCAATTTTTACAATATGCCTGCCTTCTTCAAGTTATGTTTTAAAAATAGCATACAAGAATATAAACATAAACGAATCTAATATTTCTTCCCGATGTTGTTATTATTATTATTATTATTATTATTAATATTATTATTATTGTCCTTCTCCGCCCTCTTCTTCTTGGCTACCTTTGTCTTTTCCTTCTACATCTCCTTTTTCTTCTCAATAACATTATTATTATTATTATTATTATTATTATTATTATTATTATTATTATTATTATTATTATCTTTCTTCGACGTCTTATCTTGGCTAGCTTCGTCTTCTACATCTCCTTTTTCTTCTCAATATTATTATTATTATTATTATTATTATTATTATTATTATTATTATTATTGTCCTTCTTCACCGTCTTCTTCTTGGCTACCTTTGTCTTTTCCTTCTACATCTCCTTTTTCTTTTCAATAACATTATTATTATTATTATTATTATTATTATTATTATTATTATTATTATCTTTCTTCGACGTCTTATCTTGGCTAGCTTCGTCTTCTACATCTCCTTTTTCTTCTCAATATTATTATTATTATTATTATTATTATTATTATTGTCCTTCTTCACCGTCTTCTTCTTGGCTACCTTTGTCTTTTCCTTCTACATCTCCTTTTTCTTCTCAATAACATTATTATTATTATTATTATTATTATTATTATTATTATTATTATTATTATCCTTCTTCGACGTCTTCTTCTTGGTTAACTTCTTCATCTCCTTCTACATCCTCCTTTTTCTTCTCATTATTATTATTATTATTAGTTAACCTTCTACTCCTTCTACATCTTTTTTATGATTCGTTCTTCATATTTCCACCATTACCCCTCGTTATTATCGATATGAATTACGAGAGCCAGTTAAAATTACTTTTAATTGTCGTAAATACTTTCCAGATGAAATAAGTAATGAATATTTACCAGATGAAATATCATCCTCAAGAGCAGCAACGACTGTTTTATTCGGTGATTCTTGCAGTTCTATCGTTAAGTGAGTAGTTGTGGTGGCGTTGAAAACGGAAGCCATGATCTCAAAGTCTTCTCCCATGTAGGCAACATCCGAGAAATAGATGAGGTATTTTCCATCTTGTTTCCTTTCAAAATAAAAGATGAGAAATAAAAGCAACAATAATTTTACGTAATTTCTAAATAGTCTTAACCAACGTAACATTACACCAAGCAACAACGATCACCGAAGTTAAGTAGCGTCGAGCATGGTCAGTACCTAAGTGGGTGACCGCTTGAGAATATCAGGTGCTGTAAGCTTGGATGTGCGGGTGATGAAATGGATAATCGCCGGGATTGTTAATCGTAGTGGCAAGTTCCATTTTCTGTTGGGTTTGTTATATGCATTTGCGAGAAAACACTCTTATTAAAGATAATGAATCCAACTGTTCTTCTCACACCCCAGCTATGGATTAATTAGTAAGACGCGTTTCACTAAATTATTATTATCTCCAAAAATAAAAGAAAAAGAAAAGACTTGAGATTCTTGGGCCTTCGACTTGAGATTCTTGGGCCTTCGACTTGAGATTTAAGATAACGGAACAGCGAAAGATGCCTTCCAAAAGATAAGCAAAGTATTAAGGCTCTTAGGACCTATATTTGGGAGAGAATACTGGACGGCTTATGGCCGCATCACGTTGAAACACCGGATAACGTATGATCACCGAAGTTAAGCTACGTCGAATCTGGTAAGTATGGGTGACCATGTGCTGTATGGGATACCATGTGCTGTATGCATTGATATGCGGGTGGTGCAATGGATAATGGCTTGGGATTGTTAATCGGAGAGCCTAGTTCCAATTTACGTTCGGTTTGTTATATTCACTTGGTAAAAGTATGAATCCACTTCTTCTCCTCTCAGCTATGGCTTACTTAGTCAGATATATATCATTAAATAATTATTGCCTAAAAAACCTTACATCTGAAAAATATTTCCTTGCTTTAAATAACCTGCAAAGTGTTGATAAGCCGTAGAAATCTAATCATTCAAATCAAATATTTAGGGGATCGTAATTAGCTACTTCGTCACGTTCTCTTTAATCTTGTCCACGGTGTTTCAATGGTGATGTTAGTTTTAAGAGTGTCAGAAGTCGTAAGGAACCAAATCTGGACTGTTAGTGGAAAGAGTTCTTTTAGTAAAATGAGCTGAACGAAAGATAAAGAATCTTTTTGCTCGTTACAGGATACATACGATCACACAATAGCGTTTAACTGCCAAGCTGAATAACCAAATAGGAGAGTGTTTGTTCATGCTGCCAAATTGCATTAAGATCACACAACCGGATCTCGAGATATTCAAAATAGCCGAACAAATTTAGTCTTTACATATTATGTTTAATTCATAAGTATTTTAATCTTGTCCCACGGGAAGCAAAGTTTATTCATAGCTGTAGGTTGTTTCATTCATAAATATTTAGAAGAGATTACTTTTTATTTAAAGTTCTTGGGCATTCTCTCCTGGTAAAAGAGATCGGTGTTCAAGCCTAGGCAAAGAACCCGGAATTTCGAAAACTGATTTTCACGGGAGGTAAGGAACATTCAAGATTGGCGTAATACTATACAGGGTGCGATGAATAAGTTATCGACATTTTATATTTTTAATTTCGCGCATGCGCGTTGTTTGTTTTTCTTTTTTTTTCCACTGCACAGTATATTAGGGACAGTTGGGCACCGTCTGTGAGAAAAACAGCACCATGACATAATTCACTCCACTAAAAATTGGAAACGGCATGCTGTACTGCTTGGCATTCACACCGGAAGCTCTAATACGAACATTTCAGAGTGTTTCTGTTAAGAAAAGAACTCCCGAATTTGTTGGTGAGAACCTCAGACTAAACATGGAGGCCTACATCAAGTGCCTTGAGGAGGTAGTGCTGCCCTGGGTCAAGAGGATGGCTGCTAAATGATCCTATATCTGGCAACATGACTCTGCACCATGCCACACAAACAGGAAAACTCAGTCATGGCTGTGAGACAATTTATGCGACCACATCACCCCTTACATATGGTCACCTAACTACCCAGACTTGCAACCCCTTTGATTATTATGTGTGGCGCGCAGGTGAGCGAGTGAAGCAGCAAAACTCCTTGTAACAAAGATGAACTGAAGGCAAGGATTATGGCAGCATTCACCAACTTAAACAAGGAGACCATCCAGAATAGATACAGGAGATTCCGAAGTCGTCTGGAGGCCGTGGATGAAACCAATAGTGATTTTATTGAATAATTTTACTCTTTATTATTTCAAGATATTTTTGTGTAATTTTGGTTAAATGAGATGTCAGTGTTAATATTCATTTTTGTGTAATTTAGACGACAATTTATCCATTGCACTTCATTTTGACAAAACGGCTTCAAGGGAGTTTGCCGAAACAAAGTTTATAACCTTTTTTTACAGGGCTACATAAAAGCAATTTTTTGACATTTAGGAATTAATTTTATGAACTCAACGAAGATTTAACCAGAAAATGACATGAAAATATTATACTCACGGATTCACAAATTCCTGACTTCCTAACGATGTTGTGACGACGATGGCCAAAAGCCACCAAAGCCGAATGGGCAGTTTCATTTCACCTGGAAGATTAAAAAATATCTGTATTATCGTTGTTCTTATTGTAATCATGTTTCTTTACTTTCGTTCTTCGTCTCTCTTGTTGCTTGTTCGAATTCTCTTTCATCTCATTATAATTAGCATATTTTAATTCAACTTGTTCCTTAGCGAGTTAGCACTTACGCTACTCTTGTCAGGCCCCTGCCCTCAAATTCTTGATATAGTAGCAGCGGACAGAGAGAATCTCTAACATTTTTTTAACTTCGAACAAGCTTTATTCTAGGATACGTGGAAGCTATATATATATATATATATATATATATATATATATATATATATATATATATATATATATATGTTTCTAGAAAGAAAGAAAGAAAGAAAGAAAGAAAGAAAGAAAGAAAGAGGAGATATTGGAAGAGATGAGGTCACCACCTTCATTGACTTGAAATTGGTTCCATCAATCTTGAGAACGCCAGAATAAACCAATAACAGTTGCATAAATATAAGCAAAGCACAATTATTGAAAACGAATGTAGCAAGTACGAAAGTACTCGGTGAAAAATTATATATACATATACATACCCCCCATATATATATATATATATATATATATATATATATATATATATATATATATATATATATATATATATTCACAAGCATGTCTCCTAAGACAAAATTAAATTGCTAAGACAAAAATTATTATAAATGTTACTTTTTTGTAAACGTGCATGAATCGTGCTGCGCTATAGTCAATTTACATTAAGAATATGTAAGGGAGATAACTCAGATTGAATTATTATTATTACTCTTTTAATAATACTTTACCTGCTTCTTTTTACAATTTGAGTATCTCAAAACATTGCTTTTATAAACATTTTAAAATATCGTTGAAACACTCATAATTAATTTTTTTTAGTTTTGGTTTAATTTTTTTTATATAGAGCAGTTCACAAGTACAAATTACATTAATTTTTTCCTTAGCAATTCACCCCTGAAGATGATCTTGGATGAGAATGAAAATAATTAGGAAAATAACAAAAATAACCAAAACTGTGACATCTTTCTTAATCAGTTCTGTAACAACACTAAGAAATTTGTCCGTGAATTTGAGATGATTAAGATAAAATAAATAGTCATAATCAACAAAACATGCTTTAATGAAGTTCTGCGGCCGATATATATATATATATATATATATATATATATATATATATATATATATATATATATATATATATATATATATATATAATATAAAGTTAAGAGATGCAAAAGTCAGGCAAAATCTCCATACAGCAGCACATTTGCAGAACTAAGCTTATCAAGTATCCATAATGATGAAAATGTGGGTTACTTTATTTTTGGTTAATCTCAGAAATGCAAGTTACTATATTTTGATTAATTTGGAGAACATGTTTAAATCTTTGTGCGTAGGTCTTTTCAGAGAGACAATCTAAATCCGGTCATATTATTTTGTTTCCAATGAAACCTCAGCAACGAAAAAACAGGCCTATTGTCTCTATCTTAAGCTCAGCAGTGACAAATCCTTAATGATAATTAATTAAATCTTTACTTGCTGGAGTTTGTCATCAAGAAATCCTTTATTTTTCACTCGCTTGAAGCAGCTTTAGTGGCATTCTCTCGATGTCAAGTTGCTTCCTATTCACAAAAGTTATCTTATCTGCAAAAGTTAATTGCCGTTAAGCGTATGAAGCCCGTCTGTGCACGGATTTGTGCCCGAAGAGTTCTACCATCTCCAGGGTGCAGCCCTGGGCAGGCTTTTTTTTTATTGGAGATCGTAGTTGCCCATGCAGCATGTCTCCCTCTCCAGGCCACCGATGTTGTCCAAGTAGAGGTAGAGGCTAATACAGCTTGGCACTGGCGTCGTCGCTGGAGTTGATAGAATGAAATTGAACAGGACATCGGACTGTCTTAGAGACTCTTGAATTCAGAGTTGTCCTGCTCCTTGTCTGGTTGGCAACCATCTCTACATACCCCATAATGGGTTAAATAGTTTCGGCATATAACTTACTAGGAGTTAAAGAATTAAAGAAGGTATGACTTTTATTAATTATTAAATCCAGATGGAGGCCCCCAAACCTTTGAACTATAGTATTACATATATATATATATATATATATATATATATATATATATATATATATACACACACAAAGGTAAAAGCTACTCATTCTGCTTGCAGTAGGAGGGCTATAGGGACTCTATATAATTAATATTGTTTCTAGCACTTTCAACTAGAACTCTGAATGCGCCTTACTCAAAACTAAAACTCTTTGCTGTAGGATGATAGAAACTTAGGATTACTTAATAATTATTCCCCTTCTAAAACCTATGCTACGACCAAGTCGTAATGATGATCTGCCTCCTCACTAGAGGAGACATTAGTTCAATTGATTACAGTTTTAAATGTCAGAGAGACACTAATTATAGAGTTATATCAAGGTAAATGTTGTGAATAAGTAAACATCTGCATGTACCAGCCCAAATTTTTGTAAGGCAATGCGATAGGTACGTCAAGACATTTCCTCCGTTTGTTGTAGGAGAATGTTTAAGTAATTCTAAATGTGCTTCATCATACAGCAAATACTTGAAAGAAAGCAAGAAAGAAAGAAAGAAACAAACAAAGACTCGGAGGGAAATTTAAAAAAAAGAAACACTTGGGAAATAAAGAAAGAAAGAAAGAAACAAACAAACAAACAAACAAACAAAAAGAAAGAAGAAATAATGAAAGAAAGAAAGAAAGAAAGAAAGAAAGAAACACACAAACAAAGACTTGGGGAAAATAAGAAAGAAAGAAGAAAGAAATTTGGAGGATTAGTTATTAAAAAGAAAGAAACAAATTAAAAGAAACAAACACGCAAACAAACCGTACCTATGAACACTAATGGGTATGTCCCAATCCTCCTAAATACGTTGGACACTATTGTAAGTGGGGGTAATATGCCGTCTATGTAGTCCACCACTAGAAGTGGTTTACCTACATCACACGGCTGGCGAGTATTGTATTTTGTTGATGTTATAAAGATTAACATTTCGTTTCCAACCTCCGTTTTTGTTATTCTTCATTCAGCAACCCTTCCTAGGTTACAACACAAACAAACACTCAAAGACTTGGGGGGAAATTAAAAGAAAAAATACTTGGGAAATAAGAAAGAAAGAAAGAAAGAAAGACAGACAAACAAACAGACAGACAAACAGACAGACAGACTTGAGGAAAATTAAAAGAAAGAATTATTCGGGAAATAAGAAAGAAAGAATTGGTAAAAGAGAAACTTAAATGTCGGAAATAAAGTAAAAACGAATAAATACAAATCATGATAAATAATATAAAATATTTGAATAAGAACAAATGCCTTTAGTTAAAACAGAAATTTATTAAAAATAATGTTTTCAATAAAAATGTCCATCAGTTTCAGTAAAAAATATTCTTGCTATTGAAAATAATTCGTTTTTCGTTGGGTGTGCAACAACCATGCATTACCAAGCAAAAATAAAATCTTTGTAACAAAATCTGCGCAAATCGATACAAATTAATGCGATCTGCCCATATCCAACGAACGCAGAGTGAAGGAAATCATTGAAATACCAGATTCGTATTTCCTTTTAAAACGAAAAGGCTTTTCTTTTCACTGTGAACAAAAAATAAATAAAATATGTCTGTAATTCATTTATGATTTCAGATAGCACATTTCTTTTATCATGGTGTTTCCTACCACTTTTGATAATTTTGTATTTCCTTCTTTAGATGAGGAATTATTAATTATGCTTCAATTATTACGATCTCTTGTTCTCACCTTGATTGTCATAGATGTTTTGTTTTGCTGTCAAGTCACAACAAGAATATCAGACAGACAACACTTTCCTCAAAATCTGCGTAGGTGCCGAAAAGAGCCCATTTTTAGATGACTCCAAATCGGTATGGTAGCCCAGTTGATTGAGGAAGTCACTGAGTTTTAATGTGATAGATTCCAATGCGCCAATCACCACTGGAATCACCTTGACATTCCTTTCCAAACAAACTTACCATCCCAACTCTCAAATTATTATTACTATTATTTCCTTTAATTTCTGTTGTATACTCATTTCCTTTCGTGTTCCAACTGGAGACCTAAGATCAGAAATGGCATCATGACATATTCATTGAATATTTTTGAACCTAAGAACGCACACATTTTCCATTGATAAGTTGGGAGCTGTACTTGTGAGAATATTTTTGTATTTCTTTAAGGCATGGATTACCAGGAATCTCTTCAAAGAGACTATCAGAACTTTTTTCCATCAAACCGAAGACTCCAACCACAAATGGGAATACTGATGTCGTCATGTGACACATTTTCCACTTTAAGATCCTTGTATTTTGATAGATGTTTATTATTATTATTATTATTATTATTATTATTATTCGAAGTTTGGTTATCATGGCGGTCTGGTACCGCTCTTTGATAAATACAAAATAAATAAACCGTGAATTTTATGATAAAGTCAATCATTTTTAATTTTTCTTTTCAGGTCTGATTTTTTTTCTAATAACATTATTTCAAAAGTTATTTGTTTAAAAATAGATGTACCAGCTTTCTTGGAACACTATTGCACTCACATTCACTCTACTCTACTACTTACTATACGGATTTAGATTCTCTTCTGATCATTATACTATTTGGCGATTACTACTTGAACAAGTATCACTAGTGTGGACATTATTCGAAGGCGTACTACTAATACCGGTGTCTACGAATTCTCGAATATAACGAGCATTTTTGGAAGTGATAAAGAGCTTTCGCTTGGCATAGCAAAAGTGACAAGCGAAGCTGTCCAACATTACAAAACAGACATATAGACGTTAATCATAGAATTAATTTTTTTTTCTTTTTAAGAAAATATTTTAATGTTTGTTCGCTTAGTCGATTGGTTTTCAAACGGTGTGGCACGGCTCATAGGTGCGACAGAACATGATAGCAGGTGAGTCGGAATGATTGAAAGACAATCAAAGATTCAGAAAGAGTTTCAAAAATTTCATATGCCGAAAATAAATATGATTTCGAAATTTAAAATATTATTATGGATTACTTGTAATTTCATAACGAGTCCCTGTATAAATAGATATAAATAATCATTGACCGATTTTATCATTGTGATAATTTTGCATTATATCAAGTATTAAGAATATAGTAACTCAGAGATATAGACAGATATAGTAACTAGTGTCCGCAAATTGCAGGTGAAAGTTATCAATGGTAATGTTTTGACTTCGAATCCGAAGTTATCTCCCTTGTTTTCTTTATCTTTTATATGTACTTTTTATTACATAAAACTAGGTGAGGTGCGAGCAAATTTTAATTCCAAAAATGCGGCCCAGAGAAAAAAAATCTTGGAAACAACTGGCTTGGACCTTTAACACCGGATGACTGGAATTTCAGTGATTGTAATTCTATGGCTATACTGCAAATGAGGAAAATATTTTATTCATCAGAAATATCTCAGTTAATGCGAATGACGAAAATGTCCGTTTTATTGTGATTGATGGAATTCCAGTCATATCTTTGAGTCAATGTATCACCCCTTCCTCCAACTAATCAGTAGCCGGAAGCTATTTAGCTCGAGCGTGTCTTTTCAGATTGATCTCTTTTTTTCCTCAAAATAGCGAAACGGGTCATTTTTGTTGAAGAGTTTTGTGAATATCTTTGTGGAAGTGATCAATCAAACTTTGATTTATCATCTGATAAGGAAGGAGAATTTACTAAGGCGGCCACAATTGCTGATTTATCATATGACAAAAAATACACCAAGGACTTCGCAAGTAGAGTGATCATTGATGATCACCATATATGAAGTAATAATAACACGGACTGTTTTCACAAATATTTCATCGACCGGTGCATTACTTGTGAATAACGCTTTTAAGGCAAGAAGAATTTTGCAAATAAAGAGCTCAGTATTAAGAAACAGAGAATTAATAATAATTAATTAAATTATGGTAAAATATGTCCCGATTAAGAATTTCATGGAAATTACTCCGTTCATCAGGGGTTAGAGAAATCGATTAAATTTATTAACAAAACACACACACACATACACACACACACACATATATATATATATATGTTTCTGACCAGTCCTGTATATATCGCCTCTTCATCTAACTTAAATCTAATATAAATATGTCTCCATTAACCATGTCCTGAAGAAGGTCTATTTGACCGAAACGTCTGACGTCGACAGAATAACAAAAACAAAAACAAAATAAAAACAGTAAACTCACATATTCGGATTTTGCTTTGTCTTTTCCACATCTTCATCATACCGTCGAATCTACATCCACACATTTGCTTACATATATATATATATATATATATATATATATATATATATATATATATATATATATATGAAGAAATATAGTCTTAAATTGTGCTATATTTATGGGATAAAGTGCTCAATATCAGAGACAGAGCGTGTGTAAATATAAAAGTGAACATAGAAGTCAACACTTAGAGGCGACAGTCTGTTTCATGTTAGTGCACTGACGATTGCCCTAGCATGAAACAGACTGTCGCCTCTAAGTGTTGACTTCTATGTTCACTTTTATATATATATATATATATATATATATATATATATATATATATATATATATATATATATATACTCATGCATAGACAACTTTTTCATGGCAAGCGTAATGTAGGCCGTCCTTGGTTACGGTTCAAGGACAAACTTAAATATAATTTAAGTGCTGCGAACATTCCTATAGAAGAGTTAGAACTTGCGGTTGAAAACTGGAGAAACATCTGCTACCGATGTATGACTATCTTTGAAAAGAATCGTCTCGACCATCTGAGAGAATTAAGAACCAACACTAAATCTCGGGCTAATACATCAGCCCATATGACAGTCAACCCTTCAGCATGCCCCTCGTGTGGAATTGTTTGCAAATCCTGTGCAGGATTGTTGTCTCATATGGAACATAAACATAAAAGCTGAACTAAAAAACACTAATACGTCGTAAACGACGGTAGAATCTGTCATATATATATATATATATATATATATATATATATATATATATATATATATATATATATATACACACTACAGGTTAAAAGTTTGAAGCCACACCCAGAATTAGCATCAGATGAACTTGGCAGAAGAATGAAAAACAATGAAAAAGAGCTCTTAGAGTCGCTGAAAAAAGAATGGAATCAATTATAAAACTTATATTTTGAGTAACTTTTGCAACGAATGACAAAAATGTGTGCTGCAGTAATTAAGGCTAAAGGAGGATATTTTGACGAGAGCAAGATTTAACCATAAAATGCTTTTTTGTTTTTGTCATAATAAAATTTCTAATAAAAATCTTGTCTGACTTTTAGCCTCCGTAGGGTCAGGATTTCGATAAGTCTTAAGACATCATAGGCTGGGAGAAAATATTACTAAGATGGTGCTCTGTGGGATGGGATAGATTTGCTATTTTACATCGAGCACAATTTTATTACCACCAGCACTTACAGCGCTCTAATATATATATATATATATATATATATATATATATATATATATATATATATATACAGTAAAGTTCAGCCTGTACAAGACCCTGAAACTACTCTAGGTAGAGAGTTACAGAGAAAGAGTCACAAAGCTGCATTCGGATTCACAACTATTTCTACTCAATAGCCTATACAATAATTTGAAACATTATGGTTATTGATCACCCAATAACGGTTAGAATAATACAATAGCCATAATGCATCATTGACCAGCATATATAAATAGTCGACTAAGAACACAGCGCTCATGACCTGAAAGTTGTGTTGAAGCATGAAACAGATTCTTGCCGCTGTATGTCAAGCATAAAGTCCACTTATATATATATATATATATATATATATATATATATATATATATATATATATATATATATATATATATATATTGTTGTGATTGTTTTGTAAATACGCATGAAATGCTCTCTGTTATAATTACTTTAAACGTGAATGAACGTGCTCTGTTATAATTAATTTAAAAATTAACTGTTAAAGCTATTATGTTTTTTATGTTCATGAGATAAAATTAAATTAGATCTAACATATTACGGAAACTACTTTTGATTTGTACCACCGAGGTTCCCTTCTATGACCTTCAAAATAAAATTTACATACAATGGGATGGAGTTTCCATGTGTTCAGTTCTGCGACCAACATTTAGTAATTTCTATATGACTAACCTTGAAGATATTTAATACTACTAAAACCCTCCATCTACCTAAGATATATTATGATCTTAGTTAAAAACATAGGTGAAATACATAAACTACAAAAATCTTCTTTTTAAATTCCGTTCTTAAATTTACTTAGGAACTTAACAATAACAATAAAATTCCTTTTCTTGGTATATTGATAGACAGTAATAATAATAATACATTTACTACCTCCCCATATAAAAAAGCAACTAGCATAAATATGTGCACTTTCAACTATAAAATTGAATGCCCTATTACAAAACAGCTGTTATACAAAATATAATAAACCTTACAGAAGTTAACTCTTCTACGAAAAAAATCTTTACATCGAAATAAAAAAAAACTTTAAACAAACTCTCATTAATAATGACTTTCATAATTACATTGTCGGTGAACAAATTAGAAGAACTTCAAATAGCCCTAAACATATCAACCTACTATACCGCAATTAAATACATCCTAACTACAATCAAGATGAAAAAATTTAAAAAAAAACTCATCGGCACTAATATATCCCCAACTGATGCCAGTAAAAAATAAAATTAATTATATACTATAATAAATTTAATACAACTAAGTTAATCATCGGCAATAACTCTTCTCCGTCAACTAGTGTTTTGCAAAAGCTCAACATTGTATATCAATTTAAATGTCCTTTGGTAGATTGTATCTCTGCAAAAAAAGTAAATATGCATGTTGGTTTCACAATATCATTATCAAGGAGACTTACACTACATATGTCAGATACAAGCTCTATCGTACAACACTTAAAGACACCTTCCTGTCCACATTCACAAATTTAGAAAAATATTAACTGACAATAAAAGCAAAAACTTCAAATTCTTGAAGCCCTGTAAGGAACACGCAACCAACACAAAATGAGGTTAGTTATGAGTATAGCAACAATGTTTTAAAATGTCTATAATAGCAATGTTTTTAAAATGCTTAAATTATAATTATAAAAATTACAATTATATAAAATTAAAGTTACTTCCCTTAGATAAAAACATGTAAAAATATAATAACTTTAACAGTTAATTTTTAAATTAATTATAATAGTGCGCGTTTATACGTGTTTAAAATAATTATATATACTTGACAGTTAAAATAGTTCATCCTTGAAAATGGATAAATGTATAACCGAAAGCGCTCGGAAAAAAGAACATTCGGACATTTTTTATATAATTTATCATCTGAAAAGAAAAAATATTAGAACACATGAGAAATTGTATAAAATACTAAATTAAAGCATCTTGCATGTCGTATTCAATGAAATGTGCATGAAAGAGGGATTGGTGCCTAAATACACAAATGACATATATATATATATTATATATATATATATATATATATATATATATATATATATATATATATATATATATATATAACGATACATATTTTTATATATTAAGAAAAATATTGGGGGAATATGTATGGCAAAGTGGCAAAAAGAGCCCGCGGAAGTCCTTAAGGACGAAAATGCGTCGCAAGAAATTTTTTTATACTTTTCCCTTATATATATATATATATATATATATATATATATATATATATATATATATATTTGTGTGTGTGTGTGTGTGTGTGTGTGTGTGTGTGTGTGTGTGTGTGTGTGTGTTTGTGTCTGTGTGTGTGTGTGTTTGTGTTTGTATGTGTGTGTGAAGTTAATAAGACGGAATGCGGGTATGAACTCTCTGAAAACAAAATATATTACCTATTCTATATGGGCGATTTGAAACTTAGGCCAAAAATGATTTGGAATAACACAAGTCCTTTTCTTAAATAGTCTCGTCAAATCGAGCCTCACCTAAATGTCACGCATGGCGACAAACTCGTTCAGAAATATATAATCTGTCTGCTGTATACAACCAGATGATTTTTTTAAAATGGCTTTCAGCGAATGAAGCCTTTAGGTCTTAACGAGAACTGCCCTTGGACTGCATTGACTGCCGATACAGAATCACAAGCAAAGAACTGTACCAGACAGCAGAAACTACATCAGCTGAGGTCTTTCAATAACAACAACAACTAAAATGGATATCACTTGAAGAGAAAATAATGAGATGTTGACATTCCACATTACTTCAAATAAAAAGTTAGAAAGGAAACCCCTGTCAATACTGGAAAGAGCGGTAACAGCTACTGAACTTGAGGAACCTATTTTCTTGAAAAAATGTTTTAAGAGAAAAAAATTATAAATTTCAATCGGAAGTTGAACTGGCTGTTCGGTCAATGAATGCCGAATGTTACCTTATATGGAAACGACTAATATTATAATTACTATTCTAAACATAGTCAAGAATTTCAGTGAATTAATTGACATGCGGCTCGGCTTAGAATCATGTTGAAAATGTACTTTTAAGATCAATAACATAATTATTTATATAGATACCGCAATAAAAAAAAGCCTTGACCATGATTAAGCAACAAATATATAAGCATCAGAAAGTAAAATGAAATGAAGTATGCGGTAAACTAAGAAAAAGTTGGAAAGAGGTTCTCCAGAAGAATAAGAACAAGTCTACGCGTTAAACTCATAATCGGATTATGGCGAGCAATGCCAGTGGTAACTTAGAGCTTCAAGATTATCCTTTGAACTGAAATAAAGAAAACTGATGCCAAGTTAAGAAAATGAATGACTTGCTACAACATGCACCACTCGAATGCGAATTTTGATCGACTTTTTTATTGTTAGAAGTAACAGTAGCAAGGGCGTATTCTAATTTGAATTGACCTACAAAATCCATTGAAAAAGACTAGAGTTTATAAGCCATCAAATGATGGCATTGTTAGTAAATTTGAACATCACTGAATATTCCAAATTTCAGACCTGTATGGAGGTACAGCAATTGAACTATATGGGTCGTAAGCAGGTGCAGAAATTTAATTATCTGGGTTGTAAAAAGGTACATTAATATGACTATCTGGGTCGCAAGCTGGTACAGAAAGTTAAAGATCTGGGTAGTAAGTAGGAAAGGAAATTTAATTCTCAGAGTCGTAAGCGGGTACAAAAATGTAATTAACTGGGTCGTAAGCAGGTAGAGAAATTTAACTATCTGGGTCATAAGCGGGTACAGAAGTTTAACTATCTGGGTATTAAACAGGTACAGAAATTTTACTTTCTGGGTCTTAAGCAGGTACAGAAATAAAATCTTTGGGTCTTAAGCTGGTACAAGAAATTTAACTATCTGGATTTTAAGCAGGTACAGAAATTTTACTTTCTGGGTCTTAAGCAGGTACAGAAATAAAATCTTTGGGTCTTAAGCTAGTACAAGAAATTTAAATATCTGGGTTGTAAGCTGGTACAGAAATTTAATTATCTTGCTCGTATGCAGATGCAGAAATTTAATTATCTTGGCTGTAAAAATGTAGAGATATTTAACGATCTTGGTCTTAACAGAAGGTACAGAAATTTAACTATCTGAGTCTTAAGCTGGTACAGAAATTTAACTATCTGGGTCTTAAGCAGGTACAGAAATTTAAAGATCTGGGTAGTAAGCAGGAAAGGAAATTTAATTCTCAAAGTCGTAAGTGGGTATAAAAATGTAATAAACTTGGTCGTAAGCAAGTACAGAAATTTAACTATCTGGATCTTAAGTGGGTACAGAAATTTAATTATCTGGTTCGTAAGGAGGTACAGAAATTTAAATATCTGGGCCATAAGCGTGTCCAGAAATGTAACTATCTTGGTTGTACAGTATCTGACAACAGGATGTGTGGCATATCAAGCTGAAGAATCACAATCGAATTGGGTGTAATTTAACTATCTGGGTCGTGAGCGGGTACAGCAATTTAACTATCACTGTCGTAAACAGGTACAGAAATCTAGCTGAGTCGTAAGCAGGTACAAAAATTTAACTATCTGGGTCGTAAACATGTACAGAAATATGACTACCTGGGTAGTAAACAGGGACAGAAATTTATCTATCGAGATCTTAAGTAGGTTCAGAAATTTATTTATCTTTGTCGTAAGGAGGTACAGAAATTTAATTATCCTTGTCGTAAGGAGGTACAGAAATTTAATTATCTGGGATTTAAGAAGGTACAGAAATTTAACTATCTATGTCTAAAGCAGGTACAGACATTTAATTGTCTGGGTTGTAATCAGGTACAAAAATTTAACAATTTGGGCCATAAACTTCTACACAAACTTAACTATCTTGGTCGTAAGCAGGTACAGAAATATAACTATCTGGGTGGTAAGCAGTTAAGGCAATTTAACTATCTGTGTCGTAAACATGTACAGAAATTTAACTAACTGCGCCGTACAGTAGCAGGCAACAGGATGTGTGACATTACGATCTGAATTTGGTAGAAATTTAAAAACTCAGGATCGTACAGATTTCAAATATTTGCGTCGTAAGCAGATACAGAAATTTAATTAACTGTGTCTTAAGAAGGCACAGAAATTTAACTTTCTGGGTCGTAAGCAGGTACAAAAATATAATCTTTGGGTCTTAAGATGGTACAAGAAATTTACATATCTTTGTTGTAAGCTGGTACAGAATTTTAACTATCTAGGTCTTAAGCAGGTACAGACATTTAACTATCTTGGCTGTAAAAAGGTACAGATATTTAATGATTTTGGTCGTAATTAGGTACATAATTTTAACTATCTGGGTCTTAAGCAGGTAGGGAAGTTTAACTATCTGGGTCTTAAGCAGGTACAGGAATTTAACTATCTGGATCTTAAGCAGGTACAGACATTTACCTTTCTGAGTCTTAAGCAGGTACAGAAATATAATCTTTGGACCTTAAGCTCGTACAAGAAATTTAAATATCTGGGTTGTAAGCTGGTACAGAAATTGAATTATCTTGGTCGTATGCAGATGCAGAAATTTAACTATCTTGCCCGTAAAAATGTACAGATATTTAACGATCTTGGTCTTAAGCAGGTACAGAAATGTAACTATCTGTGTCTTAAGCAAATACAAAAATTTAAATATCTGGATTATACAGTAACAGACAACGGCATGTGTGGCATAACGATCTGAAGAATCACGAACGAATTTGGTAGAAATTTTAAAATTCAGGATCCTACAGAAATTTATTTATCTGGGTTGCACATTAATAGACATCAAAATGTGTGACATAACATTGGAAAATGTCCTTTAAGATAGGAATATTTCTTCAGAAACCAAAGGAAAATGCGTTACATGGCTACGTCTTATCTATCTTGCTAAATGGCAGCGAATTCTGGCGAGATTCCTTACGAGCGAGGAAAGGACTCGAGGAAATAAAGATGTAGTTCTACAGACCGATGCTGCGAATACTATGGATAGAACATTTGAGCAAGAAGGAACCTTTCAAAAATATGAGAACTCTTCTTCTTTGTGTGCCGTATCCCTTCAGGATGTCGGGGATCAAGGCTCTCCACAACTTCCTGTTCCTAGTAGTTCTTAATAAACTTTCTCTTTTTGTTATTTCGCCTAAGCCATGTTCCATCAATTTACTCACACTCATTATGTATGTTCTGCGTTGTTTTCCCCTGTCCCTCTTGCTCTCTATCGGTCCCGTGAGTATCAGCATTACCAAGCCATCCTTCCTCATTCTGTGCCCTAGAAACCTCAACTTCCAACTGATTATCCAACACACACCTATACAGGAGGACAGACATCACCTAGTATTTTAGTACTCTTTTACTTGTTTCTAGCGACATTTTTCTATTTCTCAGCAATCTGCTTAGCTTTTGGAATGTTTCCTTGGGGAAAACTTCGAATCGAAAAGAGACAATTGAAAGAAAGACAGTTTGGCAACTTAATACTCATAAGGCTATTGTTGGAAAGAGGGGAGGGAGCAAATTAACTAATGTCATTGTATGCATGAATAACATAAGAGGGGCAAGGAGGGATGGTAAATAGTTAAACTCTGTTCAGAATTACAAGGGATAGAAAGTAGTGGAGGGCTATGATTATCCACGTCCTGAAGTGTTACGTCACGTATTTTTTTTTTTTTGCTTCATGCTTATAAATGACATTCTTGCTTAAACAATAATTGTGCGATCAAATACAGTTTGCCGCTTTTACCCCCATCCCCCTGCAGATATTTACCCCCAATTAGCTATGGATCGAGTTGCCGGACAGACTGGGAACTATAGACTTGGCTGGCAACAAAAACGATACTTATACTTAACCCTAGAACACTAACCATGGGTATATAGTATCCAGCGCAAATTTTCCTATTTTTAATTACAATTTTCAGTACCTGATTTTCTTACCTAAATAATGTTCTTCAGTTCCTATCAATGTTAACTCAAAGTACAAAGTTTGAAGTGCCTGCATGTAAAATATTTCAAAGAAAGATTTATATTTAATTTTTTTTTTAATATTTTCAAAATCGGGTATGATATACCCATGGTTAGTAGTGGTGTAACTTTAATTTATGGTTAGTGTTCTAGGGTTAACATCAGAAAGAGACAGTTGAAATTTCTGGGGCATATACAGAAAAGAGGGCTTGGAAAATCAGATACCCACAGAACAGATTGAGGGGACACAGGAGAACAGTGCATAACATATTTGATGAGCTTAAGTAAATGGGTGACAGGAGAGGATTTATGAGAAATAACGAAAAGACAAAATTTATTAAGAACTACAGAGGACAGGAAATCGTGGAGGGTCATGATCGCCTATGTTCTGAGAAGGCACAGAAGAAGAAGAATTTAATGGGAAAAGCTTTAATATAAATTATTTACATCCGGTATTTGTCCAAACTTAACAAGAACGATATATGTACTTTTTAAAATCATTTCACTCCAAGCAAGGCAAAGAAGCCACTAAAAATGATTAAGTGTGTAAGAATATAAGAAAGACATTATTAAGAAGCGTAAACAGGAATTAAAAAGACAGAAGATAACGATTGACATTGCATTTAAATTTTTAAAGGTCACACATGAATGGAAAGCAAGAAAGAGAAATAAAGTTTCACAAGCAAAAAGTACGACAACAGAAACTGTCAGCATAGAACCTACGGTTGCATCTAGCCATTTGAACTGTAAAATGACGAGACCTTGCCGCCAATCTAGTACTGCGCTTAAATTCATTGAGTCTAGCTACCATAGAGGGGAGTAATATTTATTTTGTAAATTTATACAAAAATGTGAGACAAGGCCAAAATGGGGTAATGGAGAAAGGCTGGTCTTCATTTTGTTCAATCTTAAACTTACTTAGCCACAATTACTAACCCAAAGATACCACAGTAATCTTTATACCAAAACAACACATTCTTACTTACCATTCTTAATACAGCCACCATAATACCTATTAGTCTCTATGAAGTCCTATCTAGTTCCCATATGTATAATTTGTCTGTGGGGTGTGGGGAATATAAATAACAACTAGAGCAGAATACACCAGAACAATTACCATGAAAGTATTTATAGAAAAGGTATAAGGAAAATACATTACGGCGATACGGAAATGACTGAAACTGAGATGTCAGATCAGGACCAGTAATATAGCAGATTTTTCTTTAGATTTCATCAAGGACCTCTAAATATATAGCAGGAGCACCGGACCAGATGTGGCATCGATATTCGAAGCATGGATGAATGGTAGACTTGTAAATATGTAAGACAGATTCAGGCGAGAAAAATTGTATAGAACGGTACAGTGAACCAACTTTCCGATTAACAGACCTAGCTAGAAAAGAAATATCACAGGAAATGAAAAACAGATTGCTTACAACAATGTGGAGCGCAGAATGTCCTAGCGAAAACGTAATGAGCGACCACTCAAAAAGTTTGTTTGCATCTAAAGAAGATCATCATGCTGCAGATCTGGTGGATTTCGTTGAGCATCATGAACTCTTTCGCAAAATGAAACGTTGAATTCAGAGAAGAACTGGTGCCAACAGGGCCAATTAAAGTGGCAATCAATGAAAATCGGAATTGGCCAATCGGAAGGGTGTCGTTTTTCATCAGGACAACGGCAAACGACACACAGGTGATTGAATAAACCTATGTACTAATATGTCAATGCTGTTTTTGAAATTCACTTCAAAACGTTACGATCTTTCGTTCCAGCAATATATTTAGAAAAATAAAGTGAATGGTGTTTAGAAATTTCTGTCAGGAATTATTGCTTTAATTATTGGCAACCGACAATTCCTTTTCGCTTAATTTTCGGTACATTTATATCCAGACCTATCGCTTTAATCCGGCATCCTTGGGACGAGTTGACTGCTTGACCACAGAAATATCGGATGACAGAAATCACAGATAAAAGAAAACCCTTTGTAAACATAGTTATGCCAGCTCACATATATATTGCTATGTTATAAAAGGCAGAACAAAGCTTAACGCAGAAAAACTTAATGCTTCCAAACAAAGTTTTATTGTTTGACGGAAAAGCAAAAAGCATAAAAGCAAAAAGCATAAAAGCAAAAAGTAATGTATACTTAATATCCTGAATGGGTAAATACACACACACACACACACACAGAGACTATATATATATATATATATATATATATATATATATATATATATATATAGTGAAACCTAAGTGAAAACCTTGGTAGGTTTGTCTGACTCATTAGGTTTGACTAGGTTTGCTCTACGTTTGTATCGAGCTCTTTAGTTAGTTGTTTACTCGTATCGGGGTTTTTTCTTTGGGCATTGAACCTGTATCTGTGCGATTATTTTCAACAGACTTTAATGTTCCTGGCTCTTTCTTTTTTTAAAACCTTTTTTCCCTTCGAGATTGATTTGGCTATTGTTAAATCAAGAATTCGAAGGTTTTTCGACACGAGTATAGTTACCTTTATATTGGGTTTGTAAACAGTGACTATTACGGCTAATAATGCAAGACTCTTCGGTAAATCGAATCGAGTTCTCTCAGTCACTGTGTGTTTATCTAAATATAAATACGCTTAAATTCACCTTCTTCTCTGCCGTGCGCCAACGGCTTCAGGGTAAAATTTCCGACTGACGCGAATTCAGCCGGTTTTCGATTCTAGCCAGAGGCAACCGGACGTCTAGCCACACTGATGAGCTGTGATACAGCAAAACAGTCTGTCTGTGGATGGCAATATATATATATATATATATATATATATATATGTCCCTGGTGCCCCGACTACATGAATTTAGACGTGCTACTAGATTGGCAATTAGGTCCCACCGGTTTATTGTTGAAATAGCTAAATACAACCGACACTTCTACTCCAACAGTTTCTTTTCTCGCACTTCCCACCTGTGGAACTCCCTTCCGTTTTCTTGCTTCCCTAATAAATATAATCTTCAAAAATTTAAATGAAACGTCCATCTTCTATCTTCTTGAGTGCTGTTAATTTTTTTTTTTGTCCTTCCCTCAATCTTCCCTATTCTCGTTTTTTTTTTTCATTATCTTTCACTTTCACTCCCTGTAACAGACGTGTAGTGGTGCTCTTGCAATCGATTAACGAACTAATGACAGCTGATTAAAAAGATGTCGGAACATACGTGTTACCGGACAACGGAATACCATATTAAAGATATATGACTGCCGTAAGCGCATTAACAGTAGACTTACATTATACATAAGAGTTCTATTCTGTCAGTAATGCCTTAATTAATGCCTAATACTTGAAAATCACTATTCTTCCTGAGTTTCAGAGCATTGTATAGTAATGAAGTATGGCTGTTATCGCTGCGAAAAATATAATTAGCGTGCAGAGTTCAAATTCCGCTCTTGCCATAAAATAGACATTACTTTTTTTTTCATTCTAATACTTTTCTGTGCAGATTACATAATATTAGAGTGGTCAAATGTTGTCTAAATTTAATCCTTTCAAAAAGAGTTTTGTTCAGACACTAAACGCTGCACAAATTAAAAAAAGCGAATTTCAGCAACAAAAGAGAAAAGAAATTTCAAATGAGAAGTGTCTACACACACACATATATATATATTTTTTTGTCATCCACAGACAGACTGTTTCGCAGCTCATCAGTGTGGCTAGACGTCCGATTGCCTCAAGCTAAAATCGAAACCCGACTGAATTGGCGTCAGTCGGAACTTCTACCACTAAGCCGTCGGCTCACGGCAGGGATGAAGGTGAATTTTAGCGTGTTTATTTTTAGATTTAGATAAACACACAGTGACTGACAGTGACTCAATTCTGCCGAAGAGTCATGCAATATTAGCTTAAATAGTCACTGTTTACAAACACACACCTCAAACCAAAGAGCTCAACCGAAATTATATATATATATATATATATATATATATATGTTTCATTTTTTTGTTTCAAAACACGGTCAAGATACTATGTCCATCTTCAAAGTTAATATTATTTTGAAACAAAAAATGAAACATTTTATAAAACATACATATAACAAACTATTTCTAATTCTAACAGTTGAAATATAACCCTTGAAAATGGCTAAATGTATAGCCGAAAGTTCTCGGATAAAAAGAACATTCGGACAGTTTTTATATAATTTATCATCTGAAAAGAAAAACATTATTAGATCGCACGAGAAATTATATAAAAAACTAAATAAAAGCACCTTGTCAGTCGTTTTTAATGAAATGTGCATGAAAGAAGGATTGCTGCCTAAATACACAAATATATATATATATATATATATATATATATATATATATATATATTTTATATATATATATATATATATATATATATATATATATATATATATATATATATATATATATATATTCTTTAAGGTAAAGCTTGGACTAATATTTCTTGTACTTTTCTTCCGAAATGAATTTCGGAGAATTTCTGACGGAATTTTCTCTTTTTACTGAGAAGGATTTCTCATAATTTTGAAAAATCTATCAGGAAAATTAATCGAGCAAATTTGTCGTTTTTACTAACATTTGCCTTAAAGAACATTCGATTTCTGTCTAAATCTTTATCCACTGTGCCATGTGTCCTCAAGGACACATGGCACAGTGGATAAAGGCGTTGGTTAGATCCAGTGACAGGACCCAAAGAGTGTGAGTTCAATACCCGGTTAAGGCAGCGGAGAACTTTCAGAGGGAAATTAACAGGAGATAACTGACAACTGACATCCATTAAACATGTCACGTGGAACTAGAACAGTCTACCCCAGTGAGCGAAATAAAGGGTTCAGTTCGATATTCCAACCACCTGTAGAAGGCCGGAGCGTACAACGGCCGAAACGTTGTGATAAACATGGCGACAAAGATGAGGACTATAGTCCGAATAATGTAAATAATGTACATAATACCTCATCTCAGAAATATAGACAGATATATATATATATATATATATATATATATATATATATATATATATATATATCCAAGTATAGGATTGGTGTATATGAAATACATTCCAATAACCAAAAAATACTATTCTTAAAAGAGTGCTCAATACAGAGTAGAGCCAATATAATTTATTCGAAAATTATAACATAAATATATTATAAAATGTTCTTGAATGTAAAACTAAGAGTTCTAAAAGCTTTTAATGTAGGTCCGGTTAAAGAACAACGAATGTTTTTCTGTTAATGTTTTATTTTTTTCAGTAGAAAAATAAGCAAAAAGAATTCTTTACAAAGATCTTTTGTTGGAGTTTAACCGATCTTATATATATATATATATATATATATATATATATATATATATATATATATATATATATATATAAAGACAATTTATCTTAGCCGACGCGTTCAGTCCTCTGACGGACTTTATCAAGGGAAATGCAAGGATTTTATTTGCAAGAAGTATAAACAAAAGTAAAAAAGATTCTTAGTTTTTCAAAATTTTATATTTAAGAGACGTTCATAAAATATTCATCAGGTGAACTTAAAAGTCAAGGTAAATTATGGAAGATGGTAAGTGATTTAACTTAATGTATGAAAGTAAGTAAATGAAGTTGTGGATTTTTTTTTATGCAATTAATATTTAAATATATATTTTTAATAACAGATCATGAATTTAATTGTTTTCTTTGAATGTTTCAACATTTTTATAGTCATATTGCTGGATTTGGAAAGGATCAATTCTCTCAGGAATTAATACATTTGAAAAATTCAAGGGCGCATATGATCTTGTTTAGCATTGGGTTTCCGGTTCCCTCTATCTACTTCAATCTTATACTTTTAATGTTTCTGGTTGAACTCTCAAATATTATTTACTTATTTTTTTCCTTCTCCCAAATAGGAGTAGATAGGTTCGTCTATCGCCCAGTTAACACTCCTCTTCGGTTTTTTTGAACAGGAGTACTGGTTTATCATTTGTTCCCTGTTTTCCAGTTCCTTCTAAAGTCTTTTCATTCTATTTCAGTCCCACTAGCTCCTTGCGTCTTAGTGGCATTATCGCCTTGCTTGGTGTGAATTGATTAAAAGAAAGAAGATGCAAGGGGATACAAAGAGTTAAAGAGAGTGAAAAAGACTTCAGAAGGAACCGGAAATCGAATTTTAAAGAAACAGGGGATAAATAAAAAATTCGGGAACCATAGAAACCAAATTCGGCCAAATCAAGCGTGATTGAAATTCTCATTTGTTTCCATCTCTCTAATCATTTTTATTGTTTTAAGTACAATAGATCTAAGCTTGTCCAAAGTCTATATTTAGTACTGAAACGCTTTTTATAGCTATAAAGTCTGCTGCCTTGTGTTACGCTACTGGGGTTAAATCCTGGATAAACTATCGTCTCAGTTCGGCCGCCTGATGCGAATAAAAAGTCATTGAAATTTCTCGACTTAATTGAATTAAACGAATGAATACATTAATAAATGGAAGAAAAAAGAAATAGAGAAAGAAATGAAAAAGTAACAGATAGAGAAAGAAAGAATGAAACAAAGAAACAAAAAAGAAAGCGATAAAAGAAGAGAGAACAGAGAAAGTGATAAAGAAAGATATAGCGAAAAAGATTAAGAAAGAAAGAAAGAAAGAAAGAAAGAAAGAAAGAGACAGTGATAAACAAAGATATAGAGAAAAGGATTAAGAAAGAAAGAAAGAAAGAAAGAAAGAAAGAGAGAGAGAGAGAGAAAGCGATAAAGGAAGAAAGAAAGAAAAATATAGAGAAAGAAACCTAGGAAGAAAGATATAGAGAAATAGATTAAGAAAGAAAGAGAAAAAGATGAAGTTGGTAGATGTGAACAAACTGATAAGTAGAGATAAAAATTGAAGTGAAATAGATGTAAACAGACTGGGATAGATAGGAACAGAATGAGATAGCTTTAGTTATATTGAGCATAAAACCATGTTTACATATACATATACATATATATATATATATATATATATATATATGTGTGTGTGTGTGTGTGTGTGTGTGTGTGTGTGTGTGTGTGTGTTAGCGAACCCGTACCCCAAATTTCGAAGAGGATGCATCTAAAGAGCAAAATGAAAAAAAAAACTGATAAAAATGATTTTTTTATGTCTATTCACTTGATGATTTCGAAGGACCAGTGAAATATTCGGTGAACGCCGACTAATTTGTAAATGCAAACATTTTCAGCTTTTCTCTTTTTTAAAAAAGCTGTCACTTAATAAAAACACTAATTGTAACTTTTTCACGCAACGAATAAATCAAAACCTATGTCTGATATCGACAGATAAAAAAAAAACATGAGAAAAGTTTCGGGATTATTTTAATTTTCAGAACAGTTTCCGTCATCTGAAATTTCATTTTTATGCTATATTCTTTCATGACATAGGCGATCATGATTCCTTCACTTTATTATCTGTGAATTGTCATGACTTCTTGTGAAAGATAGTGGAGTAGTTTGCCATTGCTTTCTCCACAGATCCCTTCTTTATTATCTGTACATTGTCATGACTTTTGGAGAAATAAAGTGGAGTGGTTTCTCGTTGCTGTCACTACGGGTTGGTATTCAGAGGTTTCCTTCTCTTAGACTAACCCTAACCCTAACTCAAGGCTAGAGATCGCAATCTACACTGCTATTTACGCATGACGGCAGTGCAAAAGATTCTAGTCTACTTGACGCTAAGCTCACATTTGAAAGCTATCCTTTTTTTTTTAACTCTCATTTAAAATACTGACAACATAACAGACGATTTTGTTAGTTTGCACGACCGTTACGCCCGACCAATACCTCCTTAAATAATGGATTATTCCGTTTTGATTGCGTGGGATGACAAAAGACTTATTAAAGAGGCTACTTGATTTCAGTTAAAATATATAAATAAATAAATGAATAACGTCTCCTGATAATACCTCATAAATAATGGTCTATTCCGTTTTGATCGCGTGAGAAGACAACAGTTATCAAAGACGCTACTTAGTTTCAATGATAAAATGACAGAGAGAAGGGAACATAGAAGCGTTTTGTCAGTGAAATGAAGAAAGTTGTCAATTTCAAATCTTTTCATTTGGATCCCCTTACTTTTTAAAATAACAACCATCATTTATATTTATCATTGTTATTGTGATATTTTGTTAAAGTTGTTAACCTCAAATATTTAATGATATGATAGGGAAATTTCGACGGATGTTTTATTGTCGTAGAACTTACCATGTGCTTATTCAATCATTAACTGAGGAATTAAGATTCATCAGATAATTCAAATAGGAAAACCGTGAATGTTTCACGGATTAAAACTACTACTGTTAATAATAATAATAATAATAATAATAATAATAATAATAATAATAATAATAATAATAATAATAATAATTTGACAGACGTTAAAAACATGACGCCTTGGAAATATGAGTTCCAAGAATGTGACCTTTAAATACAAGCGCTAATAATAAACAACAGTAATAATAATAATAGAATTAGGAATGATTAAACAGAATACTGATAATCATAAGAACACTCGGAATGATTAGACTTAATACTAATATTCATAAGAGCACTTGGAATGATTAGACTGAATACTGATAAGCATAAGAGCACTTGGAATGATTAAAATGAATACTGACAATCATAAGAACACTCGGAATGATTAGACTGAATACTGATAATCATAAGAGCACTTGGAATGATTAGACTGAATACTGATAATCATAAGAGCACTTGGAATGATTAAACTGAATACTGATAATCATAAGAGCACTTGGAATGATTAAACTGAATACTGATAATCATAAGAACACTCGGAATGATTAGACTGAATACTGATAATCATAAGAGCACTTGGAATGATTAAACTGAATACTGATAATCATAAGAACACTCGGAATGATTAGACTGAATACTGATACACATGTTAAAAATATCAGAGAATCTCCTCATTGTCTGAGATACAAAAATATGTTCACACAGAAATATTCTCTCAATATAATGATCAGTAAGTTTCCAAGAAAAAGCTTCCATTACCTAAGCGACTAGACAGAAAAAATATTTATAAATGATTGAATGAAAAAGAAAATCAGAAAAATTGGAAATGGTGATAACATCAAAATGCAACAAATTAAAAACAAAAGAATAGTAATATTTCTTGAATATTCTGTGCCCCGAAAAGAATCAGTACTGAAACAGACAATTGTGTACGTGTGAAGATAACCCAATTCTAGTTCTCTTCATTATTATAACTTCATATATATATATATGTATTCTTTCTGGGTTTCAGTAGATCATCCACTGAGAACTGTGCAAGCGACTGCGTTTTCACCATGCATATCCAGTGGTAGATGCACACACAAAAATTTGTGAGAAAATAAAATGCATAAAATCATCTCAGGTTTCAAGGTTCAAAAATGGATCACGCAGAAGACCAGATCTAGTCGTTGTAAACAAGAGAAAAAGAATCTCTCAGCCAATTTTGCTGTTCCGACGGATCACAACGAAAAGCTAGATAAATATTTCGACTTTCCAGAGAACCAAGGATATTAGGGAAGTTAAAGTGACAGTCATACCAACTGTATGTAGAGCAGGAAAATGATTACAGAAACTTGAGATCAAAAGAATTGAGACTATTCCGGACGGCATCTGCTAGAATACTGAAGAGAGAAACCCTGGCGTACAGGGGAGACTTGCTGTCACTTGGTCTCAAGTAAAAGCCACCAGCTATTGCTGGTTTGAAAAACCAAGTGGATGAAAATAATACCAAGATAATAAAGATATTATAATAAATTATAATAAAGTTGTTATAATAAATTATAATAATTTAAAGTGAATAATTTTGTTAAAAAAATAATAAAAGGCAACTGTTATAGTTGCGTTTTTATAATGATTTTTTTGAGAAAATTATTCATTGTAATTTTATTGTTTTTTATCGCAGAATTCAGGTCGTAATTTGTATCCTACGATAGTTAAGTAAACATCAACACTGATCTGAAATAGACAAATTATTTTTAGAATGTAATAAAAACGATTTGAGTGGTCTGATAAGAGGCAACAAATTTAAGAAGAAAGGAAACAATTGTAATAAATTAACTAATGACAGAACATCATCTAACGAATTCGGATTATTTAAAACTAATATTAGTGAAGTACTTTAAGGTAAGACGGAAAATGTGGCACCGAAATCCGAAGGCATACCTAAACAAATAAGGAACAGGGAATTTTCGTTAGAAGCAAACAATGCTGAATTTCTGTGTAATATCAGTCCTCCTAGAATGGTAGTGAATGCTCGAAAATTTCCTGGCAGATGAAGTGTACACTCGAAGCAACAGAGGTGTGCTTCTACACAAAGATTACCACGGGCAGAGCGTGTAAGTAATTAGAAAGTTTTAAGGAAAATAGAAGCGAAAATGACTCTTATATTTAGAACCAGAAAGATACAGTTGAAATTTTTCGGACACATAAGAGGAAAGAAGGCTTGGAAAATTTGACACTCACAGAATATAGTGATGGCAAAAAAAAAACGGAGAGAAACAGCGAGTAATCTTATTAACGAGTGTGTAAATTGATGGCAAAACAGGGTCTGGGTGGGATAGTAAAGAGATAAACATTGCTAAGCGTTACAAAAGACAGGAGGTCGTGGAGAGCCATGAAGGGAAATGCTATATCAATGAAGATCAGGGAACGATCGTTATCAGGTAAAATTCTACAGAAACTTGATCTTAAGATGAATATCTGAAATATCCTTTACATATGTCTTATATGTGTGTGCGCTTCTTAAATATTTGTAAAGAAAAACATACTAACCTTTTGTAGATCAAGGAAATTATGTAAACTAGTTCTGGACAGAGCGTTGAAGTTGGTGATGATGTGACAGTGTGCCGAAGAAACACACAGTTCAGGTTTTTATAAGCCTCGTTCAGGATGACGTCGATATGTCGTTCAGATCCGGGTTGCTTCGAGTCAGCCAACCACCACTCTACCCCATTCTTGTCACACTGTTGGAAACCCACTGGCTGGCACTGACACATAATGCTACATCAAAGTTGATCGTATTTTTATATGTTACAAGTTTATGCGTGCGAAGAAACGAAGCATTCTTAAAACTAAGCGTTAGTGCCTGTAGTTAAACATGAAATTACATTAAATAAAAAAGATGTTTTTGCAAAAAAACAAACAAACCGCGAATCATTATTAATGTTATTCTTTCTTACTCTTTTTGCTTTTAATCTTCATCGTTATAGCCCGTCGTCTCTCTTCTTCTTCTTCTTCTTACAAAGTTTAAGTGACACTAGCACTACTCTAGCTCTTTTCTGAGTATTCCAGCTATTCAATGATGCTTCAATGTTTTCCATTAATCTCCAGTCCCACTAGTATTTTACCTATTCTCTTCGGGGCAGTTCCAGGTGCTCCAATAACGAGTGACACCCTCACGTCCCCACTCATCTATCTGGCAAGATCAAAATACTTCTTTTTTATTTTATTTTCGATTTAATGTGTTCTGCTAGAACAGGGACATCATCATCATCATCATCATCATCATCATCATCATCATCATCATCATCAGCGTCGTCTTATTATTATTATTATTATTATTATTATTATTATTATTATTATTATTATTATTATTTGTGTATGTTATGCTTCCTGCTTTGAATCCTGTAGAGCTGGGTTCAAACCACGGCCTTTAGGCCCTATAGGAGAATTGACATTTAATTGATAGCACTTCTCATTTATTATTATTATTATTATTATTATTATTATTATTATTATTATTATTATTATTATTATTATTATTATTTCCCTTTGATTTCTGTTGTATACTTATTTCTTCTCGGTCCCAACCAGAGATTTAAGGTCAGAAATGGCATCATTTTGTCTTTGTGGTCTTTGACAACTAGGACCGAGCGCTTATCATTATTATTATTATTATTTTCTTAATATCCTGCTCTGCTCACTCATAGAGCCGAATCCGTCCCTTGAACTTGGAGCTACTTTGAAGATGTGATGAACTTATTTAATGCAGAGAGTTCTTGTTTAATATGCGAGCAGTGTCAAATTTTGTTTGGGCATTATTATTATTATTATTATTATTATTATTATTATTATTATTATTAATTTTTGCTCTTTCACTTTCTTCTACATTTCCTTTTTCTTTTCCCTATTATTATTATTATTATTATTATTGTCTTTCTCGTCATCGTTCTATAACATTTCTTCCCGAATTAATTATTATTATTATTATTATTATTATGATTATTATCATTATATTTTCGCAACATTTACTTTTGTATCTTCGGATAAAATTTTAAACGTTCGTAAACAGGACAGAAAATGCAATAAAACATGAATGTTTCTCAATCATAAACATTAAAACTTTATTCATTTTTTAGTTAACAGCTTTTGTTGACCTTTCACGCCAGTACCAACTGATGACTTTCATTTGAGATCAAGTGACAGCAAGTACCTTCAATATTCCAGCACTCTCTACAGTATTCTAAATTAGAATAAAACTGCTGTGGTCTGAATGGTCCTTCTATTGTTTTCCAACTTTTACAACATTTTTTTTTCAAGGCGCTTCGAAACTGTTCCAAGCGCGCCTATAACGTTGGAAACAGCTATCATGTTCATTAACCTCGATTAGTCTACTTTTCACACAACTAGTTTTTACTCTTTTTCTCTTTCTCTGTGGTTTACTCAAAACACTTCAAATATTTCGATGTATATAACAAATTCAGTAAAGGAGTTAATGAAGTTGAACTTAGAATAGGCTGCGACATGTGAAGTTTTGCTCAAGACCTCCAGGTACTACAAAATTAAAATATTAACCTAAGAAGGCCAGTTATATTTTTAAACGGTCTCCTCAGATCTCGACTTTCATACGTATGTCATCATGGCATCCCAACCCGTTCAGAAACAGTCAAATATTTACAACCGTTTTCTCAGATCAATGATCAACAATGTTCTCAACGTTCAACAATGTTCTGAAGCGAATAAATCCTCTGATTTTAAAGAAGACAATCCTTCTTCAGATCTTACGGATTGGCGCTACAGAATCATAAATAAGGAACTTTACCAAATACCAAAAAAAAAAACATTATTTGGAGAGTTCCTACAGCAACGACAATAAAACTGAGTAGCACATATACCTATAAGGGAAAATGATGATATAATGAACATGTTAACACTAACTTAAACAACCAAGTAAATGGTTAAAGAAATAACAAAACAAGTGTTGCAGATATATCATATATTAAACAGTAAGTTCAATAGAAGAGCATTACACGACTAGTGAGTGTGTGTCGGTTGACCCAGCGTTCAATCTATTCGACTGTTTCCCCAAGGCCTTCTCTCCTACTAATCTTATAGTAGGCAGAAGAGTCCAACATACACTCTTTAGAGGGAGGACACCACAAGAACTGGAAGGAAAACTCCCGCCAATACTTGAAAGAGCGATAACAGTTAAATGACTTGAGAAGTCTATTTTTCTTGACAAACTGTTTTAAGAGAAAAATTTTATAAAATTCAACCGATAGCAATTCTAGTTTTTCAGTCAATGAATGCCGAAAGTTTCTTGTATGGGAACAGTTAATCTCACCGTTACCATCAGTTATATCAGGCAGATTCTCTTTTATTTACAATGTCTAGCTCTGGGTTTCCTTGCCTAGTCAGGTGTTCCTTTCCCATAAGGTTTTACTTTTATTGTCTATAACAGCTACAGGGTTGTTCTAATATCATTGGTTCGTAGGGTCAAAGATTCAGCTATTTGCACAGTTCCCAGTGCAAGATTGATTTTGATAGAATTGTTTGTTTAATGTCATATCAACTCCTTATGAGCCATTTAATACCGAAATTTAATTTTTTTGGTTGCTTTGAAGTGATAAAAATATATATTATTCTGCTTTCACAATTGAATACATGGTAGATGATACGCAGCTTTTGTGCATATAAATGTCAGCGTGGACATAATTACTAGATGCGTTGATATGTATGTTTTATGTTGTAGTTTTGTTAAAGTTATATTTTAAAATAAAGTTTTATTTCTTTAAGAAATTCTCAGATATTATAAGGATTAATGTCACGAAAGTGTTCTTTCATGTTGGTTGTTTGGTTGATTTTGTTGGCATATCAGCGTCTGTGGGTTATTTAATGTCGAGATCTAAATAATTTTAACAATTTTATGGCTTCACCTAAATATATTTTGAACGTAATTGTATGTCTTCAACTACAGATAAAATGTATTGTTGGTAATTCTACTATAAAATGTATTAATGGTCATTTTGCTTTAAAATATATTGTTCGTCATTTTACTATAAATATGCATTTTTAGTTTTTTTTTTTATAAAAAAAATGTATTGCTGGTATTTTTATTATAAAATGTATTTTTATGTTTTCATAGTGTTTTTGTTTTGGGGTTTACTATATGTCCATAGCTGGGACCCTAACTGATACTACCACCCCAGGTCAGAATGGACCTGGGAACAACATTAATTAAGAGGTGGTTCCACGCTTCTCAATAACTCCAATTTTCCGATCAGAGGCCTTACTGTCAGATGTAGCCCCAGTGTAAGAGTCATCGTACTCTGCTGGACTTGTTTTTGCACTCCTTTTTTTTTTGTCTATTTGTCACGTGCACTTGTGATTT
Source organism: Acanthosepion esculentum (assembly GCA_964036315.1). Lineage (NCBI taxonomy): Eukaryota > Metazoa > Mollusca > Cephalopoda > Sepiida > Sepiidae > Acanthosepion > Acanthosepion esculentum. The sequence goes on from OZ038510.1 coordinate 60,678,080, forward strand.
GCGTCTTCATATCTTTCTCCACAAAAAGGGCGATTTACGATTCCATCTGTTTCGTGCATTTTCACCGTGGTATGCACTTTTCATCTATTTCTTTCTTGGCTGCAAGGCTCATAGATTTTGTTTCACTTTTTAGGTATCCTTTACGCAATTATTTTTCGGTTGTTTTTAATCCCTGATAGTTTTTATTTTGATAGTTCATATTTTTTTTATATCATTCCAGAATTTTTCCATTCCCCTTATCCTATAATGTTATTTACAGTCCTTTCGTTTGTTTTTCTTTTAGAAAATCGCTTTACTGCTACAAATGGTTGACGTGACTGTTCTCTAATCTATTTTGTATATTTTGCAACTCGGGTTATAGTTAAGAGAACAAGGTCTTCAATCCTGATGGTTTACCTACTTCTTTTCCCTTTACCTGTAATCTGCAGGTATCATCTGTGTTGAAGACTATGTGCGTTATCATTATTATTATTATTATTATTATTATTATTATTATTATTATTATTATTATTATTATTAATATTATATTTCGATTTCTGCTATAGTTACACTACCTACAAAGTCTGCGGGAAGATGTAGAGCAGGTCGTGATGAGTTTTTATGGCTACATTTCATGATTTGCTTTTTCTAACCCCCATAATATCATTAGCGTTACATGGATAAAGTTCTTCTTAGTGTGTGGGCTGTACTTATCAAGACCTTTTTTTATTTCTCTTAAGCTGGTATATACAGGAATGTTTTCAATGTGTTGTTGTGTTCCTTTTTTCTCATTCCAAGCGCACCTACTATGACTGGTACTATTCTTGTTATCAATTTCCAGGTCTTTATATTTCAATAGTATATTATTATTATTATTATTAATATTATTAACATCTTTTATTTTTGGATTAGTACAGTCCCTTGCAGGTCATTACTCGAGAACTAGAATAAAGTAAAGTCGTAAATATATGCATTCTGTTTGCAGACATTATGATGTTAAATGATACTCAATATGTCACGACACGATTCCACGGACTCATCCAGCTTCAGGCTGTTACTTCTTCTATACTAGTCGCCATCCAAATAAGGAGGCCTAATATTCCCTGCTATTTAACCCATAGCAGGAGGAAGATGGATTCATCCATCTTCATTATATATATATATATATATATATATATACACACACACACATATATATACACACACACACACACACACACATATATATATATATATATATATATATATATATATATATATATATATATATATATATATATATATATATATATATGAAAAATATAGTTTTAATACATGCTTCATTTATGGATAAAACTGCTTAATATCAGGGATAGAGCGTATGTAAATATAGTCGACAATAAGGTGGCAGTCTGTTTTATGACCTGAAGATTACATTCAAATATGAAACACTGCCATCATTCGGTGCTTACCTACCTCAGTGTCACTATATATATATATATATATATATATATATATATATATATATATATATATATATATATATATATATATATATATATATATATATATATATATATATATATATATATATATATATATATATATATATATACCTTTTTTTATGGATACACTTATTTGAGTAAATGAGCATTTTTTAAATTAAACTATATTAATTACATATACCGGTCTGAATTTTTGAGAAATTTCGTAAAGAAATATGCGCCCACCGAAAGGAACCATCATTCAGGCTGACGTACTATGACCGTTCAAATCACAGAGGACTTCCGATTAAACTGACGGTTGAATAAAGGATAAAGGATCGATTCCTGTCGGAGGACAGACTATTTTCTACAAATTTTCTAGAACATTCAGGCCGATAAATGTAATTAATACTGCTTAATTAAATAAGTGAGCATCTATTCAGATAAGTGTGTTCATAAGAAGAAAAAACATATAAACAAAAAATATATTAAAATATTTGTCGGATTTAATACATTTGAAAATTTATTTATTTACTGGACCATGCTATTTAAATCATGGCAATTATGTGCGAAAAATAATATCGCCCAAATGTCCACCAAATCTGAAAGAAAAAGAAAAAAATCATTAGACACTTAAACTTAATTCACATTTAAAATTGGTCGAAGTTATTGGAACACCCTTTACATATATATATATATATATATATATATATATATATATATATATCAATAAATGACAATAGGAAAACAGTAATTGCTGACGCGTTTCGTCCAATGTGGACTTTTTCAAAGCAAGGAACGAAATGAATTTAATTAAACAAAATATTGTCTTCTCTAAAAGTTAACTTTGAGAAATATTCACACACACACACACACACACACACACATACATACATATATATATATATATATATATACATATATATATATATATATATATATATATATATATATATATATATATATATATATATATATATATATATATATATATATATATTAATCTGTTCACTCCAAGCAAGGCGAGCGATAATGTCACTAAGACGCAAGGTGCTACTGGAGGTGATGAAAAAAAGACTTTTGATGGAACTGGAAACCCAATCTTAAGCAGGAAATAAAGGATTAACCTCTATTCCTGTTCAAAAGACCGGGAAGGAGTGTGAAAAGACCGGAAAGGAGTGTGTAATGACCTATCTATTTTTATCATGAATTCAAATTCTTCTTCTTCTTCTTCTTCTTCTTCTTCTTCTTCTTCTTCTTCTTCTTCTACTGACTGGGTCATTACACGAGGCCTGGGGTAGGGCAATGTCGAAAATATATACATTTTTATTTTCACAAATTATGATATTCAGTGATTCTTAACATGTACTTTGTTTATATTTTCTTTTCATTATTATCATTATTAAACAAAATGATTGACCTAACTCTTCCAGTATTTTACAAAGCTTAGAGAAGAGCATGATTTTAAAAACAAAAAGGAAAACCACAGTGTTTATCAATATTTCGACGTTGTAATTATCTTCTTCAAGTTATGTTTAAAAGATTATTTTTTATAATATTTATACTTGTATACACTTTTTAAATTGCATACAAATTATCCTTTAACAATACACTCCTTAACATTAAGAATATTCTTTTGCCCGAAACAAAAATCCTCATACAAACGGCCAGGTTCTTCAGTCGAGACAAAGGAATGAGATTAGGTTTTGAGAACTGTGAAATACTGGTTATAAACAATGGAAAAGAAAAAAATAATGGAAAGAACCTGGTCTACTAAACTACGTGTTGTAGCATACCTACGGACGTAAATGGGTATGTTCCTATTCACATAAATACAGTAGTAAATGTTGGTCTGCAGTCGAAGCTTAAACTCTCTTCCTCTCGGCAGAGAGGATCCATAGACGAGGCTATGTCGAAGGGCAGAGTCTCGTCTCGGGAAACAGCTACCTGGCCCCGTTATATACGTGGTCTACGGAGAATTCTTGATCGAGCCTACGGGCTCGGATACCCCCACATTAAATTCGGCCTTGTGCCACATCTGATCGCGTGGGGCGGTTTGTAGATATCCTGCAGTTGGAAATTCGTCTCCAGCTGTGTTGATCAAACTCTCTGCCTCCGGGCAAAGAGGATCCCCAGGTGAGGCTATATCGAAGGGCAGAGTTTCGTCTCGGGAAAGTTACCCGACTCCGTTTTATACCGAGTTTTGGCCGAGTCTACGGGCTCGGATACCCCACATTAAATTCATCCTTGTGCCACATTTGAGCGCGTGTGGGGATTGATAGCTATCCTGCAGTTGGAGATTCATTGTGGAATTCACTTGACTCACTTCTAGCAGTTTACTACTTCTACGCGCCGCTGGCGAATCTTATATGCGTTGTTCTTGTCTAATTATAGTTGTTTTTGTTCTAAGTATTACCACTCTTCGTGTGATTATTCTATTCAGTAACCTTCCCTAGGTTACAACACTAGGGAATCATCAGAATGACCAAGGGAAAGGATAAGTACATATACCTCGGGCTTTTGGAAGCATATACTGTCAAATAGAAAGAAATGAAGATAAGGTCCCAGACAAAATCCAGAGATGGATATGCAATATGGTTGGTCCTGATCTGGCATCCCGTCTACAGTTGTTATCTCACAGACGTGCTGCGACGTCCCTCTGTTTTTTCTACAAGTACTTTCATGGCAACTGCTCCGACGAGCTACTTTCACTGGTTCCCAAATTTAAGCGTGCTACTAGTTTACAATCTCGGTTCCACACTTTCACTGTCGAAACGACTAAATTTAGCCATCACTTCTACTCCAACAGCTTCTTATCTAGCACCTCCTTTCTACCACTTGCTTCCCTGATAGCTATAATCTTCAAATATTCAAATGAAATGTCAATCGACATCTTCTGATGCCTTGACCCTTGATCCCTGTCTTTCTCTTTATCCTTTTCCCAAACAATCCTCTTTACTCTTATTCTCACTCTCTGTAACCCCTTGCGTGCTAGTGGCACTCCCGCCTTGCTTGGGGCGTCAGTGGAACTCCATTCCTATAACTTGCTTCCCTGATAGCTATAATCTCCAAATATCCAAATGAAATGTCAGTCGACATATCCTGATGCCTTGACCCTTGATCCCAGTCCTTCTCTTTTTCTTTTTCCCAAACATTCCTCTTTACATTTAGAATGTTGAGGAGACTTGCTGTCGATAAAAACTCAGGCGTGAGTCCCCATATAAGTCACTAATTGTGTGAACAGTCAATGCGTGAATATGTTCTCTCATGCAACAAGGAATATTGGGCAATATTTTTGCCCATTTTGAATGATATGCGGATTTTGCATATTGGAGATTCGTTCTTGTTTCTGCGTGATCTCTAGGTTTTATGAGAAACCGATGCTGAAACCTCCGCATTTAGGTTCGAATCCAGCCAAGGCGACTGCCAAACTGTACAGTTGTGAACAAATTTTCTCGGCTAACATTTTTAACAAAAATGAACAAAAATCCCAATAGCATAAAAATAAAAGGGATTACAACAAAATTAGTTTATTTTTTTACAATAATGTTCCCCCCGTACAAGGCCCAAGAGCCAGTCGCGGTAGAAGGTCAGAGAGCAAGATTTACTGAGATATGCAGGGAAGATAACGGTTAACCCGTGACTCGAATAGGTTAAGATTGTAGCAATCCAGGAAGCATCATCTTGGGAGTCAATTTCACAAAGCAATTTCAATGTAAAGTATTATTTTGCATGGTCATCGTTCGCTTTGATAACCACTTCAGTACGACGAGGCATGCTGACTACGAAACAATATTCTGCTGAAATACCAGATGCACTTCATAGCGACATTGACATTGACATTGAAACTGACTGCTGCTGTTTGTCTGTAGAATTATTCTTTATGTAACTCCAGATATTTTCTATGGGAATAAGACCAGAGCTGTTGCCAGGCCATTTCAATGTAGTTACGTTGACCCTCTTAATATATCCGTGTATTTGTTTACTTTGTGGCATGGGGTATCATCATGCATAAATATGCTGTAATCATGTATGTGCAGATGATTCTCTTATTGATCCTTCAACAGGTCCAGATATCTCTGACCGTTCAGAGTCCGAGAAATATAAACCAGCTGTTCCAAATTCATCTAGACGGGACTATGTTTCATAGCATGTTGGGTCACTGTGTCTTGACAGAATATTTTTCACGTCAGCGTCCATCTTGCACATTTATAAACGTATCATTCGCCCGTACATTGAACACTGTTGCCATATCTGTTGCTCGTGTTCATCTCGATGTTCTTGAGTTCAGTTATCTTCTCACTTTTCTCAGTTGCCTCTGTCTTTTCTACAAATATTTTCATGGCAACTGCACTGACGACTTTTTTCCCTGGTGCTCCGACTACATGAATTTAAACATCTAGGTTCAACCATTTTACTGTTGAAATAGCTAAATGCAACCGCCACTTCTATTCCAAAAGTTTCTTTTCTCGAACTTCCCAAATATGGAACTCCCTTCTGTTTACTCCCTTCCCTGACAACGACAATCTTCAAAAATATAAATACAACGTCAATCGCCATCTTCTATGTTCGTGAATCCGTTTATCCTTTCCTTAATACTCCCTATAATCACTATTTTCTCTTACTTTCACTCCCTGTAACCGCTTGTGTACTTGTGGCATTCTCGCCTTGCTTGGGGTGAAATTAGTTTTTTAAAAAAAGTACCTAGGTTTGGACAATTTTATTAGTTCCAATTCATGGATCAATATGCGACAAACAGCACTGCAGCTCATATGTGTACCCCTGGGAGACAGGACAGCTCATATCGTTTTGCATGATATTGTGAAACGATAGAAATGATAGATTTGAAGATATGATAATCTCGAAGGGTTGTTTTTTTTCTGGGGACGTCTAATGTTCTTTTGCTCAGAATAAGAGCCGCCTGCTTGGTACCTGATGATAGCATTGCGAGCTGCAGTCTTGCTACAAGCAATTTAGACTGTGATGTCGCGCTCTGAGTACTCCTCACCGTATAATGTTACTTATTTTGGCTCTCCGAATGTCAGGAAGTTACGATTTCTTTGCACATTTTTAACATATAAAAACTCACTGAAATCTCTTCTTTAGAACAACTTCTCAGCTTACACACAGTGTCCAAACATGAGGATTATGTAATGTTGTTTATAATTGCAGATTATTTACAGTATCTAAAAGTGAATGATGCAATACCCTGCAATAATAGATAAATTTTCATTTCTGCCAGGTAATCTTACACTATATGTATTTCATATCCGATTAACCTTCTCTTAGTCGGATCAGCTTACACTGAAGTAAGAGAAGTGGGTTCATACCTATCCCAATGGTATTGCCGTGAAGTGAACAGAAGCAGTCATGTTCGGAACTTGAAATCGCCCCGCTGATCCTGATTTCCATATCAGCAACCGTTATGCCACTCAAAATACTATAATCATTAATAGAATAGTACCTGTCAAAAATGGCGAGGATCTTTACGCATGGTTCAGTACGTCACCTAGGATCAGAGTATCTGTACACTCTGTCTAGGATCAAAAAGTCGCTTGACAGGGGTTTCGATAAGAATTAGAATAAATGAAGAGCCCTAACCTCGGGGATTCCTAATTTTTTTTTTTTTTTTACAATGATGTTCAGCCTGTACGAAGGCCAAAGAGCCACTAGTGTAGAGGGTTACAGATGGCAGATAACATATGTATTATTTTACAAAAAAGTCAGCCTGTACAAGCCCCAAAAGCCGCTCAAGGTTACAGAGTATGAGGTAAGAAGCACATTTTATGGTGATATGTGGGGGAAATAACGGTTGACCCTGGATTTAAACAGGTTAAAATTGTAGTACTTGGGGAAGCATCCTCTTGGTAGTCGGTCCCACAAAGCAGGAAAGAGAAAGTATGGTGGATACCTGCTCCAGTGTGATAGTGATCGCAGCGATTGGGTAATTTTTATCTTTTGTCCATTCTGTGTGAACTCCCGATGTTAATCGTAACACTTGTCGCATCTCTCCAACGAGTGAGATGAGTGGATAAGGGGTAAATACAAGAATCTGAAGATAGTTTGTTCGACTTTCGGGCTGAGACCCGAGTACAGTATTTGTACCTCTTTAGTCCTGTTCTCGGAATATGTTGAACGTTAAGAAGTTTATGTCTATCCGTGATGCATGTCGTAAAGTCACTTATGCATTTACGCTATTCATGGCGTAAAGTCGTTTATGTATGTGCGTTATCAGGGTTGATGCAAGGGTATCGTACCCCCCACCACTAACAATTGAATCTATGTTACCCTCGAATCTATGATACGGCCCCCAACCCTTTCAGTTTTCATAAGGTAGTATTCATATAAAATACAAATTATATTAGAACCTAATTAGGAAAAATAATGAATCATATGCAATATAGGTGAATAATTAAACTAGAAAAATTAAATGAATACAATATATCTAAATACAAATTAGGAACATGTCTTAATAGATCTTTCTATCTTAAATAAATTAACAATGTTTCGCGGCAGTTTTTAACATCAACTTGAGATTTTTTTGTTAAAAAGTTTAATAATTTTAACACATACAATACTATGGATAAAAATAATGAATGTTTTTCACGGATTTGGATAAAATAAAAACGATTTTCATCCTTTATTAGCCAGTTGTTCTTTGTAACGTATATAAATTTAGGTAGAAAAATGTTAACATAGCCAGGGTCACAAATCACTACCCGTTACCCCTAATCAGACAACTTATCTCCTCTTCGGTCGAACCGGCCCTGTAACGTTATGCATGACGTAAGATTGCTTATGCATACCGTAAATTAGCTGACGTATATACGTGATGCCTGACGTAAAATTGCTTATGTATATACGTCATGTATGACCTTTCATAGAACTAAATGCTTATAGCATAAAAAGTAGCGATGGAAAAGGGTTTCGAAAGGCAATCTGTACTCTGATATCATTCCTCTCAACGGCCTCGATGTGTACTATTACATGAGGGTGTGTATGTTCCTTTACTGTGATTTCCTCAGTTCAAAATGATATATAATTATGCTACAGTAACAAAAACATCAAAGGAGGGGTAAACGCATTACACTCGTGAACTGATACGTTAAACACACTTTGAAACCATCGCTCTACGAGAGTAGCGTATGAAACGTTTATAAACGTTCAACTTATATAATTATAATTTTTTTTTAACTGGTCTAATATTCTAACAGCAGTCGCTCTATCCACTACATTTTGGCTCGTTAAAGGCAACATTATCTACTGGATTCAAAATTCATACTCCGGCCAGCCCGTCATTATTGAGACAACAGTCAGTCAGTCAGTTACGTGCCATGCGTGATACACGCTTAGGTCATTATGTATCTTTCAATACATGACCAACGAGGCAGATTTTTTTCTCGCAGTAGATTGCTATTTCTTTCTGCGGTAGACCAGTTGCCACCCGAGGCTATGGAACCCGGTATGTCCTACTATTTACCCATAGCTGGGGGAAGAAGAAGAGGATTCATACCGTTCCCAATGGTATTATCACGTAAGTGAATGTAATGGATTCGAATGGAATTCGAACTCGGCTCTCCGATTCCGAATTTCATTCACCATCAATAGCAAAACGCTTGCATACGAACAGAACATAAATTGAGTAGGTCTACAAAAATAGAAAGGTACATAAGACAAGGGCGTATCTTACCACCAGATTTATTCAAGGTCTACAGCGAGGCTACCCTAAGGAAGCTGGCATAATCTCTGTTGATGGCAGACACAGAGGCAAGATTCATCCTACGAATTTAGACATGGCGCCATCTCTATTTGCAGTAGAAGAGGTCGTCGGACTATTCTGACGCTGTTGTAACATTGATCGCTGAAACTGAACTAATTGTTTTAATGCTCACACGTATACATTAAACCAACCGTGTGGGAAGGTGATCAAATTTGTATCTGTGTTTGGAATTTAAATATGGCTCTCAACAATGTTTGACGAAATTACAACTTTGGTCAAAGACTAAACGAAAGTTCTTTGTTAAGGTTTTTTTTAAATTTATTCTTTTCTATATTTCGGTTTTCTTCTACAACAACAACAATATCAATAAGACAATATGAAATTTAAGAGCGAACATACTAAATATATTCAAATAATTGAAAAAACACGAATAGTCACATGCACACGCGTAAAGGCAATAACTGCAAATGAAGAAACCGACAAAACACAAAAAACAAAAGCGAATTAATGTTGTATGACGATAAAGAAAAGGACTCAGAAATTCGACAATTAATATCTAAATATGTACCGAAAACGAAAAAAAATTACACGGAATATAGAAAAATTCTATGAAAATTTCTCGGACATTCAGGCCGGTAAATGTTATTTAATACTGTTTATTATAAAACAGAGCATTTGCTTAAATACTTGTATTCATAAAAAGAACGTTAAATATATTATAAATGTCTTTTTATATATATATATATATATATATATATATATATATATATATATATATATATATATATATATATATATATATATATATATGTATGTGTGTGTGTATTTTTAAAACTCTATTATAGTAAATACTTTGTATTTGAAATAGACGTGTGTGCATGAGTGCGTATATATATATAATGTTATATATATATATATATATATATATATATATATATTATTGTCAAAAATACATCAGACAATATTAATAAAAGACACTAACATTATTCATATTTGAAAGCTTCTTTCATGATAAAAATACATCTTTGATCAGATCGTCTCTTGAGTGAAAAGATCTTTTCATCATTGTTACTTTCATTGTTTTGAAAATTTTCGAAGTTTTAAAAATATACCCTGGGGCATAAAATCCACCTGACGTAGTTGTCCCAATCTGTTAATTTTTATAAAAGCGATTGAAGAATAGTCATTATTGGGATAATAACAGTAAAAAAAGTATGCCATTATTCTGTTTTGTTTTGGGTTATTTTATTTTATTTTTTTTTTTTTTTTTTTGTTCTTATGACCTTTACACTTTTCTATCTCGGATCAGACGGCCTTTATCCTGCTCTTGGGCTGGCATCAAAGTTTGATATCTACCCACGGTTAGATAGACTAAATTTTATCTCTCAGTTGTGCCTCTGTATGTGGACAGATTGCAACGGTGCCCGGTCTCGGGGAAGAGCTACTTCTCTCATTGCACTAAAGATTGGGGGTTGGTAGTAACACCAATGCTTGTGCAACTGACGGTTGCAGGAGCTGGGCTATTTTTTGACCTGCTCCGAAAAAACGTGCTCGGGCTCCTCAGATTAAACTGATCTTATGTCTTGTCAGCGTGGGGCAGCCAGTAAATATTATGTGTAGTATCTGCCATCAATCCATTTTAAACTGGCCTTGTGCCAAATTCCGTCTCCGCCGCGGTGGGAGAGACGACTAAATACCGGGTACAGTATATGCCTTCGGGCGGACAAACTACATTTTATCTCTTAATTGTGTTTCTGTCATCGGACAGAACACATCAAATAAATTAAGAATGTGTGATCCCAGGGATTCCAACCCAGTAGCAGTACCTCCCTAAATGAGGGGCGGTCAGTGGAATATCGACGCCAGCGTGACAATGGTCGTCTTGACTGGGCAATGTTTCAATTAGCCGATGTCAACCCCACGTTAAATGCGACCTTTCATCACATCTTGCCAGCGTACGAAGTGAAGTAAATAACCTGTCTTCGGTTGGGATCAGCGTGTAATATCTGTTCCTGCATTTAACGCTATGAGGGAAGCCTAGTCCCTGGATTCTAATCTTGCCATCAAATTCGTTTGGTGAATACCGGCGTCAGCGTAAAGGTGGCCTAGGAGATGGGGGATTTCTTCATAACCTATAAGTACGTTTACGTTATATTAAACCGACTATGTTTTATATCCTACCTATATGGACCATCAGACCACATTTATTGCGTGGTTAATTAAACGAAGAATCAAGATGTATTGTCAGTCCAAGACATGGCTCTTCCAGAATTAAATCAGTTACGCTTTCTAAGAAATATACATAATAATATTAAGATGAAATGAATTGAAAAAAACAATGAGATAGAAGGGAAGATGAGAAAGATTTAAGGTATTGCGTAAGAAATCTATAGAAAAACAAGAAGAACACCAAAAAAAAGAGTATAATAACTAACCATACTGATATCTCTAGACGAGTGGACGGAGCGATTACTGGAGGGTCCACCTACGAAACTCTAGATCCAAGATACTGGGAATAGCATCAATCAGCTAAGTGAAAAATTTTATATTTGCATTAATCCAATATATACACATATATATATTTATATATATATATATATATATATATATATATATATATATATATATATATATATATATATATATATATATATATATATATATTAATCCAATTAATATATATATATATATTAATATATACAAAATCCAATATATATATATATATATATATATATATATATATATATATATATATAGATAGATAGATAGATATACGCCAGTGGCGACTCTAGGTTATCAATGTTTGTAGGTCACGTTACAATCTTTAAAAAGATATACTCTTGATATAACTTAGATTCTAAAATGATTCACTTACTCAAACTAAAAATATATAATTTTTAATAATCTCTGTGCATTAAAAAAACACATTTTGTTATTCTATTAATTCTATAAAAATAAACATTTATTTTTTTTTTTAAATTCCAGACATGTAAGAAAATAAAGAGTGAGGACAAAGTCTTTGATATGTTTGTCTGATTATTGTCCTCTTTCCATTTGTGGAAGTGGAATGCACTAGTCAGATGTGTTTTTTTAAATAACGTGTGTATCTATTTCGAATGTGTATTTGTATATATGTATATGCGTTAGTATGTTTATGTATCTCTCTGTCTGTGAATTTTTAGTTTAATTTATTGTACATTGATGAACATTATTGCTGACTGATATCATATTTCTTGAACACTGCACCACTACTGATCGCCCTGATCACGCCAACCCTCCAGTCGACTACTTTCTTTGATTTTCGCCGCTTTCAAGTCGGGCTAAATTTAATTTACCCTTTTTCAATTGATACATTTCGCTAAAAAAAATTATACTATATGGATTATAAAATTAAAAATTATTTAAAATGAACATTTGAAAACAATAAGTTAAAATAAAAATATATTTTTTGAAAACATGGTATACAAGTCATTTTAAAAGATTATTTATGAAATGAAAGCAAGAAACACATTGCCTATTAAGTATGTCTCCAGCTTGATAGGGCTCAGATCTACACAGCCCGACTAGCTAAGTTAATTTGATTTCATTCTTTTTTTACTTACTTTCTTTGTTTTTTCATTCTTTCTTCTTTTTTTCTTCTTTTTTTCTTCTTTATTTCTTCTTTATTATGAACAATAACAACGAAACGTATTTCAGTTAATATTTTTAGGCAAGGAGTCAAATCAATTACTTTCAACCCAGCTAAAGTGAAGAATGAAGACGACACACTACGAAAGATTTTTGTTGCTTTGAAGAAGATATACTTGAAGGTTGAATCACTCCAGAGTCGCCAGTGATATATATATATATATATATATATATATATATATATATATATATATATATATATATATCCTTAATCATATATATATATATATATATATATGTGTGTGTGTGTGTGATTAATGGTATGTATATATCATTAATCACACACACATATACTGTTAATCTGTAGAACTATATATTGAACTAAAAGACCACCCCAAACGAAGATCTAAATATCATCAGAAACAGAAAATCGATACTATACTATGACAACAAAATATGGACAAAAAATGCAGCTCTAATAATAAGAACAATACCAATATCGATGATACCTTTGATGGACAATGTGAAGTTATGATGGCGCAATATGCGAACACATAGGCATATATATCATCAATAAATTAACACACACCTCCAACCAAAACGATATAGGCTTATAAATGAACGACTGCCTAATAATCGTATGAAATTTTAACGACAGAACTACAGAAAAAATAAGAAAACAGATCATAGAAACCTTCAACATATTATGATTCAAATCTGATCTAAAAATAGTAAACTTCCTGAATATCATTTTCAATCTACGCAACAACACTTACGAACCATAGAGAAAAGCAAAAATAACCCTATAAAAACTACAACCATCCTCCTAATAACCAATAACAGCACCAATAAAAACTACAACCATCCTCCTAATAACCAATAACAGCACCAGTAAAAACTACAACCATCCTCCTAATAACCAATAACAGCACCAATAAAAACTACAACCATCCTCCTAATAACCAATAACAGCACCAATAAAAACTACAACCATCCTCCTAATAACCAATAACAGCACCAATAAAAACTACAACCATCCTCCTAATAACCAATAACAGCACCAATAAAAACTACAACCACCCTCCTAATGTATTCAAGCGCATATCCATATTCATAAACAAAAGCATATCAAGCATTTCCAGCAGCATAAAAATATTCAACCAAAACAAAAACATATGATACAGCATTAATAAACATCGGTTATCCGAACAAACTAGAATATACAAATGAAAACAAAACAAGTAAACACAATAGAAAAAGTAATTTCAAAATAAATGAAAAACATTCCCCCAAAACAACAAACTAACAAAAATCATTAACAAAAAAAAAAACCAGTAAAGATCAATTACACCTGAATGATAAAAACAAACACAATAAAAATACTTAATAAAGACAATAATAACCACAACACAAATCAGCAAAACAACAACAAATGCAATTGTCGAAATAAAAGCAATTGCCCACTTAATAACAAATGCCTAACCAGCAACATAAAGATATCGTAACAAACAACACAAATGCGTAAAAAAAAACCTACATAGAAGATAAAGTAACAAACTTTAAAGAAAAATTTAATAATCATCAAACCTCATTAAAAACAGAGAAATACAAAATCTACACAGCACTATCAAAATACATATGAAGCCAGAGAAAAAGAAAATCATTATATAAAAGCAGCCCCACACAGTAGCAATAGCACAAACTGTAAATTGTGCCTAGAGGAAAAATTGACAAACATCAAAAGATCAAAACAGCTTAGTGAACAAGATGAATAAAATAATGGGGAAATGCAGACATTTAAATAAGTATCTACTTGGCTACTTAAATACTAATATGAAAAGGAAAGAAAGAAATAATAAAACAAAACGCAACCCCATCACAAACACAAACCACCATACATAATACCTAATCCATACTAATCCCAATCACAATCCAACCCGAAAAAGAGAAACCACAATATCAAAAAATAATAGCCAAAAAATAACACCCAACCATACAAAACACACACAACATGCAAATCCACATAACTGCACCCCTTATAAAACGCAAAAAAACGCTCTTCACAACATCCACAACATGTAATAAATAATAAAATAATACCCAACCACACAAAACACAAATAAATTGCCACAAAACGTAAAAACACACAAACTCTTAATCAATATATTTTATAATAATATAAATATATTGCATAGAGGTAGAAAATATTTTGGAATTATGGTGTTAACGTATAACACATTCATAGATATGCAGCCCCTGGAGATGGTCTCAGATGTGATTGAAAGTACTTGGGAAAATAAAAATCATTTAAAAAAAATTTTCTACAGCCATTATGAAATTAATTCGTGGACTTGAAATGATTAAAACTAATATATATATATATATATATTATATATATATATAGGATTAATTAGTTTTATATTTGTATTAATCCTAAATATATATATATAAATTTATATATAGAATATACACAAATATAAAAGTT
Organism: Acanthosepion esculentum; assembly: GCA_964036315.1. NCBI lineage: Eukaryota > Metazoa > Mollusca > Cephalopoda > Sepiida > Sepiidae > Acanthosepion > Acanthosepion esculentum. The sequence goes on from OZ038510.1 coordinate 60,693,354, forward strand.
CATTAATCTTATATATATATATATATATATATATATATATATATATAATATTATTAATACAAATATAAAATTTGTCACTGAACTCTGACTAATTTTATATTTGTATTAATCCTATATAAAATTCACTTAGCTGATTGATTTTATTTCACCACCCCGACTCAAAAGTTTTGTTGATGAACTTTTGTGTAATCGTTCCGTCTATTCGTCAGGAGCTATCTGCAACTTTCGATTTTCTTATTTTCGTTATTTTTATATTAGGTTAAATGAAATATTGTACTTGATGCACATTTTATAGGCGTTGGG
>OZ038510.1:60698856-60708856 GCA_964036315.1 Acanthosepion esculentum
TCATTCTGTGTCCCAGAAACTTCAGCTGCTTATTACCAGACATGTCTACACACACACACACACACACACACACACACACACACACACACGCGCACGCACACACACATATATATATATATATATATATATATATATATATATATATATATATATATATATATATATATTCTCTTGTCGTCAGTTTAAACTGATACCTTTTTCCCTTGACGTCGACTTGTATCCAAAAATTTAATTTCTTTTTGCTGATCGCTTCCTTTATGATGGTGGTGTTGATGACTAAGTAAACCAATACTTGCGTGGAAGAGTCGAAGGCGTTAACTGTATAGTTATGATGCTGGAGGACGTCGTTGATTTTATCAAGCCTTTCTCTCTGGTCCTTTGACTTCTTCCTTTTCTCTTCTGTTAGTGTGATAGAATACCGTCAGTTGAAACAGTCTCTGGCTTGTTTCAAACGATTTAAGCTCAAGACTTTTTTCTATATATCTAAACTATAATTACAAACTAACATTTCGAAGAATGAAAATGTCAAGCAAGTTTTCATCTGAAATCAAGAAACTTATAACAGAGGACAGAAAATATGACATTGAAACCCAAAAGCACGACCCTGGGATAGCGAAAGGTGCATTCACAAAGCTAAACAAAGTATTACAAAACAGTAAAAAAAAACATCAGAAACAAAGAAAAGAAAACTGAACAGATACGTAGTATCAGTCCTCCTATATCGCAGATAATGTTGGACAATCTCCTCACAGATGAAGAACAGACTTGAAGCAATAGAAACAAAGAAAAGAGTACTGAACTGATACGTAGTATCAGTCCTCCTATAGAGAAGATAATGTTGGACAATCTCCTCACAGATGAAGAACAGACTTGAAGCAATAGAATCAAAGCAAAGAGCACTGAACTAATACGTAGTATCTATCCTTCTATATGGCAGTGAATGTTAAACAATCTCCTCACAGATGAAGAAGAGACTTCAAACAATAGAAACAAAGAAAGGAATACTGAAGTGATACGTAGTACCAGTCCTCCTATCTAGTTATATATATATATATATATATATATATATATATATATATATATATATATATATATATATATATATATATATATATAGCATACTGAGAAGCCACGTATACTTTCTCAATATGTATATAATATAGAAAAAAAAATGAAAAGTTGCAAATTAAAAAAATTATTAGTTTTTTTGTGAAAGTATTTATTTATATATATATATATATATATATATATATATATATATATATTTGGAAAAAAAAAGAAAAATACTGGATTTTAAAATTAAGTACATATAAACTAGGGTTAAATAAAGACTTGGGTATTTTAAATCTTTATAAATATTTCAAACAAAAGATTTTTGTTAGATATAGTTAAAAAAAATTTTAAACAACATCTAAAATATTACTACAGTTAGATTTACGTTAGAAATATTCAAACACAATTGCATTCCATATCACGTGACGTCCGCGTCTCGTGACGGACGGTACTTAATGTAAACAAACTACTGAAAACAGCCATTTCTGATGAAAGATCGGGGCCGATCTGAAATATCAAACATATATATATATATAAATATAAATAAATACTTTCACAAAAAAACATTAAATTTCTTTTAATTTGAAACTTTTCAGTTATATATATATATATATATACATATATACATATATACATATATATATACATATATATATATATATATATATATATATATATATATATATATATATATATATATATATATATAGCAAATGTTAAAAGCATTTATAGAAATTAATTTTTGCTATAAAAATTCTTTCGAAATTATGTAACGATGAAAGTAATTAAAAATTGTTTTAATAATAGCTGTTTATGTAACAGGAGGTATTTATGAAAAAATGTGTCAAAACTTTTATTCACTCATCTGAACCTTCAATGTGCCGTGTGCCTTCAGAACGTGGGTGATCATGACTCTCCGCAACTTCCTGCTCTTTTTAACCGTTTGTCTTTTTAGGCTATGTCTTCTCATCCTTGTTTTGCCAAGCATCTACTCAAGTTCGCTAGGTAAGTTATGCACTGATTTCTCCTGTTCCTGTTACCTTCAATATGTCCTGTGTGTGTCAAAATTTCCAAGTCCATTATGTCACCTAAAAAATTTAACTGTCTATTTCTGATGCTGTATATAAGTGTCCTTTTTGTTTCTATTTTATCTCAAACTTCCTGGTTGTTCACATATTCAGTCCATGTTACTCTCAGCATCTTTCAGTAGAACCACATTTCTATTGCTTCAAGTCTCATTCATATGCTGACTGATATTGCATAACAGTTCAGAACTCTTTTCTTTGTTCCCAATGGCATCTTTTGCTATCCAAATTCACCTTCGGATTTCGGTGTAACATTTTCCTTCTGTTAAAACAGTTCCTACTTTGATTTACTCCAATGTCAGTCAGTCAGACAAGTATCATACGTGATATACACTTGGGCGATCACGTCTCTTTCCATTTATGACTGACTCCGCAAAAGATTTTCTCGCAGTAGTTTCCTATTTCTTTCTGCGATAGACTGGTTACCAACCAAGTGTTATAATTCCCAGCCTATCCTGCAATTCGATCCATAGATGATTTATAGGGTAAATATGGTTTCATCCCTTTCTCAAGGGTAGTTTTGAGTCGAATTCGAACTCACTTCTCCGGCTCCTAATTCCGAGCTCTTATCCATTACACCACATCGCACATTCCTTAATCCAATGACGACGTATATAAAGACACAGAAATACTGAAAGCATATATAGAAATCAATTGATTATTCTTCACATTTCTTGCCATCATGCGGAAGCTATGCTAGAATATTCTTCTATGTGCTTGTATCCCTTCAGGACGTTGTCGATCATCGCTCTACACAATTTCTTATCCCTTAATAATAATCTTAATAATTTTTGTCTTTTTGCCATCTCTCACATACCCTGATTCGCCATCCATTCCCTCAAACTCGCCAGGTAAGTTGTGCGTTACTTTCCTGTCTCTCTTACCCTCAATCTGCCCTGTGAGTATAACATTTTCCAAGCCCTCTTCCTCGTTATGTGTCCCAGAAACTTCACCTGTCTCTTCCTGATGTTAAGTAGAAGTCTCTAAAATTCAAAGTTGCTCACATGTTCGCTCGATGGTATTTTCAACCTCCTCCTATAGAACCACATTTTTGTTGCTTCAGGTCTCTTCTTCATCTGTGAGGAGATTGTCCAACATTCACTGCCATATAGCAGGACTGATATTACATAATAGTTCTGTACACTTTTCTTGTTTCTAACGATATTTTTTCTAATTTTTTGATACTTTGCTCAGCTTTTGGAAGGCAACTTTCGCTATACAAATGCTCCTTCATATTTCAGTGTCACATTTTCCGTCCTCTGTTAAAATAATTCCCATATACCCAACTTGTTGCATCTTTTGGATTTCGGTATCCCCAATCTGTAATCTGCATGTTGGGCTGTTCCTTTTTGCTAACAACTTTGTATTTAGTCTTCTTGCAATGGATGTTTTGTCCTTTCTTCTTGATTCACTAACTTCTGTGAGATTTCTTGTAGTTACTTTTCTGTGTCTGCTATTGTTGTGGAGTTATTTCGCAGTGGAGGCTTGTATTTGTATTAAATCGGTCCTAAATAAGTTCGACGTACCAAACGTTAGGAGCTTGATATAATAGGTATTACACAGAGTAATCTTGTTGTGGTCGCTGACTACTTTCGTATTCGACTGTCGACGACAGTCGTCCGACATCGACAGTATTTACTGTCCCCCCACGAGGGATAGATGTGGCACAAGGCCGAGTTTACCGTGGGTATTCCCGAGCCCGTAGACTCGGCCAAAAAATGCCCGTAGAACCCGTATAAACGGGATCGGGTTTGTCAGCCTGCCCGAACGAGATCCGGCCTTCGGCGGAGCCTCGTTCGGGTTCCTCCCCGCCCGTAGGCAGAGAGTTCAACCGTTTCCGACAACGACTAATATTTAGTCACCACCCCACGAGGGTATCATGTGGCACAAGGCCGGTTTAACGTGGGATCCCCGAGCCCGTGGGCCCGGCCAAAAATATATACCTTTTGAACCCGTATAAACGGGTTCAGGGTCGGTTTACCTCCCCGAACGAGACTCCGCCCTTCGTCGTAGCCTCGTTCGGGTTCCTCCCCGATCGTAGGCAGAGAGTTCAACCGTTCAGGCTGTCGTCCGACAACGAATAATATTTAGTCCCCCCACCCCACGAGGGTAGCATGTGGCACAAGTCCGGTTTAACGTGGGATCCCCGAGCCCGTGGGCCCGGCCAAAAAGATATACCCTTTGAACCTGTATAAACGGGTTCAGGGCTGGTTTACCTCCCCGAACGAGACTCCGCCCTTCGACGTAGCCTCGTTCGGGTTCCTCCCCGCCCATAGGCAGAGAGTTCAACCGTTCAGAATGTCGTCCGACATCGACTAATATTTAGTCACCCCCCCCCCACGAGGGTATCATGTGGCACAAGGCCGGTTTAACGTGGGATCTCCGAGCCCTTGGGCTCGGCCAAAAATATATATCCTTTGAAACCGTATAAACGGGTTCAGGGCCGGTTTATTTTGTTGTATCTCAAAATGAATTTAAATTGACTGGAGGGAGATTTTTGCCAAAATAGCTGATTAACGCCCTTTTTTAGTTGTCTTTCATCGCAATGTAATTCTATTTATTAAAAATCATTCGGAAGCAAAATATACTTCTCTGAAACTTTATTTGAGGAATATTAGCTGACTTAAAGTATAATTAATCTGATTTGAAACAACTATTATTTATTAAGTTTAAAATATCGCAGAAATTTATTTTTTTAATCAGACAGTAGCTGTTTATTTAATGCGTTCGCATTTTTGTTGGAACAGCAGGCGAGGTTCACCAAGTACCTATACTTTCCGTGCATGTGGGATAGTAGGGACACTGCTCAGCATTATACGAAAAAGGACTGGTCTTTTCGGGAGGAATTGATGCCTTGCAGAGCAACGAACGTCATTAATAAGCTCTGGTGGACAGAGACAGGATACTTTTACCACTGCTGTACATAAAGCTAGGCTTGATTAAGCAGCTCACCAAAGCTCTGTACAAGGATGGTGGCTGCTTCACTTACTTGTTCCAGGCTTTTCTAGAATTGGAAATGGAAAAGTTGGAAGCTACTATCTTTGATGGTCCTAAAATCCGTCAGCTCATCAGAGATCCAGAGTTTGAAAACTCAAAGTACAAAGTGTAACTGGAAGCATGGAAGGTTTTTGTTCTAGTCGTGAAGAACTTTCTTGGTAACAACAAGACCAGGAACTCCGCAGAACTTGTCATCAATATACTGACTGCTTTCAGAAACCTCGAATGCAACATGAGCATCAAAATTCATTATTTATTCTCACATATGGATCGGATTCCTAAGAATCTGGGATCAATGAGCGACAAACAGGGGGAGAGATTCCACCAGGACATGAAAGAGATAAAGAACAGGTATCAGGGATCTGGGATGCAATCATGATGGCTGATAAAAGCTGGACTTTGAAGAGACACACACCTGTTCGTAATCATTCTAACAGTTCGAATAAACGGAAGTTCAGGCCTTGGATTTTGAACAATGGTGACGTAACAGGCAATTTACATGTACTTGAATTTATCAATGTATAATATTCAATTTATTATACATTGATATTTGTAACATTTAATGAATAAATTGTGTTAGGAAACAATTTGTTTCTCTTAAAAGCTTATTTCGTATAAGTTCAATATTCAATCGATAATGTCCCAAAATTGTAATCGATTTAGTCATAAGATAGGATTTAAAGAAAAAATTCAACATAGCACAAAAACATGACCTGATCGAGAGAAACGGATGTTATTTTCGGATTCAGCGATGAAAAAATTGTCCTAAATCATAGACAACTTAAAAAATTGTTTTTGTTGCCCAGTGTAATACATATATATATATATATATATATATATATATATATATATATATATATATATATATATATAAAGAGAGAGAGAGAGAAAGACAGAGAGAACGAGAGAGAGGAGGGAGAGAGAGTTAAGTAAAGCACATGTTAAAAGCATTTATACGAATTCATAGCTTATTATTTTATGATAGGATTTTTTTAATCATTTCACTCCAAGCAAGGCAACAAAAGCCGAAAGGGGTTACTGAGTGTGAAAGAATATAAGAAAAACATTATTAAGGAGCGAGGAAATAATAAAAGAACAGAATCTAAGACATTGCATTTAATTTTTTGAAGATAAAACTTGACTAGTAAGAGGCCGGAAGAGAGTTCCACAAACGAGTAGGGCGAGTAATGAAACTGTTAGCATAGAACTTACGGTTACATCTAGCCATTTCGACTGTAAAATGATCGTATCTTGCCACCAATCTAGTACTGCGCTTAAATTCATAGAATCTAGGTAACATAGAAGAGAGTTTATCAAAACATTTACCATAAATGTATTTATAGAAATGTCATAGGGAATCTACATTAATGTGTGAATGGGACTGAAGTCGAGATGCCAGGTCAGGACCAATAACATTGCAGATTATTATTCTGATGTTATCAAGGATCTCTAAATATATTGCAAGAGCACCAAAGCATATGTAGAAGCAATATTCTAAGCATGGACCAATGGCAGATTTGTAGATACGTATGATAGATTCTGACAAGATATATTGGAAACTATTTTAATATTAGTTGTTTATGTAATAGTAGGAACTACAAAACAAATACTGTAACACGTCGTCTTACAAGGCAACTTTTTAACCTTAACCCCCAAATAGGGGGCCGGGGAGATTTTTGGCGGTAAGCTAACACATGCCTAGCCTCTTTTTCGATGATGTTGAACAAAAACACAACAGCATGTGTGTCTCAACAAGCCGTTTAAAGATCGCATTCGCGAACAGTGGAACGAATGGATGATTAATGGAAAAAATCATTCAGTCTACAGTAAAACACAGCACCCACTCATGTGGTATTATACATCGTGGTAGTTAATTGACAATATCTCTCCACCATTTTTTCATTAGAATTTGAGTGAAAAGAAAGTATGTGCTTACTGAATTTATTTAATAAATTCATTACAATACATTTTAAAATACGATTAGGTGGATCGCCTTGTACGGCGAATATAGCCCGAAATCTACATTATAACTGGAAAATTTGGTGGGGCGTCTTATACGCCCAGTCGCCTTATACGCCAGTATATACGGTATACCAAAACTGTTATTAACTTTATTGATTACATATATCGTCACGTCACGAACTCCGTAACTCCTTACGGTCGTAATGGTACCACATGTGATGTGTCTAGGGCAAGATAATCTGGAACCCATCCTTCTTCAGCCTATCCTAATATTTAACCCATAGCTGAGAATTTTGAATTTCAATAATTTGTAGCCTTGTGCCATATTCAATTGAGAAAAATATCTATAACCAACAATTTGCTCTCATACAGACTGGCTAATGGCGGAATTAACTCCAGGGTGACTGAAAAGCAACTCCCTATTTTATTTATGATGGATTTTGTAAAAATTATACTTAGACGTGAGAGTCCATCATACATAAAATAGGGAGTTGCTTTTCGATTACCCTATATGCATTTACAATACAAAAATGGCGGTTCGTGTTCGAGTGCTGCTAAGCGTCATGATTTTGAATTATTATTATAATGCACTTCAGCCACACTATTTAAGTAATTTCTATTCTTTTGTCACGACAAAGTCTTTAAAATATTTTTTGTAGTTTCAAATGCGCGACATATTACGTGTCAGATCTAAGAAATTCATTCATGTAATTACAACGAAAATATATATCCGAGGTGAATCCTGTCTTGACTCAGAAATGATTTCACCAAATCCTTGCGTCTGGACATTTGATCTAGGTTTGTCTGGACATTTGATCTAGGTTTGTCTGGACATTTGATCTAGGGAAGTGGACCAGGCCGAGAACTTTTCAGCATCCCTTTGTTGTTGCCCTTTTAGGTCTACATGATAACATAGTTTAATGGATGAAACAATATGGAAAGTAAATAATAAAAACTAGTAGTTCTAGTAATAATCGGAGCACTTAGTGTGGTTCCCAAATTGATTATCATACAAATGTAGTAATGCTACAAAGAGACAATCAAGTTACAGCTGTATTTTGTGTCCGAAATACAGAGTCCCCACCCCACCCGAATCGACATCATTTTGTAGCCTAATAGACAATTCTCGTTCAAATGATCTAAAATTTTAACAAAATCTGTAAAAACTAAGTCGACTGTGCGGACTTATCTCAGTGAGAGTCTACCAGGGAGATGGATTTGGGCGTGCCAGTGATAATGACAATGTGCTTTTGAAATGGCCACCTCGTTCACCTGACTTGACACTGTGATTTTTTCTATGGGCCTAGGTGAAAGAACAGGTCTAGATCCTCCTCTTCCTAGAGGCAATTAAGCAGAGAATCACTGAGGCGCTGGAGAATGTTACGCAAGTCATGCTACAGCGGGATTAGCAGGAGCTGAACTACCGACTTGACGTGTGTCCTGTCACAAGTGGTGCGCATACTGAACATTTTTAAGTTTTGTGAAATCCATTATAAAATCTACACCCCTTTGAATATATTGTTCAAACTTTGTAAGATAAATCTTTTATTATTCAACATGAAGCCTGTTTAATTTCGTTTGCATGAGACATGTAGTTACTGAGATATTCACATTTTAAATGTCAATTGTTTTGGAGGACACCTTGTATATCTTTGCACGTAAACGGAATCTCAGTGAAAACGATATAATGAGATAAAAATATCTTTGCAGGATGAGCTTCAGTTCACTCCTAACGCATAAAAGTATTTTTATTTCGTTCATTGTCATTCATAACTGTTAACACTCAACCCCCTACTCTTTCAGGGACTTGCAACTAATTTTCTTTAAATTTTTTGTTAAATGAAGGAAGCACAAGGCATGTGTTGGAAGGCAAAAAATCTCGTAAATTTCTAAAGCTGATTTGAATTGCTTATCGTTGTCTTCGTCCTGAGATGTGACATCAGTCTATCTACTTCTTTATTTCGTCATTTGGACACGTGTCCAATTTTGAAATTTCTATATTCAGATTGAACAATTTTCTATACTAATATATATATATATATATATATATATATATATATATATATATATATATATATATATATATATATATATATATATAATTAAAACGAAAGACGGTTCACGCGTGCTTCTTATGATATGTAGATTTAATAGGCCCTTTAATGAAATTTAAGGAATAAAAAGATAACAAGAATGATAACAATATTAGAAATAACACTGATGATATTTATTATATTAGCCTTTTTAGATGTGGGGGGTATTGTCGCATCCTGTATAAGACTGTCGCCATCGATGAAACCATTATTATTATTATTATTATTATTATTACTACTAATACTAGTAGTAGTAGTAGTAGTCTGAAGTAGGTCTTTAAATTAATAAATGAACATTTAATTTTATTTATAATTCTGCTTGTATGTTCGTTCCTTAGTCCGTGCTTTACGCCCTATAATAGTCTGTATGTCCCCTTCCCCAAAACTTACCTTGCCTTCTCCTTCTGCCTGCAATTATTGCTATAACAACAACGGATAGATTGAAACTCTAATCTTTTTTTAAAACTTCAGGCAAGCTTCATTCTGGGGTGCGTTGATGCCGTATATATGTTTCTAGAAAAGAAAGAAAGCAAGAAAGCAAGAAAGAAAGAAAGAAAGAAAGAATGAAAGAAACAAACAAAAAAAGAAAGAAAGAAAGAAAGAACTGTAAGATTGCCGAAGCGATAATACTCTCGCGCGTTTAAAGTCTGCTCACTTATCCCCAGATGATTATCTTTCTATTTGACTGTCCTCAAGCGAATACATATCTACAACTATTTCTGTCATTATTTACATCATTTACATTGATCGGGTTGCTGTTCTCATCTTTCTTGCCTCAAGCATAAATGGACCACTGGATAAAAGCGTTGG
>OZ038510.1:60713856-60736356 GCA_964036315.1 Acanthosepion esculentum
AAAATTATCAAAACAACAAAAATAAGGATATGTGTCATATCTACCACCACCACCAGAACTACTGCAACCACCACCACCGGAACCACCACAACTACGCTACAAGGCAGGTTAGATCTATGCTTTGATGTAGTTTACGTTAAACCCTAACCCTGCAATCCGAATGTCATCGCAGACACAGAAACTTATCTGGCCGGGCAAGTTTTTTTCCGAATCTACTATTGTTCCATTTTTGTGCTCCTTAGAGAATTGTTACCCCAGTTTCTTGATCTTATCGAAAAAGAGTAGAACACAGTGTGGTCTTCTGCTTTTGAAAATTTCCATCAGTTTGAACCACTCTGGCCATTCTCCTCTGATTTCTTTCAATAATAAAGGATTTTCGCCCACAGAATTGCCGTTCCCTGAATGTTTTTATATTTTTCAGACCATTCTCTGTAAACCCTAAGAGATGGTTCTTCATGAATATCCTAATAGATCAGCAGTATTTTTAAATACTCAGACCCGCCCATCTGAAACCATCCATCATGGCGCGTTCAAAGTCAGTAAAATTACCTTTCTTTTGCATACTAATGCTTCAAGCTAAATTCAATAGGTCAACATGACCATGTTTAAATACCTATATCCATGAAATCGCTGCTGCAGTATTAGCTGTTTAGAAGTTGGGATAAAACTGCATTTGTTCACATGTACTTAAGTAGATTGTTGATCTCTCCCGATCTCTCTCTCCCCTCTATCTCTCCCCTCTCTCTCTCTCACCATCTATCTATATATCTATCCCCTCTCTCTCTCTCCCTCTCTCTCTCTCACCATCTATCTATCTATCTATCTATCTATCTATCTATCTATCTCCCCTCTCTCTCCCCCTCTCTCTCTCACCATCTATCTCTCTCTCCCCTCTCTCTCCCCCCCTCTCTCTCACCATCTATCTATCTATCTATCTCTCCCCCTCTCTCTCCCCACTCTCTCTCTCACTATCTATCTATCTATCTATCTCCCTCTCCCTCTCTCTCTCTCTCTCTCTCTATATATATATATATATATATATATATATATGTAGAGAGAGAGAGAGAGAAAAGGGAGTGCAAAGAATGGAGAAACAGAAAACATCATGACTTCCCACCGACTTCGACGGGCCGGACAACTTGCTTGAATGCCAGACATCCGCCAACCCAAACACATCCTATTCTCGAAGCCTGCATCTGGCAAGAGACCACGTGGAGCTCCACGTCGTCGATTCAAGGCCCATCTCAGAAACACATTCCTGGGGACAGAAATCGATGCCGTCAATTGGGAGAAAGAAAGCTGCAGAAAGAACCAATTGGAGAAGAGCAGTCCACGAAAAAACAACACACAGAAGACAAATAAACGAGACGAAGAGAAACCAAATAAAAGCCAAAGCTCTCCATCCCCCTGTACCCTCCCCACCTTACCATGCGGTTGTTGCGGACGTCTTTTCAGATCCAACTTAAGAACTTATTAATATATATATAAGATATGATAAGATACTATTATACTATTAATATTATTTCTTTATTTTAGGACATTAAATCAAAGACATGTTAAAAATTGCTATAAGGTATTTTGCTTTTGGAATGAAATTAGACGTTCACTCGCCAGTAATTTACAATTGCCTGAGGAGATGCATTGGTATGCGACGAAACACGATCGCAATTATGTAGCGATTTTTAGCATATTTTTTATTTAATATTCTAAAATGAATAATATTTTGCTCTACTCTGTATTGAGCCCTTTTTAAAATTAAATGTTACGAACGTTAGAATTGTACTCTATTGGTTCTCATCTTACCTGTATATATATATATATATATATATATATATATATATATATATATATATATATATATATATATATATATATATATATATAATTTGTTGCACTAAAACATATAACACCAACAATAGATTATCTACAAACCATATATCTATAAAGCATACGTTTAGCTTGAAAGTATTAAATGATGTACAAAACAGCTGTAGTTGAAGCCGTAAAATTTAATACAAAATATTTAGATTTCAGCATTAAATAACCCATAGTGTTTTATATGCCACTAAAGAAAATCAACCAAGCTAAAACCAAATTGGTTGTTCATATTATATTTTCTAAATTTCTTCAAAGCTAATCTTATTTCTTCATCAACAACATGGTTTGGGAAATTATTGTTGATAAGTGTCTGTTTTATGTTGCTTAACTCTCTATAAAAAATTTGTCTGATGAATTATATTAGTGGTTCTCAAACTTTTTTACCCATGGACCCCCTTTGCCTTCTTTTTTCTTGGTGGACCCCTTAATAGCTATTTGACATAAAACAACAATATTCTATTTTTCACTAATAAAAAATGTGAGGTTTTAATAATCAAAGAAATATTATATAATTAAGCTTTATTTTTAAATGATAACTAATTTAATGCAAATAAATGATTCGACAATTACAATAAAAATAATAATTATTATTATTATTATTATTATAGTAATAATAATCTTTATTAACCAATATCTTGTATTACAATATTACGATGTTTCTTCCATGGTCAAGCCCTATGGGGAGCATAGCTCATCAGGCAATTGAATTCACTACAGCCTTTATTTATGCACACAGGTTAAAAATTTTAATAAATCAATTTAAATTAGAAAAAAAGAAAAGCCTGACATCCCTGTGGTTGATGGTGCTCGACGAGTTTCTTTATATCTGGTTCTATCGATGTTAATGATAGTCGGAGATCACCTCTTGTCACAATGTCGAGTCTATTGCCAACTTTTGATAACAGTTCAGAAACACGACTAAATCACAATTCAACAAGATGCTGGAAAAGCGATAACGCAGATCTGTCCTTTATCCCAGAGCAAAGGGTGCTTTGTAGCAATATCATTTGTTTTTCATATATTGTACTTTCCATCTTGGAAGTTTGTACGCATTATTTCATCATTTTGTAATTCGATGAGGAGCTCTTGAAAAGATATGTCTATATCGGGCATCATTAACTTCGAAAGGAACTGAAACCCAAGTCGGTATATCCATGATGAGTAGGTCACTAAACCGAGTTTGCATATCTTCATGCATATTTTCCAAATATTCACCATATAATGCAAGATCTTCATCTTGCAAATAGCTGCTAACAGAGGCAAAACAAGGAAAATGTTCAAATGCACGACGCCTGATATTATACAACTGTAGTTTCCCCAGAAAAGCAGAAATAACCCTTTTACTAGATATCAGATCAGAATCTTTTCCTTGGAGCTGTTTATTAAGTGAATTCAATTTTTCAAATATATCTGATAAGTAAAACACATCACATTTATTTGCAAGCAGTTGTTCTCCAAGTTGCTTGTTAGCAAGAAAGGAAACAACAGAATCCCAAAGTACAATGAAACGTCGAAAACAATTCCCCTTTGACAGCCATATCACCTCTGTATGTAATACAAGCGGCTCAAACTCTTCTCCATTTTGTTTGAATAATTCATAAAAAAGACGGTCTTGGGGAGAATTTGATTTAAAATGGTTAACTTCTTGTATCGCGACAGTAAGGGATTCATGCAGACGTGCACTCATTTTCTTCGCAATTAAATGTTGACGGTGCATCAAAATACTCCCGAGACAGCTTTTTTTAAATGGGCAATAAAACCTTTGTATCTGCCTGTCATAGATGGTGCACCATCAGTAACACAAGCGATTATATTTTTGAGTGGAATATTGTTTTCCTGGAAATATGTAACAATTTCATTAAAAATTGTTGCACCTTTTGCGTCTGTCGTAAGACTTCTAGCAAAAAGTATTTCTTCTCTGGGCCCTACATCATTGTTAAATCTAACATATGCAAATAGAATGGCGTCATTATCTCTTAAAGTAGATTCATCAAGTCGAAGTGCAAAATGTTTCACTTGCAAATGGCCTATAAATTGTTTTTCTACATTCTCTGCCATTCCATCAATGCGTCGTGGCACAGAAGATTTGCTTGAAGGGATGGAATTAGTAATTTCACTTGCATTTTGTTTCATAACTGACGAAATTATAACAGAAACTGCCGGTAGAATTACTGTTTTGTCTTTGTGATTATCTTGCTAATTTCATAAGATGCCAGTAAAACATTACTGATTTTACTCACTTTGTTATTAAACATTTTAGACACTGTTTTTTCTTGCTTGGAAATCATCACGACGTTTTTTTAAGTATTCTACTGGTTTATCTATCATTCCTGTCTGCTTCTTTTCTAGATGGATTTTTAGTTTACAATGTTTTATGGTATTATTTGAAAGTACATCCATACATATGAGGCCCATTGGTTTCGTTTCATTATGTGGTGATGGAATAAATCCGTAAGACAAATATTCAACGGATTACTGTCGGCACTTTTTTTTGGAGTAACTATGGGATGTCTGCAATAAATATATATATATATATATATATATATATATATATATATATATATATATATATATATATATATGGCTGGTAATACACTTATTGCAGTTCATAATATCTAACTATATAAATTGCTATTCATTTTTAGGGATTTTTCGACAAATAAAACACATACAGTGTGTGGTAAATGTCCAAGGTAAAACTGGTAAATGGAAATGTTTTAGTTAAAATAACTTGAATGATTAAAAAAAAAAACTATACAAGGATAGATTGAGGGTAAGTGTGACAAACGAAAACAACACCCACTTGAAATTTGACTTAATATACAATATATTTTTAATCGGTATCACCCCAAACAAGGCAGTACAGCCAGTAGCACGGAAGGGGTTACTGTATTTTTTTCTTTAAGTTATTTTTTAAGCATTTTGCCCCAAGCAAGGCTTGAGTGCCACTAGCACGCAAGGGATTACAGAGAGTGGGAGCAAGAATAAAGAGACGTGATAGAGGAAAGGGTGAAGAGAAGGGCAGGGAATTAGATCAAGGCATCTGGGTATGTCGATTGACATTGCATTTGAATAATTGAAGATTATAGCTATCAGGGAAGCAACTAAGAGGAAGGGAGTTCCACAGCCGGGAAGTGAGAAACATGAAGCCATTGGAGTAGAAGAGACGGCTATATTTAACCGTTTCGACAGTGGAAGGGTGAAGCAGAGATGCCAACCTAGCAGCACGTTTAAATTCACGCAGTTTGGGAACTAGCGAAAGTGGCTCGTCGGAGCAGTTACCGTGAAAGTATTTGTAGAAAAGACAGAGGGAAGCGACGACACGTCTGTGAGAGAGCGACTGTAAACAAGATGCCAGATCTGGCCAATCCATACTGCCAATCCGTCTCTGGATTTTGTCGAGGACCTTGAGACGAACAGCGGGGACTCCAGCCCATATATGGCAGCAGTATTCCATGCAAAGGCGAATGTTTTTTTTATAGATTTGATGAATTGACTCAGACGAGAAAAACCTTCTGGCGCGACACATTGGACCAACTTTCCTTGCGGTAGATGAAGCTATTGATTCAATGTATTTGTTCCATCTCGTGTCAGCGGACAGTGTGAGACCAAGCAGTCGTTAAGAGGTGCTCTCGTGGAGTTGAGCATCAGACATTCTAATAGGAGGCAGGGGGGTCTCTGTGGTAGGTGAAAGAGAACAGTTTTGTTTTTGAGGCATTAAAGTTTACCAGCCATTTCTTGACCCAGTCAATCACAGAATGGAGGTCAGTCATTAATTATTATCAAATTTCTGCCACTATAGTTACCATTGATATTTTTAACTTCCTCAAAGCTTAACTGCTAAGATATAAATTGATATTTCAAATTTGTATCAAAGCGGGAAATATTTAGCCATTTTTCCCTTCAGTCTTTTATATTGGAAAATAAGTTTTTATTACTGAAGTGCAGAAATGAAAAAAAAAACATTACGAAAGAATGTATGTACTAGGAACTTTTAATATTTCTTACCTTGTGACGGTGGAGTTCAACGTAAAACTGAAGTGAACTGCTTGGGAAAGGATAAAAGACTTTCACCTTCGTTTGTCCTTGCCACTGACCGATAGGTGAATAGATAAGTCGTTGCCGATCTAAGGCCAGGTACCGCCCATTAGAAGGCAGATATTTGGTTAAAAATAATTATCAAAGCTCGGCGCCTTCGACCTGAGAAAGGATGAAATATTTTCACCTTCGTTTCTTCGTACCACTGACCGATGGGTGAGTAAATAAGTCAAAAGGAAGTAAAAAAGTAGGGACGTCCACTCGATCGCATAATGAAAAAAGGGCCCAAACTCAATAAAAACAAAGTTTCGTCATTAAAATGTTTATGTTATTATTAAGAGACCAAAGAATTTTTTTTATTATTTCTTGAAATTTTTACACTTTTGTAACACGTTGGAAATTTCGGTTAAAAATATTGTTTTTTTTTTACATCAGCGGCGGACCAAAGATACAGGTTTTTATTTTTTTGCGCTTTTTTCCGGTGACAAACACATTGATTTGAAAATCTTGGTAAAAATATTTTTTGCATATGTTACCACCCACTTACTTAATTTCATAAAATTTTGAGAAATTAAATTTTTATGGCGTGGATATTTTTTTTATAGTTGTAATCAAGACTCCTTGGGGATAATAAATCATCAATTTTATTTTTATTTTTGTAAAACATATAACCCATTCACCAAAAATCTGCTCTGAATTATAAAATAAGAAATGCAATAAATCTATGACATTATCTAATTCAAAAGGTTTTTAATTGCTTTGATAAATAAAATTTATTTAGGACACTATTGTCTTAAGAAGACAATTTTTTTCGATGAATTTTATTTTATGCATTTAGTTTGGGTCATAATTTTTAAAAGTTAGTAAGTTATTAAATTTTTATGTCAGTTATAAAAATTTAAAAATTAATATAATTTTAGTATTTTTTCATAAAGTATCTTTAAACATAACTAAAAGTCAATAAAATATTAGATAAATGCTGAAAATATGTTAATATATAAAAATTACTAGTTAAAAACAAAAAAAATGGGTTCGCTTAGATTTCGTAAATTTATGTCATTTCTGGTCATCCATAAGAGCTGTCATCACCTTCAGATCTACTCGATACGTCAATAAAGATCAAAGAAAGACGGGGCCCATCGTTAAAACATTTTTGTATAATGGTTTTTTATGCTATAAGTAAGTAATATTTCTTTCAAATCAGATTAATTCAACTTTAAATTTTCAAATTTTACTAAATAACGTGTCATAAATATATAATTTAATTTTGGAAGATTTTAAAAATCGATAAATTTGTTTTGTTTACAAATTTCTTAAAATTAAGAAAATGGCCGCTTTTAAGAAAATTTTTAATAATCGAGCAATTATCTGATATTCCGATCTATATAATTTCTATCTAAAATACACCAGAATATTTAAACTTATTGGAAATAACAAATTTAATCATTTAGCTTTCAATTAAAGCTAAAATAAAATCTTCAAGAATGATTTTTTTATTTTTAAAAATTAATTTTAAACCGTAAGTATCGAAAATTCAGTGGAGGTACCTATATAAAAGAAATAATGAAAGCAAAAATCATTTATATATATATTTCCATACAGTGTAAATTACAGTAGAAATTTAATTTTTAATAATAAAAACCATTCAGAGTTGGCTTTCCTCATGGACCAGCAAAATATCATTGTGGACCCCCTATTTGTTATGTTTTACCTGTGGCCCCCCAGAAATATTACATGGACCCCTAAGACCCTTGTGGACTTCGGTTGAGAACCCCTGAATTATATGATTAGGCATGAAGAATTCATCAAAACATCTTTTTATTAAATACCACCGTTTCTCCGCTTATCTGTTGTAGATGATGTCACTTTCAACTCTAATTCCAGCAATCTAAAAAACGCCCAATTTTTTTAAAATCTGGCATATCGTTTACGGTTAAATGTAGCCGTCTCTTCTACTCCAATAGCTTCATGTCTCGCATTTCCCGTCTGTGGAACTCCGTTCGTCTTATTTGCTTCCCTGATAGCTATAATCTCCAAATATTTAAATGCAATGTCAATCAACATCTCCAGATGCATTGATCTAATTCCTCGTCCTTCTCTTCATCCTTTCCTCTATCACGCCTCTTTACTCTTGCTCCCACTCTCTGTAATCCCTTGCGTGCTAGTGGTTGTACTGCCTTGCTTGGGGGTGATACCGATTAAAAATATATTGTATATTAAGTCAAATTTCAAGTGGGCGTTTCTTTCTTCTGTCTCACTTACCCTCAATCTGTCCTGTGAGTGTCAAATTTTCCAAGTCTTCTTTCCTCATTATGTGGCCCAGAAATTTCAACTGTCTCTTCCTTATGTTAAGTAGAAGTCTCCTTTTTGCCGTCATTGTCTCTAAAACTGCGCCGTTGCTCACATGTTCGCACCATGATATTCTTGGCATTCTTCTGTAGAGCGACATTTCTGTTGCTTCAAGTCTCTTCTTCTTCTGTGGGGATAATGTCCAGCATTTACGGATATATAGAAGGGCTGATATTATATAATAGCTTAGTACGCGTTTCTTTTTTTTTCTAATGATATTTATTCTGTTTCTTGATATTTTGCTCAGCTTCTGGGAGACATCTTTCGTTATCCCAGTGCAGCTTCGAATTTCAGTGTCGCATTTTTCGTCCTTTACGCTTCCCAAATATTTAAATTGTTGCCCCTGATTGATTTTGCTCTCTACAATTTATAATTTGCGTGTTGGAATGTTATTTTTGTTAACCATCTTACAATTGATGGTTAGTCCTTTCTTCTCGCTTTCCTTCTCTACCTTTTTATAGGATTTCTTGTAGTTTCCTTTCTGTGTCTTCTATGAACACAGTGTCATCTGCAGATCTCATGTTGTTAAGACTGTGTCCGCCAATAATTATTCCAGGTAAGGTTTCTAATTCTCGCTTTATAGGTTGAAAAGCTCTGGTGAGATGACACATCCTTGTCTTACGCCCCTTTTTATTTTTGTGTATATACTGGACACATTTTCTATCTGTATGCAGGCGCTTTGCTGCCAGTATATGTTCTAGATTCCTATAATGTCCTTCCCACATATGCCGAGGCTACCTAACAGTTCCAGCAGATCTTTGTGCGATACTTTATCACACGCTTTTCTAGACTAAAGAGAGTTAGGAAGATCGTTCGGCGCCAGTCTTCCAAAATGGAAGGGCCTACCTGCTATGAAAATGATCGTTAATATCTTGTTTTTTTTTTTCTATTTAACATTGAACACGGAACATTTTCACCAATGGAAAACAAGAAAGTGTCTTCACTAGTTTGTAGGCTTTAATTAAGTTTATTTTGAAGGTTTGGGGAAACACGCTATTTCTTTTGCAAACGCCATAAACGGCAACAATAAAGAAAATCCGGTTAGCTGAGTTTTTTTCTTTTGCTAATATTGGGTGTGTACCTTTTAATGAATAGAACCTGTTTTTGCTTCTATTGCATACTTAGTAATTAGTTTTTTTTTTAAAGGTCGCTAGGAATTCTTGCACACACTTAATAAATTCGACTATGTGCACTTCGAAGTGGTGTAATGGTTAACAAGCTTGTCTTGTTAGATCAATTACGAGCAGTGACCTCGATCCTCGCTGAGTGCTCCATATTTCGGCCTTGTGCCACAACTAAACTACGCTTAAAATCATTTATGTATCTCACTAAGGTGTAATAGTTGGCAAACTTGTCACACGAGAACCATTACAACAGAGTAGTGAGTTCGATTCTCACTGGGTGTCATACTTTCAGCCTTGTGACACATCTAACCTACGCTTAGAAAATCATTTGGGTACTTTGGCGTGTCGTTGTAATGTAATAGCCAGCAAGCTTTTCTCGCTAGAACAATCACAAATAAATAGGGAGTTCGATCCTCGCTGGGTTCCCCATACTTTCGGCCTTGTACCACATCTAACCTACGCTTAGAAAATGATTTGGGTACTTCGGCGTGTCGACATGATTTTGTAAAATGTCCTATTGTGTTAATATAATCATTTATTTAGATTCCTCGAGGTTTCTCCTGTGTATCTTTGGTGACAATTACAGTGTAACCCGGATATAAGAGAGTTGTCGGGACCGGAGAAGAAGTCTCTTATACCCGTGTTTCTCTTATATCCGGGTTTGGTCTATTATGTATACATTAACACAGGCTCTAATTTGGGACCAGAGAAAATCTCTCTTATATCCGTGTTTCTCTTATATCCGGGTCTCTTATATCCGGGTATCTTATATCCGGGTCTCTTATATCCGGGTCACACTGCATTACAGGTGATCAAGTAAATTCTTCCTTCATGTTTTAGCTTATTGTTTTATTTAGTATTGACTAATTCTTTTATTGTTTTAGTTATAGTAGTGTTATAGTGAAAGACACCTTGTCTAGATAATAGACTCTCCCATCTATTATAAGTAGGAGTCAGTAGTAGTCGAATGGAAGAGGAAGTAGTCAGCGACCACAACTCGATTACTCTGCGTAACACTTTATTACAAGTTCCTAACGTTTCTGTACGTTTAACCTATTTAGGACGCATTTAGTCCGACTACAGTTTCCACTAAGGAAATAACTCCACAACAAGTAGTAACAAATTTTATGTTGAGTTTAGATAGATTCTTTGCAATTGTAGATGTAACAGAACTTTCTTCTAGAACTTTGGTCGCTCATCTCTGTACTTCCAGGTAAATTCCAATCTGGCCTTCCGATTCTTACCTCTGATGAGTGGTTTGCATTTTGGTTTTTAGATTATTGGAGATGGACAAATATCCCATGCTGTTACACGATTTGAACAATTTTGCTGTTACACCCGGTGTTTACGAACAAACTCTTTCTGCTTTCTGGTCGTCGAATCTGATAAGGTAATTTAATTTATTGCCCCTCTTACGCTACAAAAATACCAACGTATTTTCCTGACACATTGTTTTGTCTTTCATTCCGACCTAAAGAAGGCGAGCCCAGGAGACGTCGGCGAAATGCATCGTTTATAAGCTTTTCCAATTTGATATATATATATATATATATATATATATATATATATATGTATGTGTGTGTGTGTGTGTGTGTGTGTGTGTGTGTGTGTGTGTGTGTGTGTGTGTTAGCGAGAGATAGGGAGAGAGAGAGTTAGTGGGAGTAAACCACCTGTATACGGACAGAAAATGAATTCAGTAGATATTCAAAATAGAAAGGGCATAAGGCAAGGAAGTGTCTTCTCGCTGGACTTATTTAATCTCTACAACGAGGCTATCCTAAGGAAGCGACAGACCCTGGCAAAAGGTTTTTTCTTTAATTCTTAACAATATAAGATACGCACATGACACTGCGTTGCTGGTAGACACAGAAAGAATATTATAGGACCTCCTAGACAAGGTACTAAAGAAAAGTGATAAGAAAGGGTCGTTAACTGAAAGACGATGAAAAATGTGACACCGCAATCCGAAAGCGAATTAAATTAGTATTGAATTATGCATTCCAAAAGCTAAACAAAGTACTAAGAAACAAAAAAAATCGTTAGAAACAAAGAAAAGAGTGCTAGATTGCTAATTATGGCAGTGAATGCTGCACAATCAGCCAACAGATGAAGAGAAAACTGGAGGAAATAGAAATGTGGTTCTACAGAAGGATAATGAGAATTCTTTGGACGGATCGATTAAGCAGCGAAAAAGTCTTAAGGAAAATGTTAAAAGAGAATACTTATACTCAGAATCATAGACAGGTTAAATTTCTTGGATACATAATGAGGAAGGGCGAGGCTTGGAAAACTTAACTCCTGGGTGACCACTGTTCCTGTGGATGGACATTATTTGGTCTGCGTCCAGTTCGTCCACATGGGTGACGCCAATCATTGACCTGGGTACATCACTTGTCTTCACTGCATCAAACTATCGCTGCGGTACTCAGCGTCAGTCCATCAGCTATATTCAGAGCCGAAGGGACCAGTGTCACGTCCACGGTCAGCTGATACTCTTTCACGAGCTCCTTGAGAGTGTTCAACCGCCTCCTGATGAGCATTTCGTTTGCCGCCTTGGTGTGCACTCGTGCTCTCCCAGTCAGAGTATTCGATACCCAGTGGTACACGCAAACGGAATCTGTTTTTACGTGTAGCGTCTTGCTCTGCCACTGGAGTGCTAGATTGACGCCTTTCAACACGGCATCCAGCTCGGCCAAGTTGATGTGCTGAGCGTCATCTTTAGGTCGCAACCAGCAAGCATCCTCCAGTATCGTTTCGTGGCTCTCTAACGTTACTCCGGTCGCCAGGGAACTTGCATCGACCCACACATTCAGCCCCCGGCCATCTACGCACCACTCCCCACGGGCCGGATCGTCCCGCTGCACAGAATCCACGGTCTCAGACACCATGCGCTGGAGGAGAGCATCTTTTGTTTCGTCTTCCCAGTCCTTCGTAACTGAACTTGCTCTCCTCTTGAGCATTCCACATGCCACACGGAGCCAACCACACACTGGGAGTTGCCCAACAAGCCCTCCACACGGAGAGAACACATTCCGTCGCGTAACGACACTGGGGGCGTCAGGAACCACGCTTCCTCGTCTCTACCGCAATCTACCTTGTTCCATCGCGACCGCCAATTCTAGTACCCGTTCGACATCCTCCAACCGTTACTGGGTCCTTGCATTCCAACCCAAACTGGGCCAGATGTTCTTTAACGCGGGTCGCGGGAACATCTTCATTGATATAGATGTCGTCAATGTAGGCAGATGCCGCACGACCCACAGCTTCTTCCTGAGCTAGCACCGTGCCGATGATCGCCTTCATGACGATGGGAGCCACGTTTAATCCGAATCATAAACGTGTCGGGCAATATCTTCTCCCATCAATTTTCACGGTCTGGTATGGCCAGAGTGACTCGTGGACACGTATTTGGAGGTACGCTCTCCTGAGATCCAACAAGGACACGTTGGATCCCTTCTGCCGCCATTCGCGCAGTTTAGCTGCACAGACGTCTGCATCGACTGTGAAAGCGTCAACGTGATGGTTGAGCTCCCGGAAGTTCATCACTCGGCGTACTTTTGACTTGTTCTGTTGTAGTACGGCCATCGGGGGAATTATCCCCTTGGGCGGCCCTAGTCTTTCTTCTGGGTACGGTATGAGCCAGCCACTGCTGATCCACGTGCGGAGCTTCTGTTCATAGCCCTCCCTGATCTCTGCTGCTACCGGGTACTCGGAAACCCCATTGTGCAGTCTATCAGGCGCGCGATTCTCCGACCACTTCCATGCCACAGTCCAAGATCGCCTCCGGTGGTCGAAGGTGACAGTGAAGTCGGATTCATCCACAGTAATGGCTGCACATTTGGCTGCTCGCCAATTGTCAATCTGTGCTCGTTTTGTTGGCCCAACAGTAACGCCTCCCAATGCTGTTATGGCATCAATTCTCAATAACAGTTCAAATCCCAGTGATTTACCACGCACCATCAAAACCTCGATCTTGGCAAAACAGCCTTCCTCCGTGGATACAGTTACCACCCCTACGCCGCAACATGGACGGGACATGCCTCCAATGGTCATAACGTCCACCGTCACTCTTTATCCAAAACCGGCACCGATCTGCATCCACAATTCGTCCGTGAACAGCCAGTATCAATCAGCGCTGAGCACAAAGTTCCGCCAACAAGGATGTTTGCCACCGGGAGCGCCGTATTTACATCTTGGTTGGGGAAAAGGCTGGCGCTGATGCCCTGTCCCCTGTAGCGTTTCCGGCGATCTTTTGCTTTGCGGCCTTTGCCGCTACACCTGAAGCATGTCACACTGGTGAGTGTGCCACTCTTGGTGGGAGACGCGCCGACACTACGGGGTGAGCGCATAGCCGAAACTACGTCCTGGCCTTCATCTACGGTAGTTGCCAGCACTCTCGCTCTTGCTAACAACTCCCTTACAGTCACTGCTTCAACGTTCGGTGCCTGTCGGAGTTCGAGGGAGATCACATCAGGGAACCCCATGATGAAGGCTAGCTTGGTGAGCCTTTCCATCTCGGCTCCCTCGAATCCGGCCAATCGAACAAACTGTCTGACTTTATTTGCGTAAACGTCTACACGCTCACCGGTCCACCTGACCATGGTCAGCTTTCCGTATGCCGAAAACGCGTCGTCCGCGAATGCCTGCTTCAGTCTGGCTTCGATTTTATCCACGTCTCCCTGATCTCCCTCCTCCATTTCCATGTAGAGGGCTAGTGCGTCCCTCCTCCAGGTATAATGGTAGCAGGCTAGCCACATCATCCACCTGCTGAAGTCTTGCCACCAGTCTAACACCGGGCAGTCGTGAGATGGACACCTAAATCAGACGCGCCTACTTCAACTGCCTCTTCGTCCGTCCGTCCGTCCGTCAGTCAATTCGTACGTCCAACTCTGTTGCACGAAGTCCGCCAAATGACTCGCTCCTCATTTAAGCCGCTGGCACCTCGCTTTTATGTCCGTCTGACACTGCTGAAATTTGCATGTGTACAGATATAGTCTTGTTTCGGACGAGATCGGCTCGCATAAATTGTGTCTTCGATAGCGGCTATATTTCTTTTCGGCAGTTCGCAGTTGTACAAGAACAAAAGACTTGTTTTGTGCAAGTAACTTCCTGTCAGACATTTGTCATTGTTTTTGTGTTTTGTTTTTGTATACTTTAACTGTTTGATTGTTTCCTGCTTTGGGGGAATACCCTCTCGCTATGGCGGAGGTGTCACAGGAAAAAGAGCCATTAGCCAGTAATTCGACTGCACCATCAGCTTGGGTGCCGGAAAGGTCCAAAAAGGGTCAGAATATTACAGGAGTCTCCGAGAAGAGTATAAGGAATTCATCGTTAAAATGAACTGTTACCCATGCCTTTTGTCATGGAGACAGTGGCAACGAGGACAATCTCCTTGTTGACTGTCGACATCAAGACGATGAAATTCATGGCTGTCAGCAGGGAGGCAATGGAAGAAACCCTAAAATTTTGGCCCGAAGATCTAACGCCTGCTGGGACATCCTGCTGGCAACGGAAGAAGCAGCGAAAGCACTAGCTGGATGCACCCTCACCACTAAAACAATGAGGCTGCAAACAGAGTACATGGACACCTGAAAAACCCGGATTATCGTACATGTCGTGCCCATGTACATTACGGAAGATCATTTGGGGGCTTTCTTTTCGGATTACGGGCCTGTCGATGAGGTATCTGCCATCAAAAGTAAGTCGGGTATTGCCACCAGTGATGTTGAGGTCACGGTGACATTGACCAGGCCAAAGTTCAGCGAGATACCCAATATCATTTCCTGTGGCGACCGAAGCATTTTTGTTGTTGTCGAGGGTCGTCGCCCCTCTTGTTGGGTTTGCGGTGTGTCAAACCAAGAAACCAGTACCGCAGACGAAGCAAGCACCTCTACCAACACCGGAGATTCCCAAGGAGGAAGTAACAAAGAAGGCCCCCGGTAGCGAATGGACTGAAGTAGTGAGGAGGAGAGTGACGGTGTCAACTCCACCTCCCCAGCAGGACGTCCCAGATAAGTGTGCTGCCAAACAGCAGCAGGAGCAGGACGTCCCAGATAAGGGTGCGGCCAAACAGCAGCAGGAGCAGGACGTCCCAGACAAGGAGGCTGCCAAACAGCAGCAGAAGCAGGACGTCCCAGACAAGGAGGCTGCCAAACAGCAGCAGAAGCAGGACGTCCCAGACAAGGAGGCTGCCAAACAACAGCAGAAGAAGGACGTCCCAGACAAGGAGGCTGCCAAACAGCAGCAGAAGCAGGACGTCCCAGACAAGGAGGCTGCCAAACAGCAGCAGAAGCAGGACGTCCCAGACAAGGAGGCTGCCAAACAGCAGCAGAAGCAGGACGTCCCAGACAATGAGGCTGCCAAACAACAGCAGAAGCAGGACGTCCCAGACAAGGAGGCTGCCAAACAACAGCAGAAACAGGTGGTCACAGAAAATGGTGCCGCCAAACAGCAACAGAAGCCGGATGTCCCCAGCAAAGGAGCTGCTAAGCAAAAGGAGAAGCAGCTGAAGCAGCAGCTGCAGCGGGAGCAGCTACAGAAACTGCTGGATCAACAACGCGAGCAACAGCGTGAGCAGCAACGGCAGCCGGTGCAGCAGAAACAGGAGCAGCTGTTGCAGCAACAACAGCAGGCTGGAAAAAAGGTCCAACCTGAACAAGTGGTGGTGAAGTTGTCCCAAGTGGACCTCTTTATGGAGGTGTAGGAAATGCCTCTGCCTCGATCTTTATCCTTAAAGAGAGGAAGAGGTGAGGACGAAGAGGAGGAAGAGGACTTTATTACCAACACTAAGAATGAAAGGAGAGCGGGCCGGAGTAAGTCGGAGAAAGCACAATCCGCACCTTTTTCACCAGCTACAGCTGAAGATCTCCAGCAAGGTAAGACAAGGAGCCACCACTCTTCCCCTATTAGGGCTCCGTCTTCCCCGTCTCCCTCCTCCAAACAATCCAAAGGTAAAAAGAAGAGGCAACTGCCCAAAGGTGACAAGATCTGCATGGTGAACCGTGAGTTCCTTGAGAGGGACCTTTCCTCCCAGAGGAAGGCCCTCTTGAGGCCTCTTTTTAAGTGCACCTGGGTTGATGGGAAGTCAACAGAGGGTCCAAGGAACTTTCCTGGTTATTGCACTGATCAGGAACACCGGGAGAAACCTCAAAGTATGGGACTATTTGGCAGAAGCCAAAGACGCGTTTCCGAAGCTCCGGATGGTACAGACAGAATCACCGGAGCTGAAAAGTTATCTCGGTATTGTGCAGGGAGGGCCCCAGTTCTTCTCCACCCCTCTCTATATAGAGTAATAAAATTAACTTTTCCCACTGACGTTGGCGGTATTGTCACAGAAAGACGAATTACGTCCGATGTAGGT
Source organism: Acanthosepion esculentum (assembly GCA_964036315.1). Taxonomy (NCBI): domain Eukaryota; kingdom Metazoa; phylum Mollusca; class Cephalopoda; order Sepiida; family Sepiidae; genus Acanthosepion; species Acanthosepion esculentum. The sequence goes on from OZ038510.1 coordinate 60,730,606, forward strand.
ACTGGTAGTCTGGGACAATCCATAGGGGCCTTGACCCCCATAGATTTCCGACCAGTCTGTGTTGATGGGAATTAGGCTTAAATTATGTCTAACAAGCTAGCCAGTTTGAATGTAAGGGGCTTGAGGGATCGGAGTAAAGCTGCCCGTCTTCTTCGTGATCTCTTGTCCTTTGGCGTAGATGTAGCTGAGATTCAGGAAACGCACTTTGTTTGCGACGTTGATGCTCGTGTGCTGTCTAGCGACTTTGTTGTCTATTCAGCATACGGGGACCAGCTGGCCAGAAGTGTTTCCTTGTTAGTTAAACGTTCCCTGGATGCGAGGGTGGACCTTGTTCATGTCGACGCGGAGGGCAGGTTGATCGTGGCTGATATTGCCGTAAGCAGTGGTTCGTTTCGGGTCGTTGCGGTTTATGCGCCCAACGACCAGGAGGAGCGTGCCGAGTTTTTCCGTCAGTTCGGGCCGTTCCTGGTTGATTCTTCGCTCTTAGTCTTAATGGGGGACTGGAATGCCGTCCTGGACCCCAAGATAGTAGGGGGCGGGATGCTAGCGGGAAGGCATCCGGCGATTGTAGCCTGGTTGATCTGATTGGCGACTTTGGGCTCGTCGATTGATACCGGGTCGATCATCCGAGGGTGGAGATGTGGATGTGGACGTGGACCAATAGTTGGCCGTCTCTCAGGGTAGCCAGCTACCTGGACAGAATGTTAGTGAGAAGGATCGACCTAGATATACTAAATTGTCCTACATTCCACCGGTTAGACTATTCGAATCACAGACTCATCTGTGCCCGGATGATGTTAGGTGTTAGGCCTAGAATGGCTGGACACTGGAAGTTCAAAATGTCCTTACTGGACAGGCGGGACTTTCAGCAACAGCTGACTAGATTAGTGCAGCGGGAACTAGTTGGAGCTGTTATTGGGAGTAGATGGTGGGTAAGCTTAAGGATAAGATTAGGTCCTTCACCACTGAATACAGCCAACGACTCGCTTTAGATAAGGCTAAAAAGGTGAAGGCTATAGAGGATAGTGTGTCCAGGGCGGTGGCTGGGGGAGGATTCCCTAGAGATAGCCGTAGCTAAGCAGGCCCTGGAGCGTGAGGCTAGCAAGTGCTATCAGGGTCAGGTTGTTAGAAACAGGTTAAACAAGATGTCTAACAAAGCTGTGAACATCGGCGCAGAATTGCGCAAGGAAGAGATCCGTCGAGGTTCCGATCGATACACTCGCGAGGTCATTACCCCGGAGGGGCGCTCTCTGAGGTCGACCGAGGACATGGGCGAGGCGTTTCGGCGGCATTTCGAAAACCGTTTTACCAAGGAGCCTGGGCTCAGTGGCGACGAGTTTCGCAGCTCTTGAGCTGACTTTCCTCGGCTTTCGCCGACTGAAGCGGCTAGCTGCGAGGGTGAGAACACGGACGGCGAAGTCTACTTGGCATTGAAGAAGGTCGGCAGAGGCAAGTCTCCGGAACTTGATGGTCTGCCCTATGAAATGTACTTCGCCGTTTTCCCTGGTAGAGCTCGAGCTAGGGTTTCTGCGTACGCCGATGAAGTATCCATCTTTGTGTCGTGCCGCAGCGACATTAAGGTGGTGCAGAAGGCGCTTGAACGGTACGAGAAAGTGACGGGGCCAAGATTAATCGCAACAGGTCTTCCGGCTTGCAGTTAGGTTCCTGGAAGGAGGTCGCGCTTCCGGGGCCCTTCGGCTGGACGGATAGACCTGTCCGCATCCTTGGGGTGTGGTTCGGGCCCGGACTCCGGCTGAAGAAGAATTGGTCAGAAGTACAGGCAAAGGTCGGAGCGTCGGTTCGGACTTGGCTTCGAAGGTTGTTGTCTTTAACGGTTAGGGCTGAGGCGTGTGCCACTTACGTCTTGCCCCTTAGCCTTTACCGCTTGGCTGTACTTCCTCTTTGCAGGAGACGCATGGAGGCGATCGAGCGCTTGTTGACCGACCTCTTGTTGGGTGGTCGCAAGAATTGGGACCGCAAAGAAGCCTGTTCTCAGCGTCCGTGTCATAGGGGGCTGGGATTGCCAAACCTGGCGAGTCATCGCCATGCCTCGAAGTTGGCTTTCCTACGCCGCGTTTTGATGGAGGACTCGATTTTGGCGCCGAGTGTTAGGGATGCTTTCCCTAGCCTTACCATCACTCCCTCCATTTCTTGGGGTAAGCGCCGTCGCGGTCGTGGAAGGTTGTCGAGTTTCCTCAGCGAGTGTCGGTCGGCCTTGAAGGTAATTCCTCGGTCCAGTGAGCTTTCTCAGACTCGGAGACTATTGTATCATGAATTAGTGGAGGGGGTCGCGAAGGATCCTCTGTGTGACCGGCTCGGCTTGTCGGCATCGGAGTTGCGCTCTTTTTGGTCTTGGGTGCCAGCGGTGGATTATCTCAACAACGCTGAGTTTTCGCTTAGCTGGCGATTGATTCGGAACGTGCTACCTCTCAATGACGTTCTCTTCAGATGGGGCGAGGGAGATCTGCCAGATTGTCATGGGTATGACCTTGGTTTAGAAGAAAAGGCATCGCACGCCTTCTACCATTGTCCTCAGGTGCGCCCTTTCCGAGGTTATGTCGGCGAGTTGACGGCTCGTATCGCTTCCGATCAGCTCGTGTCCATTGATCTCACGTACGCGTGTGACAATGTGTCGCCCCCGTACTCCGGGGTAAAACGGATGGTGTTTTTCACGTTGCTAGCCGTGGCAAGAATGGTGGTGTGGAAGTCGCGAGAGGACGGAATCTGGCGAAACGATCGTTTTTCGTATCAGGATCTTATTTTTTTTCTTTAAGCATCAGCTTAAGGTGAAAACCAGATCTGATCAAAAGCGTTTGATTTCGACAGATTTCAATGAGAGGTGGGTGACTGAGGCGAGCCTGGTTCGCGTGGACGGGGCTAGCCTTGATTTTCTTTTTTAAGTCCCCTTAACGCAACGGAGCAGTTTCCTATTGACCCCCCCCTTGTTAAGTTAGACACTATTTTGTGTTCCTAGTTAATGTGAATAAGTGTTGTTCCTGGCCCGTTCCTGGCTATTTCTTTTGTTATGATTCAGGTCAAGATTCCCAACCTCCCCTTTTTTTCTGTCCCTTTATTTTTCATCTCGGCTTAGTCAGCCTTTGAATTTCCCATTCCGTCTTTTGTTTTTTTCCCTCCCCATTCTATTAGTGAGTTTGCTTCTTGATTCTATCTCTCGATAGAATACAGCGGTCGCTCTTATTATTTTGACGGGTGAACGGTTCCTACTAACATTGTTTTGTCTTTATTTGTGTTTGGTTGACAGTTTGAGTTTCTTTTATGGGTTTTATGGTGAATGTGTAATTGTAATGAATGAATGAGTCATGATTGTGGTTAACTCGGAATAGGATAGTTATTGAATGACCAACCTTCTCCCCACTACCCAACTTCGGCCATGTGTCACAATTTTGTATTTTTTACAAAATAAATAATTACTCTGCAAACAAGACACGTTCGCACTCGTTTTGAACTCCGAGGTAAGTCATGTCTTTCGTCACAAGCATGGCACGTGAAACTAGAAGACTCTATCCCGGTGGACGTAATAAAGTTCATTTCATAATATATGATGTTATATATATATATATATATATATATATATATATATATATATATATATATAAAGACATTTATATTATGTTTAACGTTCTTTTTATAGATACATGTATTTAAGCAAATGCTCTGTTTTATAATAAACAGTATTAAATAACATTTCCGGCCTGAATGTCCGAGAAATTTTCATAGAAAATTTTCGCTCTCCGACAGGAATCGAACCTGTATCCTATACGGAACCATCATTTCGCGTGATGTGCCTTAACCTTTCGGCCACAGAGCAGCGTCTGGTTAGCAAGGTCGATTTTACTATCTTTAAACTTAAATCTTCCATGAATCTCTTCTATTCATATCTGCTCTAGCGTATCAAATGTAAACAAATGACGTCATATATTTTTCATGGAAGATTTAAGTTTAAAGATAGTAAAATCGACCTTGCTAACCAGACGCTGCTCTGTGGCCGAAAGGTTAAGGCACATCACGCGAAATGATGGTTCCGTATAGGATACAGGTTCGATTCCTGTCGGAGAGCGAAAATTTTCTATGAAAATTTCTCGGACATTCAGGCCGGTAAATGTTATTTAATACTGTTTATTATAAAACAGAGCATTTGCTTAAATACATGTATCTATAAAAAGAACGTTAAACATAATATAAGTGTCTTTAATAAATTGTCGGGCTATGTCCAATTCAAAAATATATATATATTACAGTTCAAAATCTTGAGGCATAGAATGAACTTGATAGAAGAGTGAAAAACAAAAATGAATCATTGAAAAAAGAATGGAATCAATTATCAAACTTATACTTTGAGAAACTTTTGCAACGAATGCCAAAAAATTTGTGCTTCAGTAATCAAGGCTAAAGGAGGATATTATGATGAGAGCAAAATTTAATGGTAAAATGCTTTTTATCTTTTTGTCACAATAAAAGTTCTAATAAAAAAATCATGTCTCACATATTTTAACCATGTATAATAATTTTTTCTTATTTAAAGTACTGACGACTACTTTTGGAGCCAATTTTAATAAATTACCAAGGGTGGTCTCAAAACTTTAAACTATATATATATATATATATATATATATATATATATATATATATATCCGATGCGATGAGAACGAAAGTAATATATAAATTCCAACGTTCACAGCATTAATCCAAAACAGGGCTCGATACCGATAGTAGAGCGATAATTATTTATTTATTTTAATTTTATCATATAGACAAAAACATTTTACTCACTACAAAGATGCAACTTGGTTTCAGTGCATTTCAACTTTTTCAATTTTCACCTGTCGAAGTGCAGTTGAAATGCACTGAAACCAAGTTGCATCTTTGTAGTGAGTAAAATGTTTTTGTCTATATGATAAAATTATAATAAATGATATATATATATATATATATCCGTGGCCCTAGACATCTCCAAAGCGTTTGAGTTTGGCATGCCAACCTTCTTCGCAAGCTCCAGAGTTATGGTATCACAGGTCGATTGTTTGACCTAATACAATAATTCCTGTCAAACCGTGAATTGAAGGTCGTTCTCAATGGATTCATCTCCAGCTCCTATCTCACTAACGCAGGTGTTCCTCAAGGCTCCATCCTAGGCCCTACTCTGTTCCTGATATTCATAAACGACCTTCCTGACGCCATAGACTCCCAAGTCGGCATCTATGCTGACGACACCACAATTTACTCCTGCCTCAAACACAAATCTAGTGATGCTGACAAAGTTAACCAGGCAGTTCAAATAGAAAAGGACCTCCAATCGGTTGTGAACTTGGGCAAGAAATGGATGGTTAACTTTAATGCCTCTAAAACAAAACTGCTCTCTATTAACCACCACAAGGATCCATCCCTGCATCCCATGAGAATGTCTGAAGACCAACTTCTCGAGAGCTCCTCTCTGCGGCTGCTCGGTCTCACGCTGTCCGCTGATCTGAGATGGAACAAATACATCGAGTCAATTGCATCATCCACCGCAAGGAAAGTTGGTTCCCTGTGCCGACCAGGAAATTTTTCTCCCCGGAATCGATCCTCCAAATCTATAAATCGACCATTCGCCCTTGCATGGAGTATTGCTGCCATATATGGTCTGGAGCCCCTACTGTTTGCTTCAGGGTTCTTGATAAGATCCAGAGACGTATATGCAATGTAATTGGCCCTAATCTGTCATCTCGTCTGCAGTCGCTCTCTCACAGACGC
>OZ038510.1:60746356-60768856 GCA_964036315.1 Acanthosepion esculentum
TTTTTTCTTCTTTTTACATCTCCAGGTTTTACTTTGAGAAACAGCATGGTTCTCAACTGTCTATATCTCTGAAATGAGGTATTATGATTATTTATATTATTTGGACTGTTATCCTCCTCTTCATTACCATATTCACAACGTTTCAGCCGTTGTACGCTCCGGCCTTCTTCAGGTGATTGGAATTTCGAATCGAATCCTTTATTTTATCCACCGGGTTAGATTGTTCTAGTTCCACGTACCATACTTCTACCGGATGTCTCAGTTATTTTCCTTTAACTTAACTCTCCAAGATTTTTGGTTCACCGCTGCTGTAGCCTGGTACTGAATTCACAACACTTTGGTTCTAGTCACTGGGTCTAACCAATGTCTTTATCCACTGCGGAAAAAGAAGCTGAAATAACATAAAGACAGGGGCATCCGGAAGAGACATGACACGTAGAAATAGAATAATCTACCCGCGGTGGACGAAATAAAGGGTTCGTTTCGAAATATTCCAATCACCTGAAAAAAGCCGAAACATACAACGGCCGAAACGTTGTGAATATGGCAATGAGTATCAAGTTCGAATAACGTAAATAAGCATAGTTCTGGGTATGACGATAAACTACATCCAGAAGCAAGGCCCCTAATTTTTCGATAACAAAATCTGTATGTTTTTAAGTGCTGAAATGTATATTCGTTTATATATTTTTCAATGCCAAAATCTATATCTACATATGTATTTTCGATGCTACAAACTATGTTTGTATATATATATATATATATATATATATATATATATATATATATTTCGATAATACAATCTATATTTATCTATATATTTTTCGTTGCTAAAATCTATATTTTTTCTACATATTTTCGTTGCTAAAATCTATATTTTTTCTACATATTTTTCGTTATATAGCAACTCGGCACTCTTTTCTTTGTTTCTGGTGGAATTTTCGTGTTTCTTAATACTTTGATTTTTTTTTTTTTTTTAAGTACTTTTCTCTATTCCAATGCGGCTTGGGATTTCACTACATTTTCGATATATATATATATATATATATATATATATATATATATATATATATATATATTGTGTGTATTATCGATATATATATATATATATATATATATATATATATATATATATATATATATATATATATATGGTAAGGATAATTCCAAGGAGGATATTAATCCCGATAGAGCTCAATGTAAACTACAGAGCATAATAATAATAATAAAGAAGAAAACCTTAACGGTTCATTTCGTTTATAATTTAATTCGTGAATATCACTATGTATTCATCTCTGCAGACTGATATGACTAGATTTACAGGGGGAATGGAAACCAAGAAAAGAAAAGTAAAGAAGGGAGGAAGAAGGAAAGGGACAGATGGTCATGGTCTTTTCAGAAAGTGATAAAGAGGTGTACGGATAGTAGTAATAACCCGTTGTACTAAGTTCCACATTTAAAGAAAATAAATTCTTGGCCGGGTCAGTGTGTTTTAGGCTTACTACTGTCCATTCCTCTCTTCTTCTTTTTCCTTTCTTTACCCTCTCCCTGTTTCACTTTTTATAAAGAGGAAGAATGAAAGGAACAGATGGTTAAGAACTTAACCATCTGTTAAAGATGGTTAAGAACTTAACCATCTGTTCCATTCCTTCTTCCTCTCCTCCTTTATTTTCTTCTCTTTTGCTTTCCCTTCCCCCTGTCAATCTAGTATATAAGTACGGGGAAATTGTCTCCATTTACTAAAAGAATTTCGGTCTGAAGAGATGAATACATAGTGATATTCACGAAATAAATTTTAACCGAAATCAGCAAAAACTCTTTTATATAAGCTTAAGAAAGCTGAAAATATCGGAGATTTTATAAAAAGCGAAAGTACACAAACATTGTAAAATTTATATTCAATTTTTCCCCCGGAAACCAGAAATTATTTGCCGTTTCCATATAAGGAAATATTTGACATCCACTGACTGATCAGCCAGTTTTACTCTCCCTTGAAATTTATAAAATCTTTCACTTAAAATAATTTCCTCTTTCCAGTATTGACAGGGGGTTTCCTTCCTAACTTTTTAGTTGAAGTAATGTGGAATGTCAACATCTTGAATATGTCATTATTTTCTCTTTATGTTACAAGTGCTATCCACTTTAGTTGTTGCCGCTGTTAGAAGTCCTCAAGTGATGTGATTTCTGCTATTTGGCACAGTTATTTGTTTGTGATTCTGTAGTGTCTGTTCACAATGTTCAAAGCAGGATATTTGTCAAGACCAGAGGAAAATTGCCGAAAGTCCAGAAGATTATTTTAAAAATAAAACAAATCACTAGTTTACAAAAAAAATAATGTAAGCAAAAAATATGTGTTCTAACCTAATTTGGGAGTGCACTTATTTCAGATACGTTATCTATTTTCACTCATCGTGTCTAATTTTCTAGATATACATGTACATACATGTCGATATTTAGGCGTGAACACAAAAGATCAAATTGTTCTGCAATAAACTGCCTAAATAGATTTTTAATTTGTGAGTACTAAATTCAAATTGATACTTTGTCAAACTGATGACGGGTAAAATGTCTTCTTTAGATAATGAAATGTTCAATGCCTCGAAAACCAAACTGGTGACCTTCTATCATTGCTGAGCGGATCGAGACTCAAATCTAGACTTCAAGTGCTACTTGTACATGCGATCCATTGTTATAAATTCTGGGAAAATGGTCGGTTCCTTGCACCGCCCCAATAAGTACCTGAATCCTCTTGGCATCTTCTACCTTTATAAGAGCCAGATCAGGCCCAAAATGGAGTACTGTTGCCATATAAGTTCCTGACTACTCATGCTATCCTCTGTCTTTATAAGAGCCAGATCAGGCCCAAAATGGAGTACTGTTGCCATATAAGTACTTGACTCCTCATGCTATCCTCTATCTTTATAAGAGCCAGATCAGGCCCAAAATGGAGTACTGTTGCCATATAAGTACTTGACTCCTCATGGTATCCTCTATCTTTATTAGAGCCAGATCAGGCCCCAAATGGAGTACTGTTGCCATATAAGTACCTGACTCCTCATGCTATCCTCTATCTTTATAAGAGCCAGATCAGGCCCCAAATGGAGTACTGTTGCCATATAAGTACTTGACTCCTCATGGTATCCTCTATCTTTATTAGAGCCAGATCAGGCCCCAAATGGAGTACTGTTGCCATATAAGTACCTGACTCCTCATGCTATCCTCTATCTTTATAAGAGCCAGATCAGGCCCAAAATGGAGTACTGTTGCCATATAAGTACTTGACTCCTCATGGTATCCTCTATCTTTATTAGAGCCAGATCAGGCCCCAAATGGAGTACTGTTGCCATATAAGTACCTGACTCCTCATGCTATCCTCTATCTTTATAAGAGCCAGATCAGGCCCCAAATGGAGTACTGTTGCCATATAAGTACTTGACTCCTCATGGTATCCTCTATCTTTATTAGAGCCAGATCAGGCCCCAAATGGAGTACTGTTGCCATATAAGTACCTGACTCCTCATGCTATCCTCTATCTTTATAAGAGCCAGATCAGGCCCAAAATGGAGTACTATTGCCATATAAGTACTTGAGTCCTCATGCTATCCTCTATCTTTATTAGAGCCAGATCAGGCCCAAAATGGAGTACTGTTGCCATATAAGTACTTGACTCCTCATGCTATCCTCTATCTTTATAAGAGCCAGATCAGGCCCAAAATGGAGTACTGTTGCCATATAAGTACCTGACTCCTCATGGTATCCTCTATCTTTATTAGAGCCAGATCAGGCCCCAAATGGAGTACTGTTGCCATATAAGTACTTGACTCCTCATGCTATCCTCTATCTTTATTAGAGCCAGATCAGGCCCAAAATGGAGTACTGTTGCCATATAAGTACCTGACTCCTCATGCTATCCTCTATCTTTATTAGAGCCAGATCAGGCCCCAAATGGAGTACTGTTGCCATATAAGTACTTGACTCCTCATGCTATCCTCTATCTTTATAAGAGCCAGATCAGGCCCAAAATGGAGTACTGTTGCCATATAAGTACCTGACTCCTCGTGGTATCCTCTATCTTTATTAGAGCCAGATCAGGCCCCAAATGGAGTACTGTTGCCATATAAGTACCTGACTCCTCATGGTATCCTCTATCTTTATAAGAGCCAGATCAGGCCCCAAATGGAGTACTGTTGCCATATAAGTACTTGACTCCTCATGCTATCCTCTATCTTTATAAGAGCCAGATCAGGCCCCAAATGGAGTACTGTTGCCATATAAGTACTTGACTCCTCATGCTATCCTCTATCTTTATTAGAGCCAGATCAGGCCCCAAATGGTTTACTGTTGCCATATAAGTACTTGACTCCTCATGCTATCCTCTATCTTTATAAGAGCCAGATCAGGCCCCAAATGGTTTACTGTTGCCATATAAGTACTTGACTCCTCATGCTATCCTCTATCTTTATAAGAGCCAGATCAGGCCCCAAATGGTTTACTGTTGCCATATAAGTACTTGACTCCTCATGCTATCCTCTATCTTTATTAGAGCCAGATCAGGCCCAAAATGGAGTACTGTTGCCATATAAGTACCTGACTCCTCATGGTATCCTCTATCTTTATTAGAGCCAGATCAGGCCCCAAATGGAGTACTATTGCCATATAAGTACCTGACTCCTCATGGTATCCTCTATCTTTATAAGAGCCAGATCAGGCGCAAAATGGAGTACTGTTGCCATATAAGTACTTGACTCCTCATGCTATTCTCTATCTTTATAAGAGCCAGATCAGGCCCAAAATGGAGTACTGTTGCCATATAAGTACCTGACTCCTCATGGTATCCTCTATCTTTATTAGAGCCAGATCAGGCCCCAAATGGAGTACTGTTGCCATATAAGTACTTGACTCCTCATGCTATCCTCTATCTTTATTAGAGCCAGATCAGGCCCAAAATGGAGTACTGTTGCCATATAAGTACCTGACTCCTCATGGTATCCTCTATCTTTATTAGAGCCAGATCAGGCCCCAAATGGAGTACTGTTGCCATATAAGTACTTGACTCCTCATGCTTTCCTCTATCTTTATAAGAGCCAGATCAGGCCCAGAATGGAGTACTGTTGCCATATAAGTACCTGACTCCTCATGGTATCCTCTATCTTTATTAGAGCCAGATCAGGCCCCAAATGGAGTACTATTGCCATATAAGTACCTGACTCCTCATGGTATCCTCTATCTTTATAAGAGCCAGATCAGGCGCAAAATGGAGTACTGTTGCCATATAAGTACTTGACTCCTCATGCTATCCTCTATCTTTATAAGAGCCAGATCAGGCCCAAAATGGAGTACTGTTGCCATATAAGTACCTGACTCCTCATGGTATCCTCTATCTTTATTAGAGCCAGATCAGGCCCCAAATGGAGTACTGTTGCCATATAAGTACTTGACTCCTCATGCTATCCTCTATCTTTATTAGAGCCAGATCAGGCCCAAAATGGAGTACTGTTGCCATATAAGTACCTGACTCCTCATGGTATCCTCTATCTTTATTAGAGCCAGATCAGGCCCCAAATGGAGTACTGTTGCCATATAAGTACTTGACTCCTCATGCTTTCCTCTATCTTTATAAGAGCCAGATCAGGCCCAGAATGGAGTACTGTTGCCATATAAGTACCTGACTCCTCATGGTATCCTCTATCTTTATTAGAGCCAGATCAGGCCCCAAATGGAGTACTGTTGCCATATAAGTACTTGACTCCTCATGCTATCCTCTATCTTTATTAGAGCCAGATCAGGCCCAAAATGGAGTACTGTTGCCATATAAGTACCTGACTCCTCATGGTATCCTCTATCTTTATTAGAGCCAGATCAGGCCCCAAATGGAGTACTGTTGCCATATAAGTACCTGACTCCTCATGCTTTCCTCTATCTTTATAAGAGCCAGATCAGGCCCAGAATGGAGTACTGTTGCCATATAAGTACCTGACTCCTCATGGTATCCTCTATCTTTATTAGAGCCAGATCAGGCCCCAAATGGAGTACTGTTGCCATATAAGTACTTGACTCCTCATGCTATCCTCTATCTTTATTAGAGCCAGATCAGGCCCCAAATGGAGTACTGTTGCCATATAAGTACTTGACTCCTCATGCTTTCCTCTATCTTTATAAGAGCCAGATCAGGCCCAGAATGGAGTACTGTTGCCATATAAGTACCTGACTCCTCATGGTATCCTCTATCTTTATTAGAGCCAGATCAGGCCCCAAATGGAGTACTGTTGCCATATAAGTACTTGACTCCTCATGCTATCCTCTATCTTTATTAGAGCCAGATCAGGCCCAAAATGGAGTACTGTTGCCATATAAGTACCTGACTCCTCATGGTATCCTCTATCTTTATTAGAGCCAGATCAGGCCCCAAATGGAGTACTGTTGCCATATAAGTACTTGACTCCTCATGCTTTCCTCTATCTTTATAAGAGCCAGATCAGGCCCAGAATGGAGTACTGTTGCCATATAAGTACCTGACTCCTCATGGTATCCTCTATCTTTATAAGAGCCAGATCAGGCCCCAAATGGAGTACTGTTGCCATATAAGTACTTGACTCCTCATGCTATCCTCTATCTTTATAAGAGCCAGATCAGGCCCCAAATGGAGTACTGTTGCCATATAAGTACCTGACTCCTCGTGGTATCCTCTATCTTTATTAGAGCCAGATCAGGCCCCAAATGGAGTACTGTTGCCATATAAGTACCTGACTCCTCATGGTATCCTCTATCTTTATAAGAGCCAGATCAGGCCCCAAATGGAGTACTGTTGCCATATAAGTACTTGACTCCTCATGCTATCCTCTATCTTTATAAGAGCCAGATCAGGCCCAAAATGGAGTAATGTTGCCATATAAGTACTTGACTCCTCTTGGTATCCTCTATCTTTATTAGAGCCAGATCAGGCCCCAAATGGAGTACTGTTGCCATATAAGTACTTGACTCCTCATGCTATCCTCTATCTTTATAAGAGCCAGATCAGGCCCAAAATGGAGTACTGTTGCCATATTTGGACAGGAGCCGCCGAGTTTTTAATTTCCAGTCTTGATAGAGTTCTAAGGTGTCTCCGCGTCCTTGTGGATTATGAATTATTTCCCACCCTACAACCCATTTCCAACAGATGAAACATCACAGGCCTCTCGTTACTCTATCGGTACTTCCATGGAAAGTGTTCAGACGAACAATGTTCCTTCGTACCACCTGTTCTGACCTTCACGGCTAAGACCCACCATGCTACACACATGGTAGCGAATCACCCTCATTCCCTTCGTATTCCATTGGTGAGATGTACGTTCCACTCGAACGGCTTCTTCCCACGAACCGCTGCCTTATAGAAAATGATTCCCAAGAAGATGCATCCCCGATCACAACAATCTTAATCTGTTCATGTCTAGGGTTAACCGTTATCTTCCCTGCATATCCCCGTAAACTATGTCTCTTACCGTCTACTATGAGTGAACGTTGGGCCTTGTACAAGTTAGACATAAAAACATAATAAAACATGTCCTAATTTTATATATATATTTATTATTGACAATTCATGTTACTATATAAAGGATGTTCCAATAACTTGAACGGATATTAAATGTGAATTAAGTGTAAGCGCCTAATGAGTTTTTTCTTTTTCTTTCACATTCAACAACTTAATTCTTTGTCATTTTCAACCATGGAAACATTAATAATCAAACATCGTGTTAAAATTATCGAAGCCTATTACGAAAATGGACGTTCAAACAGAATCTGAATGAGAAGTTCCCAGGTCGCATCATCTCTCGAAACAGCGAAGTTAATTGGCCACCACGATCGTGCGACCTGACGCCTTTTGATTTCTTCTTTTGGGGTCATCTCAAAAGTGAGATCTATGCTAACAAGCCAACAACAATTCAACAGCTGAAGGATGAGATAATGAGGCATATTGGTGAGATCTATTAGCAACTATACAGAGACGTCATCAAATATTTTGACCATCAAGTAGAGGTGTACCGCCGAAGCCTTGGCGGATATTTGGGCGATATCATTTTTCACACATAATTGCCATGACTTAAATAACATGATCCAATAGAGAAATAAATAAATTTTCAGCAATAACACTAATTTATTTACTGCCGACTTTGATCCGTCTTAATGAAACACCCTATATATGATCAATGCTTATTTTATTTTAAAGATTTTTTGTGAGCAGTTACATATCAATAAAATGGTGTTAGGTACTTCAATACACCGAGGATGCATGAACAAGATAAATTCATTCTGTTATATAATCAAGAATTTCACGACAGTTGCACAACTCCGACCAATTACTCCCTTCCTGAGAACTGCTTACTATCCCTATTTTGACTGTAAAATTAGAGATCATGAATCACAAAGCCATGCAGATGATTGTTGGTTTTATAATATAAATATAACTGGTTACAATGTTTCGCCCAGAAAAAAAATCATATATCCTAACCTTTCCTCAGCTATACGACCTTCTGTCCACTCAGACGTCCTCCCTATATCTAGATCCCCAGCAGATAAGGATTTTCTTCGTTCATTCATCCGATGAGGAAATACCCCTAGAGGGCGATCCTGCCAAATCGGTCCCTTCAAATGACCTATAATATGTTTATTTCATACACTATTAAAAAGGGCATATTACAGAGAGAGAGAAAAAAAACATGTTATAGATACAGAGCACTGACAGAACTTAATAATACCATTATTTGTATAATACAATATATCACGAATCCCGTAAATCTTTCGAGTCATGGGGGCACCATATGACAGTTGCCGCAGTAAAAGGGGTGCGTCATGGGCAAGAAAGCTTAACGAGTTGGTTTGAATTCAAAGTTTTACTTCTCCGAGAACCTAGTATCCTGCTATTTACTCATAGCTGAGGAGTGAAAAGATAGATTCATATCTTCCCCAAGAGTATTAACACGTTGGTGAATGTAATGAATTCGACTGGAATTCGAACTCAGCTCACCGATTCCCCAAGCCGAGGCGCAATCCATTACGCTATCGTATCTCTTAATATAATATATACACATCACAAATAAGCAGTGTTTTTTGGACGCTCATCACCCACCCCGGGATGTCACACATGAGCATCCAGCATCTACTACCTTCCTTATATTCAGTTATGTGCAAATAAACTTGGGAAAACTATAAATCCACCCCCAGATATAAGTTAATTAGTATAACTAAACCATTATTATCTCCCCAAAAAATTACAATCTAAAAACAAAATTTCTGACTTTAAATAACATGCAAAGGGTAGAAAATGAATCAGTCTGCACTGTCTTGGTCCTCTTAAAAGAAAAACTGTAAAGTCACTATAAAAACTTAATAAAACCACTAAAAATATTATTAGACGATCGTATAAAAGAAGAATTGTTATATATATATATAATATTTTTAGTGTTTTTATTAAGTTTTTATAGTGACTTTACTATATATATATATATATATATATATATATATATATATATATATATATATATATATATATATATATATATATATATATATATATATATATATATATATATATATATATATATATATATATAGAGAGAGAGAGAGAGAGAGAGAGAGAGAGAGAGAGAGAGAGAGAGAGAGGCAGGCACAGTGGAGAAATGGATAGCGGATTGGATTGAGGAATCGGAGAGCCGAGTTCGAATTCCAGTCGAATCCATTACATTCACTTACGTGCTAATACCCTTGGGAAAGGTGTGAATCCTCTTCTTCTCCCTCCAACTATGGCTAAACTGCAGGACAGACTGGGTCTAGAAGAAGGACATCTCTGAATCCAAAATCTGCCGAGGGTCGTTTGGGGACCTTGTGGCACTCAGTGCACCAAGTCTCTGTATTCGTCCCTTCAAAAAAGTGTGGATATTCCTGCACGAAACCTTCACTACTATAATCAAATCTCATGTGCTGGCGTCGGGCACTCAGTTTCTAGGAACTGATCTGCTTGACCTTCATGCGTCAAATTCGACGTGAGAGTCGATGATATATATATATATATATATATATATATATATATATATATATATATATATATATATATATATATATATATATATATATATAAAAGCCACGGCTCATCTGTGGAATAGCGATTGTAGACTGATATGTCATCTAGTCTATAATCACTATCCCACATACGTGCTGTGGCTTCCCTCTGTCTCTTCTACAAATATTTTCAAGGCAACTGTTCCGACGAACTACTTTCGCTGGTTCCCAGACTGCATGAATTTAAGCATTCTACCAAGCTGGCATCTCGGTCCCACCCTTTCACTGTCAAAACGGTTAAATGTAACCGTCTCTTCTACTCAAACAGTTTCTTCTCTCACACTTCCCGTCTGTGGGACTCCATTCCCCTTACTTGACTATAACCTTAAAATATTCAAATGTAATGTCAATCGACATCTAATACCCTGAGCTTGTTCCCCGACCTTCTCTGTATCCTTTCCCCAAACACACCTCTTTACTCTTGTTCTCAATCCACTGTAACCCCTTACGTAATAGCGGCAATACTGCCTTGCTTGGGGTGAATTGCTTTAAAAAAAACAATAAATAAATAATATATACACCAAGGCAAAAAAGAAAGAAATCCGTAAACCTAATAAGGGAAAAGGCTTTTATATTTCACAATAAATATTTATTTCAGCATAAACTTAATTTAGTAGTTAATATTAATCGCATAGGCCGGACATTATACAGTGAAAATGTCAGATCACAATTCAGTGAAGAGGTTATAGACTTATTGATCAGCTGTTGTCGTATGTCTGCACCTGCACAGGAAACATACATCATACTTTTATTTATATTCTATTTCACATACTAAGTAAACAGGTTGAGCTTAATTACAAGAGTACACATGCCAAGTAAAAATCAGGGTTGCGCCAACTAGTTTGGTTGGTAATCATGGGTGGGTTGTGTAGAAGGGTAGTGGGTCTCAGTTAACGCGTTGACAGCAAAAGGGGCGTCTCATTGAACGCGTTCACAAACAAAGGTGTGTCTCATTTAACACATTAGCAGTCAAAAGTGAGTTTAATTTAACACGTTCACGGGCATTTATGTATTCACCAATATAATTAAGTGAAAACGATATATATATATATATATATATATATATATATATATATATATATATATATATATATATGATAAATCCACGAAATTTTCTTATTTCGTGGATTGATAACTTTTCAAAATTCAAATAAAATTCTCACTTGATTGATTTGAACAAGAACACTAGCGTCGCGGCATCGCACGCCTCAAAACATATATTTAACTGTCAATAAATAGCATAATTAAAAAAAAAAGACATCTTTCGGTCTACACATATTTCGTCCTAGTGTTTGCATATGTATTTAAAAATTGCGCCCTGAAGATGACAATTTGAAATTGTCGAAAGTATTTGGTATGTTACTTCCATGTGACAACAACTCGAATATAAGGATCTTATTATTCAAGGAATTAATAGTAAGTTCATGTCTCATTAAGTCTTGTTAGCGAAGTGATTTTGCCATTAATCACATTAACATTGCTATTTAATTCTTTGTATAGATTGTTTCCTTATTATATAAAATATAAACTGCACGCTCTATATATATATATATATATATATATATATATATATATATATATATATATATATATTGATTAAAAAATAACAGGAAGAGAATATTGGTGCTACTATATTATGATATCTACCGTCTATTTTCTACTATACTATGGTATCTACTATTCATTTTTTACTATGGTAGGAGTTAGGGTTAAGGTTAGGATTTAGGGTTAGGGTTATGCTTAAGGTTAGAAGTTAGGGTTAGGGTTAACAGTGAACTGGTTATGTATTAAAAATCACTAACAATTATTTATGTAATTTTTTTTTAAATCAGCAGATAGTGATTTTAATGTTTGTAAACTGATTTGATGTCACTTAAAAAAAACGTAAATAGGTCATCGTTTTTCTTAAGCATTTTCCAGCAGTAATGCGTGCACCGTCCTTCACGGTAGGTTGCAAATGCCTTGGTAGATATCATACTATAGTAGTACCAAAATATTTTTATGCCAATGTGTTCTTTGAGAAATTAATTATTTTCCACCCTACAACCCCTTTCCCTTAGGCGAAAAGTTGCAAAGCCTCTCGCTGCTGTATCGCATGGAAAATTTTCAGACGAACTACATTATTTAGTTCGACAAATTCTAATCTTCACACAAATGACTCGACATGGCACGCACATTGTAGCGAACCACCTTCATTCCCTTCGTATTCCAGAGATGAGATGTAAGTTTGAAATGTAAGTTTACCGTTGAAGGATTTCCTCAAGGAGCGAAACCCGCTTCTTCCTGCTTATCTTTCTTTTATGATTCTTTTCTTTGCGGGTGTATTTATTTATATCTGAATTTTTATATATATGTATTATTTATTTTAACCACTTCACTCCCAGCAAGGGTAGAATGCCACTAAAACGCCGGGGATTACTGAGGGTGAGAAGAGTTAGTGAGGAGGAAGGAAAATAAAAGAACAGAATTTAGGAAAACAGTAGATATCGATTGAGGTTGAATTTAAATTTTTGACGATCGCCAGTGACAGGGGTGCAAGAAACAGAAAGAGATTTCCACAGGCGAGAAGTGCGAAAACAGAAACTATGAGAATAGAACTTAGTGTTACATGTAGCTCTTTTAACAGTAAAACGATGAGACATAGTTACTAATCAAGTAGTACGCTTCAAGTCAAGGTACCAAGGAGGAAAGCTCATTAGAACTATTAACATCAAAATATTTATAGAAAAGATATAGAGAATCCACATCACGGCGGTGGGAAAGTGATTGAAGTCAAGATGCCAGGTTAGGATAGATAATATTGCAGACTCTTTGGATTTTCTTTGGAGATATATAACAGGAACACAAGACCATACATGGCAGCGATATTCTATGCACGAATGAATAGTAGATTTATAAATTTGCAAAATGGATTATATATATATATATATATATATATATATATATATATATATATATATATATATATATATATTGTAGGAATTCTCTTTTCGTTGAATTACAAAATTCAGAGTTTCGGGATTCGATATAAAAATGTTGCAATGAAATGCCCCACATTCCCTATCGCCTATGTTGACTGTCTATATCAGTAGCTTATATATAGTGAACACTGGATATACCTGGGAGCTTGCTTCGGCAATTAGTTGGAGATTCGTCTCCAGCTGTGCTTGTTGAACTCTCTGCCTACGAGCAGAGTGAAACCCAGACGAGGCTATGCCGAAGGGCAGAGTCTCGTCTGAGGTGGTAGACAGCTACCCGACCCCGTTTTTACGGAATTTACGTGGAATTTTTGCCCAAGCCCACTGGCTCGGTTTTAACCACGCATAAAACACGGCCTTGTGCCACATTCTGCCTCGCGGGGCGGTGAGGTAAATAACCTTGCTTCGGCAATTAGTTGGAGATTCGTCTCCAACTGTGCTGGTCGAACTCTCTGCCTTCGGGCAAAGAGGAAACCAAACGAGGCTATGCCGAAGGGTAGAGCCTCATCTGTGGTGGTAGACTGCTACCCGACCACGTTTTTTACAGGGTCTACAGGGAATTTTTGCCCAAGCCTACGGGGTCAGATACCCCACGTTAAATTCGGCCGTGTGCCACATCTGACCGCGTGGGGCGGTTGGCAAATATCCTCAAATAGTTGGAAATTCATCTCCAACTAAGCTAGTCGAACTCTCTACGTTCGGTCGGAGAGGAACCCAGATGAGGCTAGGCCGAAGGGCAGAGTCTCGTCTGGGGTTGTAGACAGCTACCCGACCCCGTGTATATGGGGTCTACGGGGACTTTTTGCCCGAGCCTACGTGCTCGGTTTCACCCCGCATTAAATAACGGCCTTGTGCCACATCCTACTTCGCGGGGTGGGGAGAAATAACCTTGCTTCGGCGGTTAGAGATTAATGTGTGATAGGACGAAGAAGAAATAGTAAACGTGTATCAATCTAACATGTTCCACTTTTTTATTAAAGTTTCATCAGAGTATGGATATGGAGAAAAGCAAGAAATAAATTCTGGTATTTTTACTTTTGTCTCATTTGATTTTCATTGGTCAATGCGACACTAACTAAAGAAAGTACAAAATTCTTTACAGAGAAAGCACTGCTAATAACAATATTACCAACTATAAACACACGTCAAAAATATTATCACCAATTTTTTATTGAATCTATTCTTAAAGAATCTAACATATTTATTTAAAACAAACGGTATGTACATAAAAATCTTCCCAAATCAACATGTGAAAAACCAACAAACATAATGTATACAACACACACACACACATACACACACAAGGGCGCGCTCGCGCACTTGCGAATATACATTAGCATCTGATTCCCACACAGACAAACTCGAATTTTTATATACTTACATACATACAGTAATATTTATGGTTTTCGGGTAAGCTTGGAATCCGTTAATTCCTTGAAACTTCGAATGTGTACGTTGTCTCTCCTTGAATTTGGAACATCACAAATTCTACTAACGTTGGTTTAAACAGTCGAATGCACGTGAAACATGACTGACCAATGAAAATCAAACAACACAAAGGCAAAAATACCATAGTGGTTTTTTTTTTCTTTTTCTCCATATCTCGTTCTCTGATAAAGTTTTAATAAAAGTGAAACATGTTAGAGCAGCTCTTGAACTTTTTTCATTTATGAACCCATTTTTTATGACGAGATTCTTCACAGCCCCAGTATTAACCAACTACACTAAAATTACATCCGGTGTCACTGCACGCATCGCATTTTATTACTGCCACGCTTGCATGGCGCATCGTATTAAATATTGGGCGTTTGGGAAATAACATAGAAACTGAAATTTAACTGTTTGAATTTAATTTTCACGACCCCAGCTTTTCACTTAGTTTAAGAAGCGCTGTGTTAGATTGATAAATGTTTCCTATTTGTTATTTATCTTATTATTCTGTCGGATTCCAATCCATATTTGCTCTCTCTCTCTCTCTCTCTCTCTCTCTCTCTCTCTCTCTCTATATATATATATATATATATATATATATATATATATATATATATATCACTCTCTCTCTTTCTTTTTCTCTCTTTCTCTCTCTCTCTCTCTCTCTCTCTACTGTATCTACGGATTGAGGAATCGGAGATCCGAGTTCGAATTCCAGCCCAATTCATTACATTCACTTACGTGCTAATACCCTTGCGAAAGGTATTAATCCTCTTCTTCTCCCTTCAGCTATGGCTAAATAGCAGGGTAGACCGGTTTATATAGCCTTGGATGGCAACTGATCTAGGAGAAAGACAACTCTAAATTCAAAACCTGCAGAGGTTCGTTTAGGGAACTCGTGGCACGTAGTGCACCAGGTCTCTGTATTCAGCCCCTCAAAAAGTGTGGTTAATTCTTCTGCACAAAGCCTTCACCACAATAATCAAATCATATGTGCTGGTGTCTGGGCTGTTGGTTCCTAGGAACTGAGTTGCTTGACCCGCATACGTTGAATACGACGATATATATATATATATATATATATATATATATATATATATATATATATATATATATATATATACAAACAATATCCGTTACATATGACGTCAGGCTAGGCTGTTACAAACGTCCAGTTTCTCAAAGAATACCAAGATAGAGACAAAGGAAGTCTATCACTTAGACACCACATCGAATCTTGATAATGACTGCGAAAGTCGAAAGTACTTGAACAAAAATAACAAAATATGAACTTCGGCTAGTTTATCCACCACTTCGAGAATAATTCTCAACACCTTATCCGAAAACTGAAAAAATACAATAAAAAGTTAAACAGACCTTGTCGGTTCTTTTTAATTAAATTTCTTTTGGTGAATACTTGCTGCCTAAATATACTTTATTCACACACACGTACACACACACACACACACACACACACACATATGTGTGTGCGTATGTGTGTGTGTGTGCTCATAATATATGTATAGCAATGCATTGAATTAATAGTTAATGGAATATATAATGAGGCTGTTAAAAAACAATTCATTTTGATAGCTCAAATTTTAACTGCTTTCTGTTAAATCATTAAAATGTTCTAAAAGTGACAAGATGACCAACCAAGAAGCAAGTAATTCTGAATGAGGACGATCTAGGAAGAAACCATCAGAAAGGTATTAAAGAAACCTTATCAGAAATTTATAAATTAGATTTACTCTTTCCTGTTTATTTTGATAGGATCAGCATCGAGAACTAACGGCTGGATAAACAATGAGTTGTCTGTTTTCAAATCACCACCGCATAAAGAGCTTATTTAGATATCCTTGTTTTTTTTTATTTCGTGTTTAAGTCCCCAAAAACAATTTTCCTTTAAGAAACGTCGAGAAATAGAGGATAATTTGTTATTACAAAGGTTAAAGTAGAAGCCAGAAGTTTGACAGTTGCATCAACCAGTTTTGTTCGGTAAAAAAAAAATCGGTCTAAGTAGCAATGGTAATAATACAGCTCAGATCAATTGCATGGTCCCAGATCTGTGTTTCTCAACCCATGTTTCCTTTTTAACCTGTGGGAAAATTAAATAAAACCAATAAATAAAATAATAATAAAAAATAAAAATAAATTCATTTTACCATGGTGTAAGTTATAAAGAAACCTGAAAGGTTTCTGGTCACATATACAAATTTATAACCCCACTTTCTCTTTCCAATTTCCATCGAACGTGTTTTTAGCGGCCTAACTCATGAAGTAGTGATTTGGTCATCCTAACTCAGCTGACTTGAGCTCGACCATCTTTACCCGTTCTGATCAATAAATTATTTCTGAACCAAAAAGGAAAACGGATATACTCAAGAGACACTTAACATTGTTTCAATTCAGTCAACATAAAAGAAATACGCGTCCATAGGAGAAAATCAAGTTTTTTTTTGTATGCTTTTTCTATCTTCTTTCTTTATATATTGAACACGCACCCGCACCTAAAAAATACACAAAAAACCGACATACTTATTAACGTCCACAATCGCTGAGAAATTAATCATAACACGTTAACAGAGAACAGGAGTGAAATAATAATTGATAAAATATTAAAGCAATCTCAGTGTAAAAAAAATAAAGAAAAGCTGATTATTTGTATTTTTTCTATTTTATTTCACAGCTATACACACAACAGTGGATCAGCTTAATTGATATGAAGTTGTGAAGTTTTATTTTCATATTTTTAGTGTAGCTCCAACTTTATGATTTTATTGCTCAGCCCAGGGTAGGAGTTGTTCAGACTGTGTAAGAGGTGAATGTTTTATTCCAAATCATTTTAAATGCAGTCAAATTGAGAGTGTGTATATGTGTGAATGTGTGTGTGCGTGTGTGTGTGTGTGATATTATTAAATGGCACAAGCACATATGTCACTCACGCACAACCCTGATATACGCATATACATTATATAGGCGTATTCAAAGTTACACAAGCAGGAAAGTCTTCTTTTATAATAAAAGAAATACATCCACGTTTCGTTTAATGTACCCTGTGCTACCCTTGTAGATGTCACAGAACCCCTTTAAAAAACTGCTAAATTTAATGAAATTCAACAGCTGCGGTAGCTTTTGGTTCTAGCTAACTTCAGTATATGACCTCAATGAAAAAAAGCAGTGATGAAATCTATGCAAAGGCAAACGTAGACAGTGTGCAAAGAACAAAGAATCGGCGCTTCTTTTGTAATATTGACATACCGAAATGAGCCGAGCACAACAGACCTATACATTCAAAATAAAAGTCAGAGATATATTTGTTATTATTCTTCCCACATTGCCTATTTTCTGCCTTCGTATACAGATCAAACCACTAAGTAAATGGCGAGATTTGGAGGGGGCGTGTGTTTCTTTTAAAGCAAAGCTGTAACATCACTATGACGCAAGTGATTTTTTCTTTTTTTTTTTTTTACTAAAGTTCACACAATACAAGTGTTAAATAATAGGTGACCAGTCTGTTACTTTTTTAGAGGATTGTATTTCTGCTCTGACCTTTGAGGTCAGATACAAAAATAAAAAAAATAAAACAAAGGAAGTCGACTTTGATTGGCTAAGCTAGCGTGGGAAAGATAGAGATAGAAGTGATTTCAGGGAGTTGGTTCTTACACGTCGAACAATGTAGACGTGTGAAATTCGTGTCTGGAAACTGCTCCCTAGTGAGGTGAAAGAGGGACTCCACTGGCTTGTTAGAAATGTACACGTCGACGTGGGGAATAAGACTAGATAAGTTTTGTTGAAGTTCTCTTTTATCTCAGAACTAAAACCAACTAGCGATCACCGTCTGTGAGAGAGAGAAGGCAATATTATAATGATCGAATCGACACCATCGCCCAAGAGAACCCATAAGAGGGCGCTATACAACACACGGCTCTAGAGCCACTGAAGGTAGCTGGTTACTGTATGGAGCTATATTAGCGTAGGAAAGGACAAGCGTTAGGATTATAGAGCTAAGGTAGAGTTTAGAAGGAACCGGTAACCTAATATTAAACCGGAAACAAGAGATAAACTCCTGTTCAAAATATCGGGAAGGAGTGTGAACCGGACGATACGCGATACTATCTACTGCTAATGGAAGTGAAAGAGAATGAAAAGTCGAAGAAGAAATCAGAAACGCTACCATAAACAGAAAACAAGAGATAAACTTCTACTCATGTTGAAAAAACTGGGGATGTGTGTAAACTGGACGATAAGCAAACCAATCTACACCTATTGAAGAAAAAAATAAATAGTAAATAAAATTGCATAGTTTACTTGGAGATTTTGGTATATAGAGTTAAAGTAGAATTTAGAAGAAACCGGAAAATCAATCTTAGAGAAGAAATGGGGGTAAAACTCTACTCCTGTTCAAAAAACCGGGGAGGAGCATAAACCAGACGATAGGTGAACCTATCTACTCCTATTGAGGTAAAATAAGTAAATAAATAGTAAACAAAATTTCAGGGATTAGGCAGACATTTTTAAAGTATAGAGTTGAAGTAGACTTTAGAACGGGCCTGGAAACCCATTCCTAAACAGAAAACAGGTGGTAAACCTCTAAGCCTGTTCAAAAGACCGGGGAGGTGTGTGAACAGGGCAAAAAGAAATCTATCCGTATTGAGGTAAAATAAATAGTAAATAACATTTCGGAGTTTGGGTAGAGACAGTAGAGTTGAAGTAGATTTTAGAAGGAATCAGAAACACAATTCTATAAAAGGAAAAAAGTGATAAACCTCTATTCCTGTTCAAAAATTGACCCAAATCTACATTTGTTTTATAGAGAACACAAATAGCCATAATTAATTTGATGTCTTTAAATATAACTCATACTACACTCGGGGATGTCTTATATCTCTGCACAAAAAAATAATTTAATTAAATTTAACAACAGGAACAGTTCTCCATTTTTAGCTAGGTTCAATTTTACTTCAGTGAAAGAAAAGTTTGATGGATTTTTTTATCACTGTTAAGCCGTCATCATCAAACTAAATTGATGATACGAAATTATAAGTTTCTTTAATTATTTCTATTGAATATCAATATTTAACTTGCGGAATGGCGCATTGGTTATAGCCTCGGAAAATGAAATAATGCAGCTATAGCTGCTTGCGTTCCTTTTTTAACCCTTCACAATGTTATAGCCTCGAAAAATAGAATCAGCAAATCGTGTTCGAGTTTAGTCCAAGGCCGCTTACGTTCCTTTTGTAATCCTTCAGAATGTTATAGCCTTCTATTTTTCGAGGCTATAACATTCTGAAGGATTACAAAAGGAACGTAAGCGGCCTTGGACTATACTCAAACACGATTTGCAGATTCTATATTTCGAGACTATAACATTCTGAAGGATTACAAAAGGAATGCAAGCAGCCTTGGATTAAACTCGAACACGACTTGCAGATTCTATTTTTTGAATATATTTTTAGTGATGCAAGTTTTACTAATTAACCCATAGCTGGAAAGAGAAAAGTCGAATTCTTCCCTTTCCCAAGGGTATAATGAATATAACAAACACAACTGGAATTGGAACTCGACTCTACGATTAATAATTCCTCGCCATTATTTATTACACCATCCGCACACCCAAGTTTACATCCGTTGGTATTTCCAAGCGGTCACCCATCTAAATACTGACCGGTCTCGACGTTGGTTAACTTCTGTGTTGCAACGTGATATACCCGTAAGCCATAGCACATGCACATCCACGCTTAGAGCACATAGTATTCCCAAGCGGTCACCCATCTAGATACTGACCAGGCTCGACTTTTCTTAACTTCGGTGATCGTACGGACCGGTGTTTCAACTTGATATGGCCGTAAGCCATACCACCCTCACATCCACGCTGATAGTATCTGATATTTCTAAGCGATTTAGGTACTGGCCAGGCCAGACGTCCCTTAACCGGTGTTTCAATGTAATGTGCCCGTAAGCTGTCCCAGAATAGAATGCATTTTATTGATATACATATGCCTCAATTAACATGGCTCCATTAAAAGGTTATTACCTGCGTAACGTGGGTGTACTGCTCAAGGTGCTTATACCGAAG
The DNA here is from genome assembly GCA_964036315.1 of Acanthosepion esculentum. Classification (NCBI taxonomy): domain Eukaryota; kingdom Metazoa; phylum Mollusca; class Cephalopoda; order Sepiida; family Sepiidae; genus Acanthosepion; species Acanthosepion esculentum. The sequence goes on from OZ038510.1 coordinate 60,766,937, forward strand.
CACTATTTCTGTCAAGAAATGTAAACAGGTGACATCATTTTCTCATCAGAACATTAAAATTCTACTGCTCGAAGGCACTATTCAAATGAAGGGTCCATTAATGAGATAAATTACATCAGTGACGTTTAGTAAGAAATAAAATTATATACGAGTGTGTATGAAATCGTGTGCGCGTGTGTATATCTGTGAGTGTGAGTATTCGTGCCCATGCGTGAGAGAGAAACATGTAATGCTGAAATTTCCTCGTCCCGCCGCAACTATTTTTGGAAATCAATTCTTGGTCATGCCAAAACTTTTCAGTACTCCATTGTGACTACACACACACACACACATATATATATATATATATATCATAACACTCTATCTCTCTCTCTCTCTCTCTCTCTCTATATATATATATATATATATATATATATATATATATATATATATATATATATATATATATATATCATAACGCTCTAACAGCGGCTATACATAATATCCAACGTCGATAGCACGACTCAGAGTTTCAAGAAAACGTGCAATCTTCAGACTGACTGTTAGAAATATACTAGTAGAAAATACAAATATATTAATTGCTTCCATCTGTAAAAAAAAGGTTAAAAATAATGGAGGCTTTAATAATAAAAAAGAAAAAGCCTACCCTTAACAATATTAACTACGAACAAAGCCACAACGTGCTAACCGTATTTGGAAATTAAAACACCACTACTACACACAAAGACATATTCAGGATGCACACACTCAATTAAGCTGAAAAATAAAATCATCCTTGATAATTGCTAAAGTTATAGCCGAAAGCGCTCGGAAAAATAAAACATTTGGACAGTTCTTACACACCCTTTGTCCAGCAAAGAAAGCTCTTGTTCGTACACAAGAAAAATTAAATAAAAAACTTAACCGTAGTACCTTGTCTCTCGTTTTTAATGAAACTTGCATAATATATATATATATATATATATATATATATATATATATATATATATATTGCACGTTTTCTTGGAAGATTGCACGTTTTCTTGAAACTCCGAGTCGTGCTATCGACGTTTGATATTATGTAAAGCCGCTAATATATACTTAATAGCTCTGTTAATTAATATTGTGCACTGTTTTTATAACACCTGGGATAGAAATATATACGTATGTGCAAGTATATGTGTGTATATGTATATTTTTATCATAAACACACAAACACACACACGCATATAACAGACTTAATAGGTATATACATTTTAGATATCCTGAGCAGATTCCTTAACCTCCAAAATGTAGGGCTATACAGGGATGATGGACTTATTGTTATACCTAATACCAATGGTCCTTTAACATCCCAACTATACATGAAAATAATTAAGGCCTTCAAATTTCTAGGATTTAAAATCGAAATATCTTCCAACATAAAAATAGTAAATTTTCTAGACGTTACATTTAATCTCGACAATAACACTTATAAACCCTTCCAAAAGGAAAACCAATCGCCCATATACATAAACATTAACTCAAACCACCCGAAAGCAATTATAAACCAAATTCCAAATACAGTAAATACAAGAATAAACAAACTGTCTTCTAGTAAAACCATTTTTAAAAAATGACGTCATATATTTTTGAATTGGACAAAGTCCGACAATTTATTTAAAGACATTTATGATATGTTTAACGTTCATTTGTTTACATTTGATACGCTAGAGCAGATATGAATATAAGAGATTCATGGAAGATTTAAGTTTAAAGATAATAAAATCGACCTTGCTAACCAGACGCTTCTCTGTGACCGAACGGTTAAGGTACGTCACGCGAAATGACGGTTCCGTATAGGATACAGGTTCGATTCCTGTCGGAGTACGAAAATTTTCTATGAAAATTTCTCGGACATTCAGGCCGGTAAATGTTATTTAATACTGTTTATTATAAAAC
>OZ038510.1:60773856-60783856 GCA_964036315.1 Acanthosepion esculentum
AGATAGATAGATAGATATGAATAGACTAAAATAGATAGATATGCATATACTAAAATAGATAGATATGAATAGACTAAGATAGATAGAAATAGACTAAAATAGATAGATAGATAGATAGATAGATAGATAGATAGATAGATAGATAGATAGATAGATGCATGCTAACATATTCCTTACTTAACTAGTGTCATTATTATCACTTGGTCAGATTTTTGGACGGCGTGTCGAGTTTTTCAGCACACCCATGTATGGATTGATCAATAATAACAGTATCCATGTGTTAAAAATTTACACATAAATACTCTTATTTTTAGGAATAATCTGTTTTTTGTTCGTGCAATTAATATTAATCACATCTATTTCTATACATTTTGATCTAAAATTTTCTCAGTTAATATTCAATCTGTCATCAATGGAGAAGCTTTTATATGAGTGCCCCAGTCTCAGCTGCATGTGTATGTGTCCAAACCAATGCGTCTCGTCTTGCTTGTAATCTTTATTTATCATTTCACCATAAGCAAGGCAATAAAACCACTAAGATGCAAGCGGTTACTGAGTGTGAAAGAATATGAGAAAAAAGACATTATTAAGGAGAAAGAACAATAAAAAAAACATGAATTAAGAAGACAGAACATAACAGTTGGTTTTGCATTTAACTTTTTGAAAATCAAAATTGACTGAAAAGCAACAAGCCAGAAGAGGGTTTCACAAGCGAGAAGTGCGAAAGAAGAAACGCTTAGCATAGAACTTACGGTTACTTCAAGCAATTTCAACTGTAAAACGATGTGACCTAGCTGCTAATCTAGTCAGTTATATGCCATGCGTGATACATGTTTAGGCGATCATGCATCTTTCGATACATGACTGACGAGGCAATTTTCCCCGTAGTAGGTTGCCATTTCTTTCTGCAGTAGATTAGTTACCATTCAAGGCTATAGAGCCCCGTCTGTCCTGCTATTTACCCATAGCTTGGGGGAGAAGAAGAGGATTCATACCTTTCCCAAGGGCATTAGCACGTAAGTGAATGTAATAGATTCGACTGGAATTCGAACCCGGCTCTCCATTATTCCACCGTGCCTCCTCCGTGGTAATCTAGTACTGTGCTTAAATTTATAAAGTCGAGGTAGCAAAGACGATGTGACACAAGGCCAAAAGGGGTGATAGGCGAAGGCTGGTCTTCAATCTGTCTCATCTTAAACTGAGGTAGCCACCATTACTGGTCCAAACTTAATGCAGTATTCCTTACACCAAAACAACTCATTATTACTAACCATTCTTACTACAGCCACTATAATACCTCAAGTTTCTATGTAGTACTAACTAGTCCACATATGTACGAAAAATAACAACATTTAAACATGAAACCCTAATGAATATTTCAAATGAATACAATTTATATACAAAAAACTAAACAAAATAGTATCAAACAAGGAAGCTCACCAGAAAAATTAACATGAAATTATTTCTAGAAAATGCACAGGGAAGCTATATTACAGCAGTAGGGAAATGACTGAAGCCAAGACGCCATGTCAGGACCGATAACATTGCAGATTCTCCTTTGGATTTTATCATTCAGTTATGTGCCATGCGTGATACACGCTTAGGTAATCATGTATCTTTCGATATATGACTGACGAGGCAGATTTTTTCCCGCAGTAGGTTACCATTTCTACGGTAGACCAGTTACCATCCAAGGCTATAGAACCCGGTCTGTCCTGTTATTTATCCATAGCTGGGGGGAGAAAAAATAGGATTCATACCTTTTTCCTTTTTTTTGCACGTAAGTGAATGTAATGGATTCGACTGGAATTCGTACTCGGCTCTCAATCCGAGCCGCCATCCATTACTCCACTGTGGATTTTATCAAGGATTTCTAAATACATAACAGAAGCACTATACCAGATATGGCAGCAAGATTCAAAGCATGGATGAAATGTAAAACATAATTTCTGACAGGAAAAATTGTCTAGCAATACAAAGTGAACCGTCTTTCGTGTGTTTACCCGTGTTCATCTCATGTTGTATCCTCGATTTATCTTCTTGTCATCAGAAATCAAATTCTGTTTGGCCATCTTCGAAAACTTTTTTGTTTTGTTTTTCTCATTTAAAAAATACATTTCTTGTCCCAGAACTAGCAACGTCTTTATCACTTGAACTACAATAAGCAAAATCGATCTCTTGAAACACGTACGCTACTCAATACTTTTCGAGGTTATTTTTGCTCAATTTATCAATTTATCGATTTAGTTTAGAGTTTGAATGTCGGGTAATTGAAGAATTCGAATCGACAACGTATTTGAGCGCAGCAGCCAAATGGAATGATTCATCGATTTGGCTTTCTACTTCGAAGAGAAATCTGAATAAGAAACTGCACATCTGCAAGATTATATCTTTAGCTGCTTCCTTGCAGACAAAACGATGTCGGTTTAAAAAGTTTGGTTAAAATCAGTCTCGGCATTTTAGCTAGAAAAGCAAGCTTACCATTTTCACACGCAAAAATAACATTTTCTTTTCGACTGCTATCAAATAGCATCAATAACTTAAACCTGAAGATAATCATTCAAACGATAACGCGTTACTATAACTGTTTTTCACGTAACTGATGTTTTAACCATAAAAAAATCTGCTCGGAGGTACAAATACGTAAAATTGAGTGAATATATTAAGATTTGATACAAGGCCAAATAAATGGGCACTCGAAGAGCTTTATGAGTTCGGCGTACTACGCACTGCACTTTTCAACCTGGGACCAAGAATACGACGACTGCATTTCCGTACAAACGGGTTAAAAACAAATCAAAAAGGGACCACACGTTTATTGTACGTAGGTTCAAATTTTTTGAGCGTGTGTCTACCTTTGTTAATCTTGTTCATGCCAGACCTATACCTATTTTTGCCACACAGCAAGCAATGTAAGGACGGCTCAACATTCTTGAAATTTTATAATGCACAATAAACAACCGGCATTAAATAAAATATCTATAACCACATAATTAAAAGTAAATAAATAAAATGTTCAAGAGCTTATCTCCGAGTCCGAGTTTTGCAGAAATAAATCTGCTTTTTAGTGGATTTATTATCTTGTCCCTGAAGAGAGAATTTCTGCGAAAATTGGAGTCGTAAGAAAAGTTTTCAATTTTTTCATCAGTTCACCCTGATCATCCCATGTGAAACCTAGGTAGGTAGTACCTGGCTCATTAGGATGTTTTATTTTACTTTTGCTCTAATTAGCGTATTGAACACTCTTCGTTTTAACTTATTACTCGCTGGGATTTTTTCTTTGTACCAGAGATTTAAGGTATTGGACGATTTCTTTCGTCCTGTTCGGGGGTTTCTGGAGCTTTCTTATTTTTCCAATTTTTCCTCAGATGCCAATTTATTTGAAAATTGTGCTATACATGTTTTTTCACCCACCGAGTTTAAATAGATTTACATCATATATATATATATATATATATATATATATATATATATATATATAATTGCAAGATGAGTATTTTAAAACATTAATAATAAAAAAATATCACTTAAGTCTTTCTTAATTGGTTTTGTAACAACACTAAGAAATTGATCCGTAAATTTGAGAGGATTAAAATATGAATAAACATAATATATCTAGATTATTCAATCAAACATTCGTGGATGAAGATATACTGCCTAAATATGTATATTTAATTCTTTAATATAGATAGCTTCAAGAATTTATTTTTATCTTCATTATTTTCAGGAAAAAGTGTAGATGTACTTTCAACAAGAATTTTCCTAAATTGTGAATGTAGACAGGCATGCTGTTGTAAATGTTTAGAAATGTTAGATGCATCATTCAAATGAAAACTCAACCGCCGAGACAACGTAGTTGCAGTGTAACCAACATAAATCTTTTTTTTGGAGTTACATTTAAATTTATATATAATGTTGGTTTACTGAAGCACGTTAATAGGTGGGGAGGAGTCATTACGAATGATTAAATTGGATATACTGAATTTAGTACAGTATGTAATTAATTTTTTTTTTTTACTAAGACCTGATGTGTATATATTAATATTTATTAGATTTTTAGTATACTTTCATCCTGTTTATAATTAGAAGATATTTCATTGCATTCTAAAAGATTAATATGTTTAGGATTATTTGAAGAAGTATTAGATTCTATTTGCTTTATATTAAAATTTCTAATAGAACATCTTATTTGTTCATTAACATTATAGTTAAGAAAGCTATTATTAATAAGAGTATGTTTTATAATTTTTAGTTCAATGTAGAAAATCTTGTTTTGTGGATCAATTAATTTTGTACGGTTTATTAAGTTTTTTATAATTGCTATTTTATAATAATTTGGACATTCACTCTTATAGTTAAGAGTGGCCGAATTTATGCTAGTGGTTTTTTTATATGGGGAGATAGTAAATTATTATTATTGTTTATCAGTATATCTAGAAAATGAATTGTATTACTATTATTAAGTTCGTATGTAAATTTAAGGGCAAAATTATTTGGAATTGTCTTTGGAGTTGATATAATTCACCTATATTCTTGACTAAGATGAGGATATCATCGACATGTTTTAGGTAGATGGAGGGTTTTTAAAATTCATTAAATATTTTATTTTCGCGATTAGACATATAGAAATGGCTAAAAATTAAGCCCAGAACTAAACCCATAGAAACACCATCCCGTTGTACATATATGTTATTTTTGTGATCATAGAATGGGACTTCAGTAGCGCAAGTTAACATTTGTTTCCGTAATACACAAGATCTAATTTTAAGTGGAGGTAAAGATGGATTATTGTATATGTTTCTTATAATAATATTAATAGTTTCGCTAACTGGATGAAAATAATGAAGAAACTAAATTGTCGTATGAAATTCTGGGGTTCGAAAAGAAGAGCGATAAGAAGATTGAATTGCGCCAATCGTCTTAACTGTTTACTTTAATTATCAGCCTCCATTTTATTATCATTGAAATAATTATATCGTTTCTGTTTTAAATACTGAAATCTGCTTTGGTAAACAGTCGATAATCGCAATGGTCAGCAAAAATAAAGCCGACATTATGCCTGCATGAGTAGACTGGGTCTGAACGCATTCAATGCTAAAATAAAATCGGGATTAACGCTTCTTTTACCCTCACCACAATAGGTAGATTTTGTTTAATCAGCTGGCATGTAATCAATCGAAAAGATTACGTTTTCATGCCTGGGTAGGATTTATTATACAGCCATCGTATTAATAGTAACTTTAACTGCCAACACGCACACAACTCCCCCACACACACACAGACTGTGCGTGAATAAAAACAAAAGGAAAACTTATTTTAGCCGAGAAGTTTCGTACTCTCATGGACTTTATCAAGATTTAGGATGTAAGGATTTTATTTTACAAGTGCAAAAGTAAAAATGTCGGTCGTTTTTCATATTTTTTAAAAATTTAAGAACGCTCATGAATATACATCAGGCTACCTGAAAAGTTTAGGTAAATTATGGACGATGCTAAGTGACCTAATTTAATGTCTAATAAATAAAAGTGAGTAAATATCTTTTCTTTTGTTTTTTTCATAACATAATTAATATTTATATTATTTTAATTTAGAATTAGTTTATGTATTATATATTATAAATAATAAAAGTTTATCAATTTAACCATTTTCTTTTAATTTGGTTAACATTTTTGTAGTCATGTATGCTTGCTTGGGAAGGAAGTAATTCTTTCAAGAACGGAGATATTTAAATAAAATCCTGTACGCAGATTTATATTTTGATAAGATTCGATAGCGGCACTCTCATAATTTTCATCCTAAGTTACTGGTGTAATGGAATAACCTGTCACCCCATGAGTAACTATACTATAGATAGTAGCTACCCATAAGTATCTGTAAGTCAACGGACTACAGAGACTAACTGGGATCTGTTCCAGATGTGCTGATCAAACTCTCTGCCTCCGGGCAGAGATGATCCCCAGACGAGGCTATGTCGAAGAGCAGAGTCTCGTCTCGGGAAACAGCTACCCGACCGGGTTCTACGGGGAATTTTTGGCTGAGGCTACGGGCTCGGATACCCCACATTAATTTCGGTCCTGTGCCACATCTGATCGCATGGGGCGGTTAGTAAATATACTCGCTGGAATCTGTTCCAGCTGTGCTGTCGAACTCTCTGTCGAACCCGGACAAGGCTATGCCGAAAGGCAGAGTCTCGTCCGGGGACGTAGACAGACCCGACCCCGTTTATGCAGGTTCTATGGGGCATTTTTGGCCGAGCCTAAAATTTCAGTAACTACAGTGTATTTTCTTTTATCATGACAAAAATAGCCACTTAAGTATTAAAAATTATCACACAACAGTACCATATTTTGTTTTCGCCAATAAAATTACCACTTGCCTTAATTACTGATATACGAATTCTTGGCACTCTTTCCAACAGCTTTGGAGAAAAGTAAATGGTAGACCTTCCCAAGCATTCTTCAAACACTGATGAAGCTCACTCTCACTCTTAGGGTATTCTCTTCTAAATCTCCTATCCAATTCATCCAATTCCTTTTTTTTTTGACTCGAGGTAATTTTGATATAATTTAGAAGAGGCTTCTGGATCATTGTCTTGCTGAAATGTGAGTGATTTTTCCAGTTATATGTAGAGGCAAAACTGCTCTCATTTACCCACCACGGAGAACCCTCCCTGTCTCCCATTAAAATATCTGATGCTCAACTCCACAAGAGCAACTCTCTCCGACTGCTTAGTCTCACACTGTCCGCTGACCTAAGATGGAACAAATACATTGTATCAATAGCTTCATCTACCGCAAGGAAAGTTAGCTCTCTGTGTCGCGCCAGAAAGTTTTTCTCGCCTGAGTCCATCCTTCAAATCTATAAATCAACCATTCGCCCTTGCATGGAATACTGCTGCCATATATGGCCTGGATCCCATGCTGTTCGTCTCAAGGTCCTCGACAAAATCCAGATATAGATATGCAATGTGGTTGGTCCTGGTCTGGCATCTCACCTACAGTCACTTTCCCATAGACGTGTTGCTGCTTCCCTTTGTCTTTTCTACGAGTACTGTATGAATTTAAGCGTGTTACTAGGTTGGCATCTGAGTCCCACACTTTCACTGTCGAAACGGTTAAATGTAGCCGTCTCTTCTACTCCAATAGCTTCATGTCTCGAACTTCCCGTCTGTGGAACTCCCTTCCGCTTACTTGCTTCCCTGACAGTTATAGTCTTCAAATATTCAAATGTAATATCAATCGACATCTTCTGGTGCCGTGATCTAATTCCCCGTTCTTCTCTTTATCCTTTCCTCAGTCCACGTCCCTTTACTCTTGCTCCCATTCTCTGTAGCCCGTTGCATGCTAGTGGCACTGCTGCCTTGCTTGGGTGAAATGCTTAAAAACAAAAATGGTATATGTCTTTTCAAAATCGAGTGATATTCTCCTTTTTTCGTGATTCGAGTCCCCTCTCCCACAAAGCACCCCAACAGACCATACTTAAGTAAGTGTCGGAACCACAAATTTATCATTCAGTCTTTCTACTGGCTTTCATCTTACATGCACTATTCTCTTACTACCAAAATTTTCAAATTTGGATTCGTCTGTCCCCAATACCTTTTGCCACTCTTCCAACGTCCACTTCTTAAGCCTTTTGCCCACAACAGTATTTTCTGCTTATTCATCTTCCGTAAGAAGAGTTTCTTCATGGCTATGCACACATTAAGCCCAGCTGATCTAAGTCGATTCACAGTTAAGACAGACACTAGTTGCTGTCGAGAGGAATTAAGATCAGCTGTCAACACTAGAGCAGTTTCCCTTTTATTTCTTTTGCTCTCATTAACCACGTGTTTATCTTCAGCGTCAGTTTTCACTTTTGATTTTACAGCTCTTTTTTCTGTCAACATTTGCGCCAATTTTTAACTGCCTTTGTAACGAATATAGCACCCCTTGTCTAGAAATCTTTAACTTTTTCGCAATTTGTCATAGAGAGTAGCCTTCTTTGAATGAAATTTCAATTTGTCCCCTCACCTCTATTCTTGTCTGTTTTGATTTTGCCATTTTGCCTCAATTATTTCAAAATTTAAAAAATACCTGTCGTAATGGCTCAATCTTTATTTCTTCAAACAGATACAGCTACATATGTTTTTTACAACATTAGTCAGTACTGAGTTAACATTTAGAAACTATTAATATGCAACTTAGTTGAACATTTTGGTGATCTCAAAACGTCTGTTCAGGAGTTACTAGTGAAAACAAAATATTTCTCATGCAAAATATTCATAATTTAGCAAAATGTATTGTGGACAGACGAATGAAAATTTTACATTTTTGATAACGAGAGTAAAAAACTGAAAAAAAAAAACAAATGCACATTTACTGAAAATTTATCTTTTATTTAAAAAAATACAAAAATATCTCATTTTATCGTGGTTTTTAAAGAAATGCCTGATAGCCATAAAAATTTGCCTGCAGTACTTTTTTTTCTTTTTACAGTAAGGATCGCCCTGTACAAGGCGGGGATACACTCAAGGAAGAGTGTTACATTAAGAGGCAGTTTATGAGGATAGGAGAGGGGGGTAACAATTAACCCATAACATTGATCGAGGAAACATTAATTTGGGAGTCGGTTCCACAGAGCAGTCGGTCACGAGAAGAAGCTGTTCAAGTGGCGCTTATTTCTCACCAATTAAGCGAATGTGGGTGGTTTGCTACAATGTGACTGATACGTTAGAGGACTAAGACTGTAGTGAGCGGGGAAATATCCTCTTGACGGTCGGTTTCACAGAGCAGTGGCGGGTCCCAGCTTTGAAGATTAGACCTGGCGGAATCAAGAATTATAGTTCGTCCGTGCACTTTCCTTGGAAGTAGCGATAGAGCGGTAACAGTTTTGCCACATACTGCCTGTTAGAGAGAGAGATACAGAGAGATCATAGCTAAGGATCAGAAGCTCAGAAGGGATTGATAAAAAGCTCAAATATATATATATATATATATATATATATATATATATATATACAAGGTAACCAAAAAAGTTCTGTCCGTTTTTAAAGGAAAAAAGAAAACGCTTCACAGTATGTATAACTTATATTTAGTCTTCGAAGTAATCGCCATCGGCATCCAGCAACATCTGCCAAGCTGTTCAATGCCCTTGCGGTATAACTCGGGGGGTTTTGACGCAAAGAAGTCCGTGAGGTTTGCAAGTTTGCTTCATTGCTGAAGGATTTCCCACGATGATGATTATCCAGGGAGTGGAAGAGGTGGTAATCGGATGGCGCAAGGTCAGGTGAATAAGGTGGATGGCACAAAGTCTCCCACCCAAGTTGCTGTATGGTATCCCTAACCACTCGAGCGACATGCGGCCTGGCGTTGTAATGGAGGAAAAGCACACCTTTGCGATTCACCAGTACTGGATCCTTCTGGCACAATGCATGTTGCACACGTTTCAATTGGTGCGAGTATAGGTCTCCAGTAACCGTTTGGCCCGTTGGTAACAGTTCATAATGAACCACTTGACGACCTGTCCACCAGACACAAAGCATAATCTTTCGTGGGTGCATAGGTGGTCATGCGGTGTGAGGGACAGCATCCTGAGGAGACAACCAATGTCTGGAATGCTTGGGAGTTTCGTACAGAACCCACTTTTCATCACTGGTAAGCACTCGATTGAATAAGGATGCGGTACGGTGGCGAGAAAGCAGCGATACGCAGGCTGCCACTCATTGTCCCTTGTTGACCTTCAACAGCGTTTGCGGAACCCACTTGCTTAGTTTGTACGTCTTACCTAAGCGGTGCAGGTGAAGTCTAACTGTTTCATCGGAAACGTTGAACTGTCTTGCAAGTTCACCACACGTTAGACTACTGTCCTCTTCAATGGCCGCCTTCAGGACTCCGTCATTCAAGACCTGTGGTCGTCCACTGCGAGGCTCATCATGGAGAGACAAATCTCCCGACTTGAATTTTCGAAACCAATGCCTTGCAGTACGTTCATCCACAGCACTATCCCCAAACGCTTGACATAT
>OZ038510.1:60788856-60791356 GCA_964036315.1 Acanthosepion esculentum
GAGCAATCTCGATAATTTCAAATTTTTTTCCCCGATTTCTTTCAGACTCGGTATGTAGGTTACTTACACCATGACGAGCACAACGATACCTCACTTATATTTCTATACCACTGTGTCCTGCGAAAAACCACGAAAAACGAAAATTCGATTTCAACACAAATCGATTTTAACACAAATTTTAAACAAAAATCTCCTTCAATTTTTATGCAATCTAATACAAATTTCTCTCAGTTGTAGCCAACAATAAGATGATTGTTTAACAGTCATTTAACTTGATAATTGAGTCCACTCATATAGTGAAAACCCGCGTAAATAGCTATTTTTACTAGTTTCTTTCTTATTTTCCGTTGATCTTTCAACCAATTTTCATCAAATTTAACAATTGCTTAATAAATGTATCCTGTTTTACATCCCTGGTAGCATACTGACAAATTGAATTTCAAAATCTTCAAAATAATTGTGGTCTGCAGTGGGTCTTCTCGTCCTTCGATTGAATAAATACAGACTACTTCTGTTATATCAGTAACTGCATTAATTCAAAATGATTTTAATGAAACACTTTAAAGTAATTGAAGAAGACTGACTCTGTTATATCTAAAGGTGATGCTGTTTTTGCTTTTTCTGATCGACCTGCTGGGTATGTCTCCTGTATATATGTAAAAGAAAGATTGTATCTCTATGTCTGTATGAGTTTTGTACTATGACCGAGCGCACGTCTTTTATTAAAAGAAAAATATTTGGAAAACAGTAAACACGAAACTTCAATAAAGTCCAGACACTGTTTTTGTCTGAGAGGAGTTTAAAAATTAATTAAAAAATGATCCAAAAATAAAACAAATTAATAAAGGATAAAGCATAATAAAAAAACAAATAAAACACAAATAAAAGAAAAAATAAACCAAAAAGAAAAACTAACAAGTTGTTAAATCTTTTAAAATTCAATTTCAATGAACTGTTATTAAGTAAAACTATTTTTTCTAATCATAAATCTAAAAGCTTATTACAATCTGCAAATGACTAGTATTTAAAAGAAGAATTTTACATTAATTTTGGATGCGTATAAACATTCTTTTTTTTTATAGATACAGATGTTCATACATTATCATTAAAAAGTTACGTGTTTTAAGAATTGTTTAAAATTTCCTGAGATAATATAAAAACTAATAATAAATAAAATACCATAAAATTTCATAGATGTACGTAAAAATTATAGGTACCGCTCTTATTTATGAAATTTTATGTTATATTATTTTTTATATTATCTTAGTTATAAGATTTTAAATCTATTTTATTGTTATATGATATTTTAAATTTAATTATTATTTTTTCAGAAAGCATCTTCAAACGTAAGGCTATAAAGCTAAAGTATTTAATAATTAATAAAATATTAGAGTGCTTAAATATTTGTTAATTTGTAAAAACTACTGGGTACTTAAATGAGTTCACATAAAATTCGTAAAATTTTTCACTTCTGTTCATCCATCCGATGATTTCTCCTGGCTTCAGTTGTCAATAACATCAATCAACACCTGAAAAAACGAGTCACCGTAATTAAGAAATAGAAATGCTTTTCTAATTTTCTAATGTTTTTTTTTGCTAAAAATGGAGGTACTGTTTGTTTCAAATTAGATTAAGTAAACTTTATATTTTGTAATTTTATTCAAATAACCTTTGAAAAATGTATATATTTTTACAAGATTTTAAAAACGAAGAATTTAACTTTTGTTTACAAATGTCTCAAAATATCAGACATAATCGATTTTACTGAAAACAAAATAAAAGTTTATTCCAATGAATATAAATTCGGTTTTAAATACATTAAATATTTTGCTTACTGAGTATAGTAAATTTATTCCTTTACCTTTGAATTAAACCAGAAGAAAAAAAAACATCAAGAACGATTTTTAATTTTTTAAATTAAATTTAAACTACAGGTATGACATTTTTCGACATATTAGTCGAGATCCCTATAAGAGTATAATATACTCTCGAACAAAAAACGTAAAAAAGGCCATTTATTCATAAAAATGAATAACGAGTAAGTTTGCCGTTTATTAAAAATGCACAAGGCTAGACAATCAGTTACTGGACTACAGTTCTTCTATGTTGATTGTTCACGTGTGGGAAGTAAAACCAATTTGTTTATGCCCCACAAGTACAGAAAAAGAATATTCTTTACAAAGAAGTATTTCAACTGATCATTGATCAACAACGACAGTTTCATGTAATGATCAGGCTGTTGTTAGATATGTTCGTGTATGGCTGCGGATATGTAAGTATATTTTATTTACTCATTAATTACTCATGGACACGCAAACACACACCCATACATTTATCGTCTGGCTGAATTTCTCCCCAATATCCCATTTCCCGCGGTACAAACAACACACACACACACACACGCACACGCACACGAGTGCGCGCGTGCGTGAGGGCGGGCGTGCGCGCGTGCGTGCGCGCGCACACTCATATACATCGAAATTGATATATCAACTTTGGA
>OZ038510.1:60793856-60856356 GCA_964036315.1 Acanthosepion esculentum
TCAAGGCTGCTGCAAGAATATTTTAAATCTATCGACCCATAGCACTAGTATTTCTTCACTTCTAACAGGGTTGAATCAATACGTAGATGTTTGCTATGCATTGCGAAGACTGGCACAAGGCCACATTGGAGTGGCATCAAGAGATCTTAACATGTAAATAGATGATTATTAAGATATACGACCTCTGGCACTAGGTCATATTAGGAAGGCCTATAGAAATCGGTGATTATTAAATTAAGTGATGCATGGGTGGAAGGTGCACGGTGGAATAATGGATAGCGGCTCGGATTGAGGAATCGGAGTGCCGAGTTCGAATTCAAGTCGAATCCATTACATTCACTTACGTGCTAATACCCTTGGGAAAGGTATGAATCCTCTTCTTCTCTCCCCCCCCACCTCCAGCTATGGGTAAATCGCAAGAAGAAAAGGCAACCTACTGCGGGAAAAAATCTGCCTCGTCAGTCATGTATCGAAACATACATGATCGCCTAAGCGTGTATAACGCATGGCACATAACTGACTGATGGCACAATGTCACATTAGAGAGCCACCTGGAGTGCGGAATATTGTAAATAGATGATTATTAAGATATACGACGTCTGGCACAAGGACGCATTAGAGAGGCATCTCCAGTGGGGGATATATAAATATTTTATTATTAAATTAAGTGATGTATGGCAACATGCATCTCATGTGTGGAATATGTAAATAGATGATTATTACGATGTACGACGTCAAGCATAAGGTAGTGCGGTATATATAAAGAGGTAATTATTAAATTAACTCATGTATAGCACAAGATTACGTTTGAGAGTATCTCGAGTGCGGATATGTAACTAGATGAATATTAAGATAAGTGATATATGGCACAAGGCCACATTAGAGAGTTATCGGGGGTGCAGAATATGTAAATAGCGAAATATGCAACGTCTGGTAGAGGCGTCAGAAATGCAGTATATATCAACAGATAATTATTAAATTAAATGACGCCTGGCATAAGGCCACTTTATAGTGGCAAGCAGTATCCTGAATCTGTAACCGAGAAGTTTTTTCGTCATCTTTCTGTGCAAAGGATTGTCTGAAGGTATCATTTTTCTTTTTGAGTCACCGAATAACAATAGTGTGAATTACAACCTGTCCTTACTCATCTTCCAAGTATCAAGCTCCAATGTCATTTCTCGTTATAGAAGAAAACATTTTCCGCAAAAAAAACTAAATGACTCTTGATAGTCGATATTTTTTTTTAAATGTCAAAGAATCTGTTACATTTTTACTATCAGAAATCGATTTCTTGTTCCCGTTTTTTCGATGAAAATTATGTGAGTATTACGTCTTGAACTTTTAGGAGAGCTTTTTATGTAGAAAAATTAAGTTTTGATAAATTAGTTTATAGTAAATTAACTGCATTTTACCCCATGCATATTGCGCAATAATACCGTAATCTTTATTTTTAAATCAACATTTCAGTCAACCGTTATCTTTCCCACATATCCACATAAACGTTGCTTCATACATCTTACTGTTACCGCTCTTACAACAACCTCCTTCAGTAATCCTCTAGTTTGTGTGATTGGTGGGCCTTGTACGGGGTTAACTTTTGTTTTTGTTTTTGAAGGCTGCCTGCTCAGTACTTATATGGGTGACCGCTTGGGAATACCAAGTGTTGCAGGCTTGTATGTACGGGTGGTGTAATGGATAACAACTCGGAATGGGAATTCGGCGAACCGAGTTCCAATCCAGTAGGAATTGTTATATTTACTTACGCGCAAATACCCTTACTAAAGGTAGGAATCCACATCTCCCACATCGCAGCTATAAGTTAATTAGTAGGACTTGTATCAGCAAATCATGATCACCCTCCACCCCACCTTGACATACACCCCAAAAAATTCTTATGATCTAAAAATATTTTCCGGATTTAAAAAGTTGATAAGGCGTAGAAACAAATTAATCTAGAGGGTGACTGCGCCGGAATGCCAGGTGCTGTAAGCTTGGATGTGCGGCTGGTGTAATGGATAACGGCTCGCAATGGGAAATCGGATATCCGGGTTCCAATTCCAGTCGGGTTCATTATATTCGCTTATGCGCAAATATCCTTGGGAAACGTATGATTTCACCACTTCTCCCCATCTTCTTAATTAGTCGGATTTACTAATCATTATTATCTACAAAAAATTATTACAATCTAAAAATATTATCTGGATTAAAATAACCCGAAAAAGGTTGATAAGCCGTAAAAAACAAATCAATTACTCTCTATATAAGTAATCATTGGAGTAAATGAAAGTTTTCATTTATTTGTTTCAAAATTCTTTTCCATTGCCGAAATAATTCATAAAATAATTTAGAATGTATTTCTTCAATAAAAGAACTGCAATACATGATCAGGTGGCGTTTACTGTGTGATCCGTTTGAATCTCGTAATCACAAAGGAGTTTATTAATTTATGATTCTGACAGATTCCCGTGCGTGTTTTATTGGTAGGCATAGTCAAAATGCAGTCGCTTGAACAGTTCCAAGGTATTCAAATTGTCAAACGAAAAGTCTTAGAAGATGACCAACAAACATTGAGGAAATTCATCGACTGCTCAATCAAGTAATCCGTATAATACACAAAACTGGGCAAAGAAAGACGGCATACAGCAACCAAAAGGTGTGCTAAAATGAACAGAAAACCATTAAACACAAATATAAAAATTAAAAAATAAAAAAAAAACAATTCTATGGATAATTTAAAGACAAACCTTGGGAACGATAGATAAAATCGATTTGGACAAGTCTACGTAAAGGATACATAAACTTTTATTCCTAATAGCGGCGAGAAACAGGATAAATAATAAGATAAAAAAATTTAAAAAAACATTTACATTTACATTTAACCAATCGAATTAAATGTAAATGTATCTATCGTTCCCAAGGTTTGTCTTTAAATAATCCATAGAATTGTTTTCTTTTGATTTTTCGTTGTTTGCATATATTTGCTTGCGAATTGAATTGGAGGCATGGCAATTGCGGAAACGGATCGCTTAGATTTTAAAATTAAAATCTGATATACACGTGTTCAAAAAATTTTTTTTTAATTTACTACACCCGGTCGACGAAATGGTCAAGATCCGTTTCTAACGGACATATCGAGACAATTTCAAAATATTTCAGTTTCATGTCCATAAAGGTCAATAAAATCAATTTCATAAGAAGAAATCGGGTAATTTGCTTTTTAACACCCGCGCTAAGTATCAATATATATATATATATATATATATATATATATATATATATATATATAAATTCACCGATGACTGTTTCGTCCTATTTGGGACTTATCAGCAGTGCGCATCCACTACCGAGAATCAAGCCCGGACCATTTTGATACAACGCAAACGTCATACCACCTGTACCGGTGACGAAGAAGACGCACAAACTAGACTCGATATAGCGCCGCTACTCACTCAGTTTCGCAGTGATACTCATCCAAGTATACGGATAACCTTGGAACAGTGCCCCAAGAGCCACGTCTGCTTTTTTACCCTTAGCCGCTCCTCACGAGCATTAGCTGGGTCAAGTACGAATATACAGTGAAGAATTTGGGGGGGATTTAGAGTAATCATATATTCAGTAATTCATCGAGCCCAGAATAATCTTCAAAAGAATGCAGAAAGCACTGAACGGCCGTTTCGTCCTGTTTAGAACTCATCAGCAGTGCGCATCCACTACTGAGAATCAAACACGGACAAATTCTGCATGTCCTTGCTTGACCCAGCTAATGCTCGTGAGGAGCGACTAAGGGTAAAAAAAAGCTGACGTGGCTCTTGGGGCACTGTTCCGAGGTTATCCGTATGCTTGGATGAGTATCGCTGCGGAATATTGAATCTAGTTTATGTCTTCTTCGTCACCGAGGCCCGTGGTGCAGTTGGTATGACGTTTGCGTTGTATCGAAACGGTCAAGTTCTGTTGAAGATTATTCTGGGCTCGATGAATTGCTATATATGATCACTCCAAATCCCCCAAGATTTCTTCACTATATATATATATATATATATATATATATATATATATATATATATATATATATATATATATCCTAAGAATTCGTTCTGCTTATCAATAAATAAAGAAATTCTAAGTAGATTGTCTACTGAGACTAAGACATATATAAGCACCGACTCTGTGACTTCTGATAATGAAGAAGAATCCCAGAATTATTCCATGGAGTTTATAAACTCTCTTACAATCTTCTGTAATGCCTCCCCATCGCCTTAACTTAAAAGTTGGAGTAATTATTATGCTTCTTAGAAACCTCTCTATAACACAAGATCTATGCAACGGAACTCGCTTGGAAGTACTTCAGCTCCAAGAGCATTGCATCGAATTTATGAGTGGATCTCACCCTCAGACCAAAGTACTGATTCCAAAAATCAAACTTAAACCAAGGGTTGCAACATTTCGTTCACTGAGCATCGGACCCAGTTCCCGGTTCGTCTGTCCTACTCTATGACAATCAATAAAGCACAGGGGGCAAACAGTCGATAGAGTTGGAATACAATTCCCATGCTTCACTCATGGCCTGCTTTACTTAACGTTTTCAAGAGCAAGGGCTATGAACAGTGTGAGAGTTAAAGTGATACCTCAAAACGAATTCACTCATGGTCGCAGAAGGGGAATCACCTTCACTAGAAACAGTGTATATAGGGAAGTGCTGTAACGGAGGCATTTCATATATACTTTAACACAATAACTTAAAATAAACTTATATTATTAAATATGAAATAAAGATAATATAAACTTTTATTAACCAAAATAGTGCAAATTAATTTTGATTCACTGATAAATATTCATTGGACGATATTTGAATTATCTGTGAATTTTTTTCACGTGTGCAGTTAATAACGAATAAACATAATTAGCTGCAGAAGATAATCAAATAATTTACAACTACAGATCATGTCTTCTGCGTGATTCGTTAGAATCTCAAAGTGACATGTTATGCTTTTCATTATTTGACAGATTCCCGTCCGTGTATATACCGTTGGTCTGTATGTTCAAAACTCAGTCGCTTGCACAGTTCTAAGTGGATCATCTTCTACGCCCAGAAAGAATACAAAAAGAGGCATTTTATTCATCCGTGGCTAATTTTCTGCATTTTGGTGTTAATATTTTCAATTTTGCTGATTTGCTACTTGATACAATCCTTTACCAAATCTTTTACCTGAAATCCGAGATAAAAGAAGTTTCTTTTCTTAGAGAGTTAGTGGGATAATTATATTGAGAGAGTTTTTCTGACTATGCAAACGGTACTCACGAACACAATCTTTTGTATCTCAGACAGTGAGGATGTTTCTGGGTATATTATTAATAAGAATATCAGTATTTTTTAAAATTATTCTTCTTTCTTCTCTTCCCCTGCTTCCTATCATTCTTAGTAGTAGTAGTAGTAATATTAGGAGTAGTGGTGGTGATAGTAGTGGTGTCTGGAGAAGAAGACGACTAGATTGCCAATTAGGTCTCTTCATTTTTCTGTTGAATCTTCTTTCTCTTGCACTCCACCCTGTGGAATTCTCTTCCGGCTTCTTGCTTTCCTGTCAACCGTAATCTACAAATATGTAAATGCAACGCCAGTCACCGTCATCTCTCTGTTTGAATCCTATTCTTTTAATGTCTTCTCTCTACGACGTTTTCTCTGTTTCTTTCACTCTCAGTAACCCCATTGCGTCCCAGCAGCTTTTTCGTCTTGCTTGGGGTGAAATGATAAAAGAAACTGAAAAAAAAGCTGCTGAAATAAATGCTTATTTCTGATTGCACTGTCTATTGTACAAGTCCCCCATCCCGTCGATCGCCTTCCCCAACCGATCATGTATTCTCTGGTATTCTATCTGGGATCAGGGCCGGTATAAGGGTTTTTGCCCCCACCCAATCTATGATACGCTCCCCGGATTTTCATGAGGTAGTATTCATATAAAATACAAATTTTATTGTAACCTATTTATCATATGCAAAATATATTTATTGTTTTACTTAAAACAGTTGTGGCACAAAGCTAATGGGGAAATGAGGAAAGGCTGGTCGACACTTCCTATCCTAGACCTAGCTAATCTGATTCATGGTCCATTCATTCACTACAATTTGCTCATTCACCACAAAAACTCATTCAATACTACATATACCACAATACCACAAATTCACATGGAGCCTAAGAGAACCATGACATAAAATTTCAATATGTATAGGGTGTTTCATTAAGACGGATTATATATAAGGGTGTTTCATTAAGACGGATCAAAGTCAGCAGTAAATAAATCAATGTTATTGGTGAACATTGATTTATTTCTCTATTGGATCATGTTATTTAAGTCATGGCGATTATGTGTGAAAAATAATATCGCCCAAATATGAAAGAAAAAGAAAAAAAATCATTAGTGGCTTAAACTTAATTCACATTTAAAATCGGTCCAAGTTATTGGAATACCCTTTACAAATTGTTCAAATGTCTCTTTTTCCATTCTTTTTAATATATTAAAATATATGCTCATGAAATGAGAAGGGAAGGGAATGAATCCAGAAAACGAAACTAAACTATAACAAAATACTCAAACTAAACATAACAGATGTTAGTAAGACCCAACCACCCCACAAAATAATAAAAGCGGCCGCTGTATTCTGCCTTTAGACAGAATCAAGAAGCACACTCACTAATGGAGAGGGAAGGATGAAAATAAGTAAATAAATAAATAAATGATGAAGTGGGGAAAAAACAGAGGCTGACCCAGTCGAGATGTGGAAGGGGGCAATAAATAAACTGGGGAGATTGGAAATCTCGACATGGATCATAACAAAAGAAAGAGTCGGGTACAGGCCAGGAATAACAATCACTCACATTAACTAGTTAAACAAAGAGTGTCTAACTTAACCAGAGGAAGGTTCACAGGGAAGCGGCCCGTTACGTCAAAGGGGAGTTAAAAAAGAGAATCAAGGCTGATCCCATTTACTCGCAGCAAACTCGCAACCTTTACCCACCTTTCGCTGAAATCTGTCGATAACAAATACTTTCTTTCAGTTTTGATCACATCTTGAGCTGATGACAAAAGAATCTGGCCAGAGCCTGATGAGAATAGCGTTCGTATTGCAAGATTCCCTCTATTCGCGACGTCCATATCGCCATTCTTGCCACGGCTAACAATATGAGAAACACCATTCGTTTCATCCCAGAGAACGGGGGCGACACATTATCGCACGCACATGCGACATCGAGGGAGACGAGATGTTTGGGATCAGTATCGGGTGCATCTGAGAACAATAGTAGAAGGCGTGAGAAGCCGTTTCCTCAAGGTCACACCAATGACAAATCCGCCCAGCTCCCTCTGAAGGCTACGTCATTGAGAGATAGCCCGTTCCGATTCAGTCGCCAGGTAGGCGAAGACTCAGGATTGCTGGCGCCCAAGACCACAAAGAGCTCAACCCGGTCGCTGACAAGCCGAGCCGCCCACAGAGAGGATCCTTCATGACACCCTCCACTAATTCCTGATACAATAGTCTCCTAGGCCATGAAAGGTCAGTGGACTGAGGAATGGTCTGCAAGGCCGGTCGACACTCTCCGAGGAAACTCGACTGATAAACGTAAGGAGTAATGGTAAGGCTAGGGAATAGGGAAGGCGACCCTAACACCCAGCTGCAAGATCGAGTCTTCTGTCAACACGCGATATAGGAGGCATGTCAATTATTCACCAAGTGTGGCAATCCCAGCCCCTCCCCCATGACACGGACGCTAGAAACAGACTTCTTTGCAGACCTGATGCTTGCGACCACTGCACAAGAGGGTGAGGAGCAAGCACTCGATCGCCTTCATATGGTCTTTACAAAGAGGAAGTACAGTCAACCGGTAAAAAGAGAGGAAAAAAGTACGTGGCGCACGCCTCAGCCCTACCCTTCAAAGACAACTGCCTTCGGAGCCAAGTCTGAACCGCCGCTTCGACCTTTATCTGTACCTCCAACAAATTCTTCTTCAGCTGGAGCCCACACTCCAAGAATGCAGATGGCTCCGTCTGTCCAACTGAAGGGCCCCGGAAGCGCGACCCCCTTCCAGACGCCTTTCCGCAAGCTGGAAGATTTGTCGCGGTTAATCTTGGCCTCCACAACCTTCTAGTACCATTGAAGGATATAAAATAGTAAATTTTTTCATGGATTGGACGAAACAAAAATGAACCCAGAATGACGTCAAAATCTGCAAAAGTCCTTCATCCTTTAATAGTCAGTTGTGCTTAGTTTAATTTGCAACGTATATAAATGTAGGTAGAAAAAAGTAAGTGTACATTAGATAGCTTAGGTTACATTTTTTCTCCAAGGGAGTCCACAACAACAGAAATATCTTCTGCGTTTTCAAGCACCCTTCCCCCACAAGCGTGCTATCTTGTGTTTCAAATCTTGATACCTTTCCTCTTAATCTTTTTCTGATGCCATTACATCCCCTGGTACCACTTCTTGTTTGTGGAACTCTCTTCCGGCCTCCTACTTTCCAGTCAACTTTGACTTTCAAAAGTTTTAATGCAATGTCAATCGTTAACTAGAAAACACTCCCCTATTTTTCCTAAGAAGTCATTGCAATTCAAGGATAATAAAGAAAAGAAATCTGTGGAGAAAGGCAACGAGAAACCACTTCACTAAGCTTCTCGAGGATTCTTGACAATTCACAGATAATAAAGAAAAGGAATCTGTAGAGAAAGCAACGGGGAACCACTCCACTATATTTCACAAGAAGTCATGGCAATTCACAGATAATAATGTAAAGGAATCTGTTAAGAAGGCAACGGGAAACTACTCCACTGAAAGAGAACAAGGGTGTGGTTAGTCTGATTTTCAAACCATAGAGAAGGCAACAGGAAACCACTCCACTATTTTCCCTTGAAGACATAGTAATTTGCAGATAATAAAGAAAACGAATCTGTGAAGAAGGCAGCGGGGAACCAGTCCACTATTTCTCCCAATAAGTCATGAAAATTCTGAGATAATAAAGAAAAGGAATCTGTGGAGAAGGCAACGAGGAGTCACTCCACTATATTTATCGAGTAGTCATGACAGTTCACATATATTAAAGTAACGGAATCATGATCTACTTCATGAAGGGACAAAGCATTAACAAAAACGAAATTTCAGGTGACAGACACTGGTCTGAAAATTAAAATAACCCCGTCACCTTTCTCATGTTTTTCCCTGTCGATTTATTAGTTTGGCGAAAAAGTAGCCATTAGAGTTTTTATCATTTTCAACTTTATATTGACTATCATTTAAAAAAAAAAACGAAAGCTGGAAACATTTTCATTTTCATTTTTTTTAATCAATTCACCCCAAGCAAAGGGATAATAACACTAAAACGCAAGGGGTCACTGAGTGTAAAAGAAAATGAAAACATTTAGAAGGTATAAAAAAAACAAGAAAAAAATGAAATAAATAATTAATAACTAAAAATCCCAGAGTTCAAACGGGGACGCCAGAAGTATAGAGTAGAGTCAAAAGACAAGAGAGGTGTGTAAACCGGGCTATAGGCGAACTTATTTACTACTATCGAGGAGGAAAAAATAATTAATTATTTAATTAATTAAATTTATGTTCGGACAGAGACGCCAGAAGTATAGAGTAGAAGCAGATCTTAGAAGAAACTGGTGACCCAATCCTAAAGAGGAAACAAGGGATAAACGTTTGCTACTTTTCAAAAGACCAGAGAGGAGTGTAAACCGGGCTATAGGCGAACTTATTTACTACTATCGAGGAGGAAAAAATAATTAATTAATTAATTAAATTTATGTTCGGACAGAGACGCCAGAAGTATAGAGTTGAAGTAGATTTTAGAAGCAACAGGGAACCCCCTCCTAAACAAGAAACACGGGATAAACTTCTACTCCTGTACAAAAGACCAGTTTCTCGCACATTGGTAACATATATGTGGACATACAGATTACGATTTTTTTTTTTTCATTATGAACATTCGGGATACTTTTCTTTTTTTCTTCTCTCATGCTGTTTTCCACAGGAGAAAAATAAAATCGGTTGTTTTGCGGTTTTTTGTTGTTTTTGTTTTTTGTTTTTTTTCCTTTGTGCTCAACTTTCGTATCGTTTACTTTTATAAATCAGATTATACTGAAAAATGCCTCCCGAAACAGTTCATCATGCAATCTTTTGTTTCTTTTTAACTGTTAGTTATTTCTGTAAGGATAAATCAATTTGATATCTATCTAAATAGGTTGTCTCAATCCGTCAGTATCTGGGCTTTCTTAAGCGATTAAAATACTCACTCCAGCCTGAACATTTTTGTTTGTTTATTTGTTGTTGTTTTTTTTTTTAGTTGTTTTCTTTTATCTTTTCTTTTGTCTTTTATATTATTTTTATTATTAGAACCCGGATGAAATAATCTCCTGTAAAACTTTAATGTTCGATTGCTTTCGTTGGATTAGCTGTTGAAGCAGACAGACAATTATTTGCTTTGTTTTGTTTGTCAGATGAAAAGTTTCACAGACCTTCTTTGACAAAATCTTTTATTTCTATGAATTCATAGCTTCATTATTCAACTACCTAAGCTCTTCTCTATGAGTTTCTAAACCCTGACCGTCATCCTCTCTTCTTATTCCCTCTATTCCCACACCTGGTGTCGGTAGCGGATATGGCTGTGAAAGCCAAGACTTCTACCATGACAAGAAACGACCATATTATGATTTCTCGAAAATAATAAGCTTTTTTTTACTGTAAATTACAGGTGATAGGAAAGGTGCGTATTATAAATAGGTTTAAAGAAAAATATTTTTTTCGTTATTGATTTATAATAATAAACACGTACTTGTTGTTCTAAAATAAGAAATATATTATCCCAATTTTCATTTTAAATCCAACAATAATAATTGTAACATTTTTTGTCAATAAATTTGTTCATCAGTAACCGCATTTTTTATTTGGCAAATAAATAAATCTATAAAAAGGCCAATTTCGAAGAAAAGAGGATATCAAGTTAACAATTTATTGAAATTTTAATTTTCATCATCATCATCATCATCATTACCACTTTCTATTATAGAATCAATATTTAAATTGTCATTAAACAAATTATCATTGCTTCGCACGTTTTGACGAGATTTTGGCGGTAAAATAAAATGTTATATTTATCGGGAAAACAGCTGCTAATTTTCAACATTATTTTAGCCGTTTAGTTTCAATTTTATTCTTAATGTCAAGGTCGACAAAATGTCTTCGTAATTATTATTTTTTTTACAAAATTTATAGATGCGTATTATACATAGGGATAGATATATTTCCTAATTTCTGGGTCATTTGTTGGGGTGCGTATTATTTATTGGTGCGTATTATTTTCGAGAAATTACGGTAGTAAAAAAAGCAAACTATTAATGTATATTTTTGTGAGTTCGGTTAAAAGGGATTAACTAGGTCCGATTTCATTGAAACTCTTTTATTATACTTTATTCCTTATAATTTGCATTGTTTTGTATACGCTGCTATTTTTCTTGTGATATTTTATGTTATTTCATTGATATTGATTATAAACTTTATCTTTTTCCCACAACTGCCATTGAGCCGTATTTAAAAAAAAAAAATAAATTACTTGTCCAGAATTTTATTACCCACTTTTCCGGACGCATAAACCCCACCAAATATGTGCACCCCTTCCGTTTCCTTGCTGCCCTCATAACTACAATCTTCAAAAATTTAAATTTAGGGGCAGCTTATGTTTAGGGTCGCATTAGGTTAGATTAAAATTTACCTCCAATGATTCACTAAAATAATGAAGATACATGATCAAAAAATACCCTAAACTTAATAGAAATCGTCAAAATCTTTATGTTATTCTTAAAACTAAAAGGAAAGACCAAAGAATTTTTTAATTATTAAATTATATTTTTAAATCTTTTCTGGAACCTTAGAAATGTTGGTTAAATATTTTGTTTTTCTTGCGCTGACAATAAATTAGTATGGAAAATTTTAGCGTC
Source organism: Acanthosepion esculentum (assembly GCA_964036315.1). Lineage (NCBI taxonomy): Eukaryota > Metazoa > Mollusca > Cephalopoda > Sepiida > Sepiidae > Acanthosepion > Acanthosepion esculentum. Next base: position 60,805,838 of record OZ038510.1, read on the forward strand.
TTTTGCGGTAAAATGCATAATTGCCGTCTTCTATCTTCTTGAATCCCGTTCATCTTTTGTCCTTTCCTCAATCCTCCCTATATTCAGCCTTTTCTCTCACTTTAACACCCCCGCATACTAGTTGCACCCCCAACCTCCCGCTTGCATGGGGTGAAATGATTTTTTTTTCATAAATGTAGACAAGAAACAGAAGTATGACAAAAAGAAGAAAAATAGTCAAAATCAATTATAATAAAAATGATTCATCTAAGTTCAGACAAGTAGAGTTTTTTTGTCTTTTTTGCTAATATAAAAGTCGTTTAGCCAGTAACATCTTTTAAGCCACTAATTCATTTGGACGTCCCACGTGATCGAAAAGAATAGATTTTACCAATCAGCGCTGGAGTTACAAATAAGGTCAAGAGAGGATCGAAATTAAAGCGTTCAAACGAATGTAATTGCGATGAGAGTTCTTGTTGCAACAAGCTATCTCATTGTTTTATTCCTTTTCTCCCTTTTCCATCCTATCGTGTCGTATGAAACAAAGCGGTCACCAAATGAAGACCAGACATTTCTGGTGATTAAAAGTCTGTTTTTAGGTCAAGGGCATTAACTCAGCCAGTAAAGACGTTGTGCGGTTTTAGGGGAAGCTTATGTTTAGGGTCGCATTATTAGGTTAGATTAAATACCTCCAATGATTCACTAAAATAATGAAGATACATGATCAAAAAATACCCTAAACTTAATAGAAACAAAGTTTAATCGTCAAAATCTTTATGTTATTCTTAAAACTAAAAGGAAAGACCAAAGGATTTTTTAATTATTAAATTATATTTTTTAATCTTTTCAGGAACCTTAGAAATGTTGGTTAAATATTTTGTTTTTTTTGCGCTGACAATAAATTAGTATGGAAAATTTTAGCGTCTTTTGCGGTAAAATGCATAATGATTTGGAAAATCTTGCAAAAATCAAATAATTGTCGTATTCTAATGAAATTTTCAGGACTTATTCACAAATGAATTACATTATTTTGGACATGTTTCTTTTTTAGGAAATCTTGGTAAAAATGTCTTTTTACGTGTGTTAACCGCCCAACATACACACAATTATATAAAATTTCGAGAAATTCATTTTTGTAGAGCTTAATGTTTATATTAGTTATAAGGGTTGTCTTTGGGAAATTTACACCACCATTTTTTTCTTTTTTTTCATTTTTTGCCAAATAGGGCCCCACTTAAAGAAAATCTACTCTGCATCGTAAAATATAAAATGTAATAAAACCAGGACCGGGTTATAACCTTTTGTGGCTTTTAGGCTAAGGAAATTATGAAACTCCCTCAGACGGAGCCACCCTCGAATTCCTCCGCACCCGTCTTGAATTTATTTTTCTAGTGATATATTTTAGCGACATTTACATAGCCTGAAGTAAACTTAAATAAACTAGAATAGCTATCTTTTGTTTGTCAATAAAATACTATTTTAAAAATGCCACTATTTTGGTATTTATTGCAAACAAAATTAGCAGATATTTCAACACAACCGTAGTAAAAAAATAAAATAAACATAAATTATAACCAGCATTATAACAATAAAACAATCAAAATAAATATGAGTTTGTAATATTGATATCATTTCAGTTTATGAAACCATTTAGAAATTATAACATCTAAAAAAATTAAAATCACAGCTTTATAAAAATATCTAAGATTTAAAAATTCTTAGCTTTAAAAAAAATGTTTGAGGTATCTTAGCCTACAACCTATTTATCCTATAGGATAAACCGACCCTTAATAAAATTAATATATTATTTAATTAGAAAAGCTTTTAATTGCTTTTATGAATAAGATATATTATGGATACTATTGTCTTAAAAAAAAATATTTTCGATGAATAATGAATTTTTGCAATAATTGTTTGCATTTTTTAAGTTTAATTAGAATGATTTAGAAAGTTTTAAATCTTAAAATTCTGTCTTAATTAATAGTGGTTAGGTGCTATGATTATTATATAAAAACTATATTTATTAATCATAAGTGGAAAAGCCTACTACAATTCAACGACACCCAGTATTTTAAAAATAATTTTTCATAAACGTGCGTACCAATTTACGACAATACGGACGTCCATGTACAACATTATCAGAAAATAAAGGCGGTAACTATAGTAAATTTAAAATTTATTGGTAATTTCTAACATTTCCTCAACAAGCGACTCTGTAAGACTATAAAGCCAAAATACCTAAAGTTCAATAAAATATTACTTAGAATATTTTCGTCAATTTTTAAGAGTACTATAGGTAGTTAAAATCTCCTACTTTCGTGTTAAAATACTTTTCTGCGATATTTTAAACTGAAAGTAAGTAACATTAATTAAATTTTGAATCAGCTAATCTTTCTCAAATAAAAAAAGTATGTTTTATTTTTGAAAGATTTTTTAATAAAGAGAATTGTGTTGTTTTGTCAGATTCGCTAATATGGCTGAATTTTAGCGACTTTAACGATTTAAAAATAATTCCAATCAATTTAAATTCGTTTATAAATACATCAAAGTATTTTACTTATTGGAAATATTACATTTAATCTATTAGCTTGGAATTAAAAAGAAAAGAAAAAAGAAAGATTTTTCGTTAATCCGAAATATATAGGAAGTTTATTGTATTAAATATAATTTTAATATTTATGGCTCAGTGGTAAGTTTTTTTCAAAATTATTTTTAATATTTCAAGCTGTTGTAGATAAAGATATAAACAAAGACTGTTAGATAGATAGATAGATAGATAGATAGAAAGCAAGACAAAAATTAACAGACTAAAAGATAGTATTATAATACTATAAGAGTTATATTTAGATAGATAATTAAAATATTGAGATAGATAGATAGATAGATAGATAGATAGATAGAGAAAAAGTATAAGGATTGAAAGCAATCCTTATACTTTTTCTTTATGTGCCATGTCCCCTAAGGTCGTAGTCGATCATGGCTCTCCATAACTTCCTGTCCTTTGTAGCTGTTAATAAATTTTGACTTCTTGTTATTTGTAAATGTTATAAAATTTTGGATATTTTCTTTCAATTAAAACTAAAGTTTTATCAAAAAGGAGATATTTAAATTATTTTAAACGCGTTTTTTATTTGTACTTTTAGCCCAAATTTTGACGGTACATTGTTTATTAATATGGATAGCTGTAAAATATTTTAATAATTTGACTCCAAACCAGGTGATAAAGCAAAGAGTTACTGAAAGTGAAAGTAAGTGAGAAAACGTTACTCAATAGCAAAGACAATAAAAGAACAAGTTTAAAAGACGTTACATTTAAATTTTTAAAAATCGCAGTTGACAGTAAAGGAAGAAGCCAGAAGAGAGTTCTGTGGGCAAGAAAAAACTATAGAACTTACGATTACATCTAGCAATTTCAACAGTCAAATGGTGAGCCCTACCAGTCTTAAATTCGTAAATGCGAGGGAGCAAATGAAAAAGATCATAAGAACAATCGGCATGAAAAAAGTAGAAAAGAGAAAACGCTATGTTAGATCAGTGGAAAAGGGATTGAAGCCGATATGCCAGGTCAGGAAGGATAATACTACAGATTCTTTTTTTGATTTTGTTAATCTCTAGATACATAGCAGAAGCACCAGATCAGATGTGGCAACAATATTCAATGTTCGGACGAATAGTAGATAGATGCAAAATGAAAGATAGATTCTGTCGAGAAAAATTGACTAGCACGAACCAAATAACCAACTTTCCTAGCAGTAGACGTTAGCAATTGACGTCGTGGTATAATCGTTTCAGTTCATATCAGTGAAAAAACGCTAGACCGTGAAGGTGCAAGGAGTCACTCTCGTGGAGATTAGCATCAACCATGCTGGCGGAAGGCAAAAAAGATCTCTAAGACAATTAAGAGAGCAGTATAGTTTGGGGGGCGTTAAAATCAACAAGCCATTTATTGCCTCGGTTAACAACAGACTGGGGGAAACATTCGATATCAGATACCAATTTGACTTTATCTAACCTATCAGACTTAGCATTAAGACGACAGTAAATATTTGTGTCATCAGCAGTGATACCGAGTCGAGAATTGATGCCAAAGGTTAAGAGGGAGGTCATTGATAAAAAAATTAGGAACAAGTAGGACCGAGGATAGATCCCTGGGAGATACCCGCATTTATACAGAAAGATCTAGAAGATTGTCCATTCTAGAAACCTTGTGATGAGAAGGATTGCATTAAATCGAAGAAATGATCAGGGACATCATAACCCTTCAACTTGTGAAGAAGATCACCATGCCCAAATTTGCCAAAAGGCCTTCAAGATGTCTAAAGCAACAGCCCGAACTTCGTCATTCTTATCTAAAGCTTCAACGACTCTTTCGGCAATAGAAATAGACATTTGATCTAGAGAAACGGAAGCCATATTGTTTGTCTATAGAAAACCCTACAAGATGAGGTGCTTAACCAATTCCGAATTGATTAAAGCCCCTTTGCCAATAAGAGTTTAAAATACTAATGGTTCAATAGTTTGCCTGGGTTCTTAAAAACAGTAACTACAGAAAAGAATTTTCAACAAGATGGAAAGTAAGAAATAGCAAAAAATTTATTATAGAAAAAGCAGGAGTCAGTTGAAGGGCACAATTCTTTAAGACAGTTGCTGGAATACTGTCGAGTCTAAATACTTTGTGGAGATCATTTTTATAGTTGACAGCAAAAACCATGACCGGACTTCTGTGCATATCACTAAGTAGGAAGTCAGATACTTCATATGTGTCAAGAATAAAACTGGAAGATAATTTACAAACAAAGCATTCGGCTTTATCAATAGAAGAAGATAACAGTTCAAATTGAGTGAAATGAAGAGAGTTAGGAGACTTACCCTTATTTAATACACTACTACGGAGTTCCAGTAACCACGAGAAGCGAACTTGAGAGAGGCTGTACGCTACCTCATTTCATCCGGGAACGCTTACTTAGTCTATAGCTCATTCCGACCTCAAATGGAACGAGTATAATCGTATCATTGCTAACGATGTTGGAAAAGGGGCGATTCTTTGTTTCCAGAAAATACCTTACTCCTGTTGTTATGCTCTATCTTTACAAGAGTCAGATCAGAACAAGAAGGGAGTATTGCTGCCATATATGGGCTGGTGCTGCTCAGTCCTCAGTCCTTGTGAATTGTTAATTGCTCTCTACCCTGAAATATTGCAAGTCTCTCTATTCTTTATCGCAAATATTCAAACGAGTCACATTCCTTAGTCCCACTATCCCAGACTTTCAAAGCTGAGATCTGCCATGTGGCAAATCATTCCCATTCCTGTCGTGTTTCTTTGGGCTTCTTCTCCAAAACTGTTACTTTGTGGAACAAACTCCAAAAAGGATGCTGATCGCTACAATCTTAGCCTCTTCGATTCCATTATCAACCGATATCTATCCAACATAACCTCATAATATGTACTTTATACTTCCTCCTCGCTTAGAACAATCTCACTCAGCAACCCTCTACCGTGAGTGGCGCTTCGGCCTTGTATTGGGTGAATTGAAGTATAGAAAACGATTAAAAACGTATAAAATATATTATGATATAAAATAATACAGAATATAATATAAATAATGTATATAATATAAATATATTTATAGAAAATAAAAGACATAAAAGAGTAAGAACCTCCAAAGATTCGCTAAAAAATGAGCATACATGATGAAGAAATGCCCCAAACCAAATAAAAACAATTTTTTATCGTTAAAATCTTTGTATTATCATTAAGTGGAAAGAGCAAAGGATTTTTTTTATTATTAAATTATTTTTTCGATCCTTTTTAGGATTGAAAAAATAATTTAATAATAAAAACGTTCGAAATTTTTGTTAAAATTTTTGTTTCTCTTGCGTCAGTCGGGGGACCAAGGATTAGTATAGGAAATTTTGGCGCCTTTTTTGCAGTGTAAAACACATTGATTTTGAAATTCTTGCAAAAATCAAATAATTATCGGATTTTAATGAAAATTTCAGGTCTTATTAACGAATGAATTAAATTATTTGAGAAATGTTTCTTTTTAGAAAATGTTGGCAAAAATATTTTTATACCTATTACCACTTATTTAATTTTATGAAATTTCGAGAAGTTCTTTTTTGTACCGCTTAATGTTTATGCTAGTTATACGCAGAAGTCCTTGGAGAATTTAAGTCATAAATTTATTTTTGTAAAACAGAATCCCTAGTTACCAAAAATCTACTCTGAATCGTAGAGTAAAAAATGCAATAAAACTAAGATATTATTTAATTATAAAAACTTTGAATTGCTTTTATGAATAAGATATATTATTGACACTATTGCCTTAAGAAAATGTTTTTGATGAATAATGAATTCTTACAAGAAGTGTTTTCCTTTTTTAATTTTAATTAGAGTAATTTATAAAATCTTAAATCTTTTAAAATTCTGTCTTAATTTGTAGCAGTTAGGTGCTACTGTTATTAAGTAAAAACTATATTTATTAATCATAAATGAAAAGCTTACTACAATTTAGCGACCACCAATATTTTAAAAAGATATTTGCATTTTTTATGTGCGTGTGTATGTTTCTATACGTGGCAATTTTTGTAATTACCGACGTTCATACACGACATATAGTAAATTTAAGACCAAAGTATCTAAAATTCAATTAAACGATAGATTACAGGGAATATTTTCCTATTTCTTAAGATTACTTGGTAGTTAAAAGTTATATCAAAAAGGCGCTCACGTTATATTACGCAAATAATTTTTACAGCTACGTCTCCCGTAGAAAGATTAGATAAACTTCAGATTGTTAATCATGCTGTCAACACCTAATCAAAACCCCTACCTCTGTTAGAAAAAAAATTCTCTGATATTTTGAATTAAAAGTGAGTAATATATGTTTCACATCCGATTAATTAAACTTTAAATCAGTTAATATTCCTCAAATAAAGACTCAGGAAAGTATATTTTATTTTTTGAAAGAGTTTTTAATAAAGATTTTTTTTAATTGCCTTATACTCACAGATAGCTAAAAAAAAAAAAAAGCTAAAATCAGCGATTTTTAGCGATTTAAAAAATCTCATCCAGTCAATTTAAATTACTTTTGAAATATAGCCAAATATTTTGCTTATTGGGAAAATTAAATTTAATCTTTTAGCATGAAATTAAAGCTAAAATAAAAGTTTCAAGAAAGATTTTTCATTTATAAAAAAAATCAATTTAATCATTAGGCATCACGTTTCTTTGGAGGTATTATATAAGAGATATTTAAAAATGTACAAAAGTGCAAACAAAAATGTACTTTATTCTTGGCGTTTGATTTCTAATTAAAACATCGACAGGAATATAACAAGGCAAAATAAGTTTAAAATTATTCCTCAACTTGACCCAGTTCGATCTGAAAATTAGACGCCATAAAAGTTGTGTATTTGAATAAAGCAAACGACTCTATTCTTCCTGTGTTCAAGTTCTCAAGGCTAATGTAAATATGAATAGTTTTGCACATACGGAGTTTCAAAATAACTACGCATGTGTTTAGTTGTAGCAAAAGTTATAAACAAAGCCTGGGAGATACGCAAAAAGTTCGGACGTAATAATTAGAATCTTTTGTTTTAAGTATTTCACCGAAATACGTTATAAACAAAGATTTCCCACGATACAAAATAACAATGTCGTGAATTATCGATGATCATTTACTTTCGTCTGCCTTATTTTAATTCAACTGAACCACATGACGCATCACTTACATACACGCGCGCGTCAGCACCCACTAGCATACAGTTGTATGAATCTTGTAAGATTATTGCACTTTGAGTGCCAGGGGACTTCTCTTCACGCCCGCTAAGTGGCGTTGTATAAAAAGAACTTCAACCCTCTTTCTCGTTTTTTGCATTAAAATGCGGTAGTGACACGACGTGTTTCGTCCCCTTTGGATAGAAATTATCCGGGCAAATCGACTTGAACCGAACCACGTAGGGCATCACTTACACACGCACCCACAAACACACACAAACACACACACATGCACGCATAAACACACACACACATACACGCATACACACTGCTGCTGCTACTACTATAGATAATCATATAAATATATATTTCGCTCTTTTTCTAAACTATGTTTTGTATATGAACATATAAAACCCATGTATATGTTAAGTACCCGTCTTTTGAAAATGGGGAGACATTGAATCGAATGTCATTTCAGTTGGTAACCTATTACCGCTGATAGATGGGGTGAGGGTACCTGTTAGGGTCTCAGCTATGGGCAAATAGAAAATCCATAAACTGGTGTCAAAACACTATGAAAGTATAAAAATACATTGTTATAGTAAAAATACCAGATTTTAGTATTAAAAAAAAACATACCAAATCTAATTAATCAAATTAATTTTCGGCATTAAATGACTTATAAGGAGTTGATATGCCGTTAAACATGCCAACCAACCACTGGTAGACGCCGCCGTAATTTGAACATGCAGGTGTCACAAGTGACAATTGCTTGCCGCTACAATTCTAACAGTTTATAATTATTGGCCAGCTTACTGAAAACAAGAAACATGATGCTTTATTTTAAAATTATAATTACAAAACGTGTGCAAAGTTTACAAAAATAAATGATTTTGACAAAACCTGAAAACGGTGTCATACTGATGGTGAGAAAATTATAAAGGTCACATTAATTCTCCATAATAAAAACTATTTTCAGAATTTATTTTTGTGGGTTGGCTTATTTGTTCATATGAACCGTACGGCAAATAATCCAGAAGAGCATCCCAAAGTTCATCTTAGCTGGGAAATTGCCGTCGGTTAATGTAAACCGATCTTTACCACAAGTTTTCAATTGGGTTAAATGTTTTGAAATCGATTTTATTCAAATAACCATTAGTTCGTTGTGTTTTTTTTGTTTTTGTTTTTTTCACTGACTGTGATGGGACCTTTTCGTTCCTAAAAATCAACTTTTTTCTGAAAGCGTTTGTTCTCTTGAACTATGGCTCCTCGTTAGCCTTCAAAAGAATTATTAGAGTGCGTCTGAGCTGTCATCCTAGCATCACCTCGAAAAGAAACCACAATGTCACTACTGATAACGCCACCCCAAAACATCACATCAGTTCCTCCTTGCAGACGTTTCAAACATTACTCCATCAGTATAGACGACCGAGAGTGTCCAGGTATTCGTCGATGAAAACTGCGGTTGTAAAAAAGGGGATTCCGTGGCACATTTCATAATATTTTTCACATGGTTTAAAATCATCCATGTGGAAAACACTCTCTGGACAATCCATAAAAAAGATCCATAAATCCATAAGGAAAATATCATCGATGAGGTCGCATGTTCTCTGCAGATTCAGATCACTACTCTTTGTTCTTCCTTGGTGAACACTGCTAGTAATGTGGCCATGTTTACACTGTATCAGCAACAAAAAACTGGCGCAATCAAGATCAAACTTCAATCATGTGACAACAATAGTATCAACCATAAGTACGCATGAGCAGAAGACAGTGTGACAAACCTAAAGGCATGTGATGGCGAAAGTTCAGATCATTTTTTCCATACCTTCGTAGTTTCTAAAATTAAAGAGTAATAATTAATGTTTGTTTATTTTATTTTGTTGCTAAATGAAGCCGTAATTTCTATTCTAATAGTTTCTTCTCTCAACACTTTTCGTCAGTGGAACTCTCTTCCAGTTTCTTGCTTTCCTTTTAACTATGGTTGTCAAAAACTGAAATTCAACGTCAATCTTTGTTGTTTATTTCCTTGAATTGTTTGTCTTTTTATTGTCCCCTCTCCTTCGTGAAGTTTTCTGTTTCTTTCACTCTGTGAAGTGTATTTATTCATTTGCTTGAAGTGAAACGATATATATATATATATATATATATATATATATATATATATGAAAATTTCTCAGAGTTAACCTGTAGATAAGACAATCTTTATAAATATAAATGACAATAGGAAAACACTATTAATTGCTGACGCGTTTCGTCCAATGTGGACTTTTTCAAAGTAAAAAACGAAATGAATTTAATTAAACAAGGAAATTAATAAAAACAAAAAACAGAGTGTTCTTATCAACTGGAATGTAGGGAACGCTATTTTCATATTGTTAACTGAAAATAACGTCAGTTAATGTCACGTGTGGAGAATATTATCATTATATCTGTGTTGGCGGATTCAACCATTTTCTTTTGATTTTAATATATTTTTGTGTACATTTGTTTGTGAGAGCAGTAATTTTGTTAGAAAAGGTGAAATAGGGAAAAGGCCTGGACGTAGATTCAACCATAATTTTGATTTTAAAAATTCTATACATATAAAAAAATAAAATAACTCACTCAGAAGGAAAATTCTTGAGAGTGCCGCCAGAGAACAATACCCAAATATTAATCTACTAATATATTAATCCACATTGGACGAAACGCGTCAGCAATTAATACTGTTTTCCTATTGTCATTTATTTATAATATATATATATATATATATATATATATATATATATATATATATATATATATATATATATATATATATGGAACCACCATTAACCTGGCGTACTATTACCGTTCGGTCACAGAAAACTTCCGGTAAAACAAAGCTCGAATTACTGCTTTTAAATACACACGTTCGCGATCTTTCTCGATCTATCATATATTTAATATATCAAATATTTAATATATTTTCTGTTTATACGTTATTTTTAATGGATACATTTATTTTAGCAAATACGACGGTGAACGTGTGTTTAAAAGCAGTAATTCGAACTTTGCCTAACCGGAAGTTCTCTGTGGCTGAACGGTCATAGCACGCCAGTCTTAATAGTGGTTCCGTATAAGATACAGGTTCGATTCCTGTCGGAGATCGGATATTTTCTATTAAATTTGTCGAGCCTTCAGGCCGGTAAATGTTATTTTTGTAGCATACCTACAGACGATAAAGGGTAGGTCCCCATTCACATAAATACAGTAGTAAATACTGTATGTTCGTCTTCAGTTGGTGATACGTCTCCAGCTGTGCTGGTTAAACTCTCCGACTCTAAGCAGAGAGGATCCCCAGACAAGGCTAAACTGAAGAAGGGCAGACTCTCGTCTCGGGAAACAGCTACCCAACTCCGTTTTATACGAGGTGTACGGAAATTTTTGGCCGAGCCTACGGGATCGGAACCCTACATTAGATTCGGTCTTGTGCTACATCTGACCGCGTGGAGCGGTTGGTAGATATCCTGCAGTTGGAGATTCATTGTGAAATTCATTTGACTCACTTCTAGAAGTTGACTACTTCTACGCGCTGCTGGCGAATCTTATATGTATTGTTCTTGTTCTAAGTATTATCGTTCATTACCTACATTCGTGTGATTATTCTATTCAATAACCTTCCCTCAATGACACATGGCACAGTGAATAAAGGCGTTGGTTAGATCTAGTGACAGACCCAAAGAATGTGAGTTCAATACCCGGTTAAGGCAGTAGAGAACTTTCAGAAGGAAAATTAGCAGGAGATAACTGATAACTGACATCCATCAAACATGGCACGTGGAACTAGAACAGTCTACCGCAGTGATCGAAATAAAGGGTTCAGTTCGAAATTCCAACCACCTGAAGAAGGCCGGAGCGTACAACGGCCGAAACGTTGTGACAAATATGGCGACAAAGAGGAGGACAATAGTCCGACTAATGTAAATACTGTACATAGTACCTCATCTCAGAAATATAGACAGAACCTTCCCTAAGTTACAACGGTAATTAATACTGTTTAATTAGAAGAACAAAGCATTTATTCAAATAAGTGCTTACATAAAAATAACATATAAACAGAAGATATATTAAATATTAGTCGGATTTAATCCATTACCTATGACATGTCGTCATAGTTTATGTTAGGATACGAAATCAGATCGAGAAAGATCGGGGAACGTGTGTGATTAAAAGCAATAATTCGAGCTTTGCTTAACCGGAAATATATATATATATATATATATATATATATATATATATATATATATATATATATATATATATATATATATATATATATTACACCCATTATATATATATATATATGTTCATTACACCCTATATATATATATATGTATATATATATATTACACACATTATATATATATATATATATATATATATATATATATATATATGTTCATTACACCCTATATATATATATATTACACCCATTATATATATATGTTCATTACACCCTATATATATATATATTACACCCATTATATATATATATATATGTTCATTACACCCTATATATATATATATATATATATATATATATATATTACACCCATTATATATATATATGTTCATTACACCCTATATATATATATATATATATATATATATATATATATATATTACACCCATTATATATATATATATGTTCATTACACCCTATATATATATATATATATATATATATAGGGTGTAATGACATGGATACAGGATCTGTTCTTGAAGTGCCCTCTATACGGTAGAATGAGATGTACGACATGCTAGACCCACTTGACCATACTTGGATCGTCTCAAACAGCCTGTAGAAAGTGTCCTTGGTCAGGCGTACGAGAGGATCTCGGTCTTTCTCGATCTATTTGTGGTGCTACGGATCCTGTCTCAGAAACGCGAAAAAAAATAAAAAAATAATCCCCCAAAAATACGAACGTCTTGCCGGCACGGTCAGCGATATTCCATGCTGAGTCCAACACGTCCAACAAAATGGCAGCGTATAAAGCAAATATTTAGAGATTTAAATATGAACGACCAATATTTACCTATACACGAACTTAATAAATTCATATAGACGCAAGTATAAGAAATTAATATTTATCAATTCCCATCTCATTGAAATGCTAAAAGGCATGAATATAAACGATTAATATCTAATTTGTTCAAGCGAACAGTCTGTGTCGTTTCCCAAAGAAAATGATTATAGATACAAATATAAAGACATTTATGATATGTTTAACGTTCTTTTTATAGATTCATGTATTTAAGCATTTGCTTAAATACTTGTATCTATAAAAAGAACGCTAAACATATCATAAATGTCTTTAAATAAATTGCCGGACTCTGTCCAATTCAAAATATATACAAATATAAATAACCATTATTTATCTATCGCAGAAACAAGTTAATGCATAGAGACTCAATATAAACGACCAATATTTACTAATCCAAGAACTAAATAAATATAGACTCAAATATTACCTATCCCTGTAAAAATAAATGCTCATATACTCAAATATAATATATATTTATCTATCCCTGAATCAAGTAAATGTTAAAGACTCAACGCCTAATATTCACTAATCACTGAACCAAATAAATGATTATCTAGGTACCTCCACATTTTTTTGATAAAATTTAATTCTTTTATGAGTAATTTGTGTTTTAATTTTAAACATTAAACTATTTAAACATTAAACTATTTAAACATTAAACTATTTCTTTTTAGTTTAAATCTACCATTAAACGTAAAACAGAAGCAAATGTAAGATTTTTTATTGCAAAATGAATGAAAAACATATTAAAATGTTACATAAATTTAATGATATATCATCATAATTAAATTTTAAATATTTAATTTAGTATTTTTTTTTGATATTGTAAAAACGCTATGTGTGTGAACGAAATTAATCCTGCTGTTCAGTTATTCTCCAGGGTTTTCTAAAGTTTTTAAAAAGTTCTAAAGTTTTTTAAAAAGTATGGCAAAAACGTTAGCTTAATAGTTACTGACTCAACATTTTTCTTTTAAAGGTTTAAGTTTATTATAGGAATGTACTCAGTACGTCGAGCCCTGACCCATTTGCAGGTCATTTGGAGTTCAACTGCACGGGCGTAGTAGAGAGCACATCACGTGACTTGTCATATTCAATCAGGTTCCAGAAATCACTTATTTAATTTGGAGCATGATTGTACAGAATTGTAAAAAAAGTTTTTCGTATCTACTGAATTTAGTTAGATTTATTTGTAGGCGTTTCTTGCTTGTTTGTGCTTCGCTTATTGTCCGTAAAGTATAATAGTTTATATCCTTTAAAAGCCTCTGCGGATTGATAAATATTGAAAATATTTTTCAATATCTAATAAATGTTTTGAAGTGAGTAAGCCAATTTACACGTCTACCAGATTTTGTAGTGACTTTTGGGGTGTGTTTGCCAGTTTGAAAGTTCTTTGCAGATGGATCCAAGTACGCTGGTTTTAGTCTGCCTATGGAGACAGTATCTTGTTTGCCCTTTTTTTATAACGGTAAAATATTTTGGTTTTCTGTCATCTATTTGAAAAGGACTGAGTAAGTAGGGCGAAAAGACATTTTTGCTACATCAGTACGCAAGCAAATATATTCACAGTTGAGAAGATACTTTGGTGTGTAAAGGTTTTTCGCTTATGTTCTAGTGGGTGTAAAAACTAGATCACTCATTCTTTGTTTGAAATTTTGTACAAAAAATGTTGTTAGCTGTAGGTGGCTGGTTGTTTATCACAAAAGTGTCCTGGTAGTGTTAATGATGTTCCACTGACCAATTCGGATGCTGTGCATCCTAAATCTTCCTTGATTACATTACTGATAGATAACAAAACCAGTGGCAAATTTTCTAACCATGCTCCGGAATAGTTATTTGCTGTTTCTGCTGCCTTAAGCTGCCTGTGAAAACGTTCGATTAAACCATTGCACAAGGATGATATGATGTAGTTGTTATATACTTGACTCCCAGTAGTATTGTGAATAAGTTGAAAAGCGTAGATTGAAGTTGAAACCATAGATCTGTTGTTATTATTGAGGGGCAACCAAAAATAAATGCTTTTAGTGATTGTTTCTACGGATATATCATTCAGAGGAACAGTGACAATTTGCGTCTGGTAATGGTCCCAATATATCGATGTGGAGGTTAGGAACCTACCGTCTGCTTTGATCTCCAGGAGGAGATTTTGTATGTCTGGTTACTTTGCTTTTTTGACACTTTTAAGTTTTAAGGTTTGAGTCCAGTTATATATATATATATATATATATATATATATATATATATATATATATATATATATATATATGTGTGTGTGTGTGTGTGTGTGTGTGTGTGTGTGTGTGTGTGTGTGTGTGTGTGAAAATTTCTCAAAGTTAACTTTTAGAGGAGACAATATTTATAAATAAATGACAATAAGAAATAAATGTACACAAAAACATATTAAAATCAAAAGAAAATGGTTGAATCCATCAACACAGATTAATGGAATATTCTCCACGCGTGACATTAACTGACGTCATTTTCAGTTAACAATATGAAAATAGCGTCTCCTACATTCCAGTTGCTAAGAACACTCTGTTTTTTGTTTTTATTAATTTTCTTTGTTTAATTAAATTCATTTCGTTTCTTGCTTTGAAAAAGTCCGCATTGGACGAAACGCGTCAGCAGTTACTGTTTTCTTATTGTCATTTATTTATATACATACATATATATATATATATATATATATATATATATATATATATATATATATATATATATATATATCAGTATGTATGTTGGACCAGACAAAACGGTCGCTAATCAACTAGATGGTAGCTCGGCGCCCAGGATGTGAAAGGTTGCGAAAGTGTTTAGACATTTTTTTCATAGTGAAGATGGTATGTATGGCCTCTAATAATCTGTCCCCACATCGCAGAGTAGTGTTTTCGTTCCAAATGGAACAGGATTTTCATTCAGTTGTAAAGAAGTGTCCGCTTTTCCTTTAATGTTGCATCTTTTTGTTGTTCCTCTGCGATTAGGTCGAAGGTAAGAGTTTCATAATCTAAAGGTTGTATCGTGGAACGCGAGAGTGTATCTTCCAGGATATTGTCTGAAACTTTAATGCAATGGATATCCAAAGTAAATTGGGATATATAATCCAGTTACCGGGTATCTCTGGATGTATATTTCTCTGTATTCATATGCAAGGTGTAAATGAGAGGTTTGTGATCCGTGAAAACGGTAAAATCTCGCCCTTCGAGCAGATGTCGGAAATGCCTTATTGATAAGTAAACTGCGAGTAACTCCCTCGAGAAGGTACTGTATTTTTGTTGTGCATTGTTCAATTTTACATAGAAAAAAGAAATTATTTTTTTGAAGCCATTTTCCTTCTGATGTAGAACCTATTCAATTGAATTTGCCGGTCATCAATGTGAGTGCTGAGTTATCATCATCACTGATACAAGAGAGCTTAGTGAAATTTGCTACTGCATTTGTAATGTCATGGGATGCAGTTAATGCTTCTCCTATAGATACTTTTGCATTCTTATTTTTTTGTTTCTGCAGCATGTTTGTGAGCGGGGTCAAGACTCTGGAACGACCTGGAATAAATCTACGCTAACAGTTAATCAAACCGAGGTATCTTCGTCGTTGTCGCAGTGATTTTGGTTGTGGAAATTGTTGTATTGCTGCTACTTCTCCTCTAGGAGAGGCGTGATCCCATATTTGCCGAACATATGACCCAAGAAGTTCAATTTAGAAACAGAAAACTCACTTTTGTTTATGTTGATCTTTAAACCAAAATATGCTAGTCTCTCGAAAACTTGTATATTGTTCTGATGTTCTTTGCTACCACAACTAGCAATAAGAACGTCATCGACATACGCAAAGACGAAAGTTAATCCTCTCAAAATTTCGTCAATAAGTCTCTGAAAACTTTGGGCGGCGTTACGTAACAAAATGACATCCTCATTAACTAATAAATCCCGATAGGAGTAGTAATTGTCGTTTTCTTTATGTCTTCCTCTGCTACTGGAATTTGGTAGTATGCTTTAACCAAGTCTAGTTTTGTGAAAACTGTGATTCCCTGTAAACCCGTGATTAAACCACATAAGTGTGTGATTGGATATCAATATGGAACTGTTTCCGCGTTGCGATTCCTGAAATCCTCACAAGGCCGCCATGCCCTGTATCTGGTTTCGGAACCATATGTAGTGAGAGGAGTATGGGCTAATTGACATGTGTGTTGAAATTCATCTTTTGCCATGTTGTATTTTTCTGCGCAATCTGCATGGTGCTGTGTGTGTAGGGTGTCCAGTTGTTGTGATGAAATGTTTAGCAGTGTAACAAATTTCGTCAGTGTGTTTTAAAGCAGTGGTAATAGTAGGAAATATTCTTATCAACTCTTGTAGTCAATTAGCAGTTGGTATGGCAGAACTAATTCCTTCTGAGGTGTAGATTAAGAGGGTTCCTTTGCCGTTCGCTTTGTGGTACTGTCGACGAGAGAGTCTATAGCCATATTCATTGATAGGTGATCCAAACAGATGCTTATAGACTCAAATAGGAACGGTCAATATCTATCTATACCAGAAACATATAAATGCATATAGACTCATATTTAAACTGCCAATATTTACCTATGCCCGAAACAAATATATATGAAAAGACTCAAATATAAACGACTAATATTGACCTATCACTGAAACAAATAAACGTATATAGACTTAAATGTAAATTACCAATATATATCTATTGGTTATAGACCAAGTAAATGTTTAAGACACAAATATAAAGGACTAATATTTGCCTATCCACGAACCAAGTAAATCTTTAAGACTCTTATATAATCGACTAATATTTACCTATCCCAGAATCAAATAAATGCTCAGAGACTCAAATATAAATGACAAATATTTACCTAAACGTGAACCAAGTAAATGTTAAAGACTAAAATAGAACCAATATTTACCTATGCCTAAACCAAATAAATGCTCGTGACTCAATTATAAACCCCAATATTTACCTCTACACAAACCAAATAAATACTTATAGACCAAGTAAATGTTCAAGGCTCAAAAATAATTGACTAATACTTACCTATCCCAGAATAAAATAAATGTTCATAGACTCAAAAATAAACTACCAATATTTACTTTTCACTGACCTAAATAAATGCTTATAAACTCAAATATAAACAACCAATATTGACCAATCACTGAACGAAATGAATGGTCATAGACTCAAATATAAACCCAATTTTTCCTATCTCCGAATCAAATAAACACTTATCCATATAAACGACAAATATGTACCTATACCTAAAACAAAAATATGCTTATAGACTCATTCATAAACGACAAATATTTACCTATCCACGAAACAATTAAATGTTTAAGACTTAAAACGACCAATATTTACCAATACCAGAATCAAATAAATGCTTACAGACTCAAATGTAAACGACCAATTTTTACCTCTATGTGAACCATATAAATGCTTACAGACTCATATAAAAATCCAATATTTACCCATTCATGAACCAAATAAATGAATATTGACTCAAATATAAACGACCAATCTCGCCGTAAACTAAGTAAATATTTAAGACTCATATACAACCAATATTTACTAATACCAGAACAACAAAATGCTTATATGCTAAATATAAATGATTCATATTTACCTATCACTGAACCAAATAGATGGCCATAGACACAAATACAGACAATCTATATTTATCTATACTCGATTATATTCATTCATTTTTGTAGATATATATTAATATGTTTGACTTCTTATTTGTAACGATAGTTTGTTAACGCCAGCTTTAAATCAATTTTATCTGAGAAAAAGAAATTACTCCTAAATTTTGAGTGTAGGGTCGCTAATTCCTGTCCGCATTTAGCGGATACATCATGTTGTATGTACGAAATCTGATGCAAAAACAAGTGTCAAATACAGTAGGCTTTTTTAACTGAAGGGTACATTAAATACAAGTACTTGCCTACCATCTAACCAATCCACTTGTTCAAAAAACTTATATCCATGTTTGTGAAGAAAACTTTCAAAGACAGGCGTTTATATTTTTATAGCAGAAATGAATCGCCTTTCTTGTCTTAATTTAAAGGGGGAAAAAAGCGGTTAAGCAAAAATACAATTTTTCTTCGGCATTCAAAATTTAAGCCATCTTATGAAACTTTTCGTAAGCCAAAATAATGTAAACAAGGATGACGCAATTACCATGAGTTTATACGAAAAGTTAACAGAGCCGGTGCAAGGGTCTCGTGCCCCACCCAATCGATGATATGCCCCGCCACTCTACTACATCTCAATTTTCAAAGTATTATTCATATGAAAAATTTTATTGTAACCTAATTATGTACAAGAAAGGATCATATGCAATATAGATAAACAATTCAAGTAAAAATGTAATAATAAATCCAATGTATCTAAATATAAATTAGAGACCTGTCATAATAGATCATTCCATCTTAAATAAATCAACAATGTCTTGCGGCAATTCTTAACATCAACTTCAGATTTTACATCTTAAAAATTTGAACAGATTCAACATTATGGATAAAAAAAATAGTGAATTTTATTTAGTGTTTTTCGAGACTGAGCATGCGCAAAACAAATTCACGGATTTGGACGGAAAAAAAAAGACCCACAGGATGAGGTGAAAATCTGTGAAAATCTTTCATCCTTTAATAGCCAGTTGGGCTTCGTTTAAATCGTAATGTATATAAATGTAAATAGAAAAAAATTAAATGTTAATTAGATAACGAGTGTAACAAAGCACTGACCTGGGACCCCAATCAGGCTTGGTCCCACACCCCGCTCCGGTAGTCGCACCGGCCCTGAAAGTTAGGATATGTTAGTTAATTTAATAACATACTAATACAAGTAATGTAACTCATGCAAAACCAGATATTAACCCCCTACCTTTTCAGTCGAGGAAATTTGAATAAGCTGATTTGTTTGGAAAAATACTTTGACAAAAACACTACTTCGCGTTTTAAAAATTTCTTTAATTTAATTTTATAGGACTTCATGTTAAACAATATTTTTAAAGAAAATTTCTTTTTTTCTTTTTTCCTTTTTAAGAATAAATTATTAGGATTTCTTACTTTTGAGTATGCAACATGCAACTGGTCATACGTAAATATTTCTTTCTGGGGCCAAATTCCAACTTTTTGAAGCGTTTGGCCTTGTGGTTTGTTTATAGTTCTCGCAAACGCAAGGCGAACTGGAAACTGGATTCTTGTATACATAAAAAATCAAAGAAACGATACGAAGAAAACAATATTGCATTTTTTTAAATAAGTATTTGTTATTTTAATCATTAAATTGTTTGTAAAATAATGGGTGTATGTTAAATAATAAAACTGAATTTTTCCAAAAAATGAATAAAAACAAAATTTGGTTTCGATTAACCAAATGTATGGCTATTTTAGACGGTATGACAAATAAACGGACGGACATGTCACAGAATTATATATGTAGATTACATTGTATATTTAAGTATTGTTTTAATAATTTCACCTCAAGCAAGGTGATAGTGCGACTAAGACGCAAGAGATTAGTTGGGAGAGAAAATGAGAAGACTTTAGAAAGAACTGAAAACTCAGTCTTAAACAGGAAACATGGGATAAACCTTTAGTTCTGTTCAAAAGACAGGGAAGAAGTATGAACTGGGCGATAGGTGACGCTTGTGTGAAACCTGTGCCTGGCGTGCTTTACCAAGTTTTTGAATACTAGGCATATATGATAGTGATTTTTCAAGGGTAGCACAAGGCCGAAAGTATGGGGCAGCCAGTGAGGATCGAACTCACTACTCAGTCTTAATTGTTCTAGCGAGGCAAGCTTGCTAACCATTACACCGCCTCGGGGTGCTCGAGTAATTTTTTAAGCTCAACTTAGATGTGACACAAGGCCAAGAGTATGGAAGCAACCAGTGAGGATCGAACTCACTACTCAGTCATAACTCCTTTAGTAAGACAGGCTTTATACCACGTCGAGGTGCCCTAGGCATTATATGTGATAAATATACTCTCATTTCCACATAAATGCATTTGATATATGCTGTATTTCTGCAATTAATGTTGGTAAGTGTAGAAAATCCTAATTCACAGAGGTACAATGTGGAAAACTGCAATAAAATATTCAATGTTTTTCTAGCTCTTGAAGGATATTCTTCTTCAATGGAAATCCCAAACTGACCAATGGCCACCTCATTATGCTTGATTTTAAGCCACGATTAGCAGAAAGGACAAAAACTTGACTAAGACATGGAAGCCAGTATTTTGGTGTCCCTAACTTTTTAAAAATTCATAAATTAATCTTCTATTAACTTGAGGTGCATCTGGCTACCATTTCAGGGCGCCCTTGTTGAGAAACGCTGATCTACAGGACGAAAGCTTTCTTTAAAACCTGCTTGTGTATAGATCTTTCCAACCCTGGTGTAGGGATATAACACCATCTTCCAAGTTGGCCTAAGCCAACTCTGAATAGGTTAGCTAATAAAAGTAATATGAGAAAGCCGAACCAAAGTTTTATTGACCAGAAGAGGGTTGCCATCGCCTCTGCGCAATGCAACCAAGACAGTGGGTTAGAAGCCTCTGACTAATTTGAAAATGGCGATCCGAGGATGATTAACAGTCTCGGACTGGCATGTTGCATACAATCGGAGGAAAAAGGAAAAAGTCACTGAAAGTCGACCGAGTTCTTTGGAGGGAACGTTAGTGCGCAATCTGCTGTTGGCGATGAGAGCGGAAAGATAACAAACAATATCAACTTTCTCTTGTTTATCGTTCTGCTGTTTTATGTGACAAGTTGACATTGAAGTCGTTTTAAATGCTTTCTTTGATTCACGAGATACGGCGTCAAATCATAAATTCTCTTGATATTATCATCTTTTTTTTTTCTCCGTAGCTTTAGTTTTTACGTATTTAATATTATTACTAACAAATTGCGCATAAAAAAATAATTGGATTGCTATTCGCCTACGGATCTGCACATCTGCCTCGGATCTGCACATCCGCCTCGGATCATCGTATCTGGGCTGTACACTCTGACTAAAATAACTTTTGTGCACGGATCAGTGAGTAATATTTATGCACACTGTGATTATCTGCAATTAACTCACCTGCAATAATAACTCACCTGCAATAATAACTCACCTGCAAGATCTAAATGACAGTGAAAATATCATTTACGAATTCACATGTCCCTTAAGTAACTTCGTTCTTGATCAGTCCAAATTCAAAAAAAAATTATATTGGATATACTACAATATGCCTAACAAGAAGACTCATGTTACATCTCTTTGACCATAGCTCAATTACGTCTCATTTAAATACACATTGTGACCTACCAAACACCATCCGCAATATACTCGTTGATAATACAAATATAATAGACTCATCTGCATGTCAAAAAGGGCTAAAAATTATGGAATCATTATTAATAAAAAAATAGGAAAAAGTCTGCATTCAATAATATCAACTATGAACATGGCCATGACGTACTGACGGTTTTTGGAAAATAAAATATTCCTATAACTCTAGAAACATAAAAAATTCATACATTCAGTTAAAAGTTAAAAAATAAAATCATCCTTGATAATGGCTAAAAGTATAGCCAAAAGCGATCGTATATACTGGACATTCGGACAATTTCTGTATAATTTATTTCCAGAAAAGAAAAAAATTAAATTATAAAAAGACAAAAAAATAGATAAAAAACTTCAACGCAGTACCTTGTTAGTCGTTTTTAATAAAACTTGTATGTATATATATATATATATATATGTATATATATATATATATATATATATATATATATATATATATACACACACACACACACACATATATATATATATATATATATATATATGTATGTGTGTGTGTGTGGAGGGGATGTATAAGAGAATCCGAAACAAAAGTTGTTGAGACAAAGTGGTAAATTTATTAACGACGTGTTTCTCAAGAGCTTCTGCACTCTTTGGCTTCCTCAGGTTATAATGAATGAAAGACAAAATGCGTGTGAGAGAAAATGCCTTGGGATCTCTGAGAATAAATAGTAATCATAAATCAAATTAAGTTGACGGATTTTAATTCAATCCACCGAAATTTGAAATTTTCCACTTTATCATTTTTATATATATATATATATATATATATATATATATATATATATATATATATATATGCTCGCGCGCGCGCGTGTGTGTGTGTGTGTGTGTTTTTGTTTTTTGTTTTTTTAAGCGTATCACCCCACTATCACGCATGGGGTTACAGAAGGGTTGGAGGAAGAGCAGATAGGAGTGGTAAAGGAGAGGATGTGGAGATAGAGAAGGACGGAGGGTCGATCAAGGCAAGGTGGTTACAGAAGATTTGGAGCGAGAGCAGATAGGAATGAAAGATGAAAGGAAGTGGAGAAGGGAAGTGGATAGATCAAGGCCACTGGAGATGACGATTGACGCTACACTTAAACCGTTGGAGATTGTATTTGTCAGGGAAACAGTAATAGGGAAGGGAGTTCCATAGGCGAGATGTGCGAGACATGAAGCTATTGGAGTAGAAGAGACGTCTACATCTAACAGTTTCAACGGTGAATGGGTGGGACCGGGATGCCAGCCTCGTAGGACGTTTAAATTCATGAGGCCTAGGGACAAGCGAAAGCAACTCCTCGGAGCAATTACCGTGAAAGTACTTGTAGAAAAGGCAGAGCGATGCAACATTGCGTCTGTGAGAGAGCGACTGCAGGCGAGATCACAGATCAGGGCCAATCACATTGCATATCCGTCTCTGGATCTTATCAAGAACCCTGAGGCAACCAGCAGGGGCCCCAGACCATAAATGGCAGCAATACTCCATGCAAGGGCGAATGGTAGATTTATAGACTTGGAGGATCGATTCCGGGAAGAAGAATTTCCTGGCTCGGCACAGGGAACCAACTTTTCTTGCGGTGGACGATGCAACTGACTCGATGTATTTGTTCCATCTCAGATCAGCTGACAGCGTGAGACCGAGCAGCCGCAGAGAGGAGCTCTCGAGAAGTTGGTCCTCAGATATTCTAATGGGATGCAGGGATGGGTCCTTGTGGTGGTTAATGGAGAGCAGTTTTGTTTTAGAGGCGTTAAAGTTGACCATCCATTTCTCTCCCCAGTCCACAACCGATTGGAGGTCCTTTTCAATTTGAGCTGCCAGGTTAATTTTGTCCGCCTCACTAGATTTGTGTTTGAGGCAGGAGTAAATAGTAGTGTCGTCAGCGTAGATACCGACTTGGGAGTCTATGGCGTCAGGAAGGTCGTTTATAAATATGAGGAACAGAGTAGGGACAAGGATGGAGCCTTGAGGAACACCAGCGTTAGTGGGATAGGAGTTGGAGATGAATCCACTGAGAACAACCTTCAAATCCCGGTTTGACAGAAACGATTGAATTAGGTCAAACAATCGACCTGTGATACCATAACCCTGGAGCTTGCGAAGGAGGCCGGCATGCCAAACCCTATCGAATGCTTTGGAGATATCAAGGGCCACGGCACGAGCTTCGCCGTTATTATGGATAGCTTGGTAGACAAATTCAGTGATGGCCGTAAGCACATCGGCAGTTGATCGGGCAAAGCGGAAACCATACTGCTTGTCTGAGAGCAGATCGTGGGATATCAGGTGAGTAATCACTTCGGCGTTGATAATGGCCCCGAAGGCTTTGCCGAAGAGGGGAAGGAGACTGATAGGACGGTAATTAGAAGGGTTGGAGGGGTCACCAAAGTTCTTAAAGACAGGAACAATGGTAGAGGACTTCCAGCAGTCAAGAAAACAGGACTCCTTGAGGCAGCGGTTGTACAATTTAGAGAGGGCAGGTGCCAGTTCAGGTGCGCATTTCTTCAGGACAGTGGATGGTATTCCGTCGCCACCGGTAGCCTTGTGGTGATCTAAGTTAGAAATAATGCCCAGTACCGACGTCCAGGAGGGCCTCAGTTCTGGGAGGGAAATCGGGCAAGGGTACCCCAGAAGAGTCAAGCGTAGAATTGGAAGAAAACTTCCGAGCGAAGCATTCGGCCTTGTCGGCAGAGGGGGTCAGGACCTAAAACTGATTGAACAGGGGAGGAATGGAGGGTTTGTTACTATTCAGAACGCTCTTGCAGGGGCGCCAATAGTCCTTGGAGACAAATTTGCGGGATGCAATACGTTCCTTCATCCTAGCTGCAAATAGTGACTTGGCATCGTCGAGGGTACGCTTACACTCATTGCGTGCAGAGGTAAATAGACGTCTGTTGGAGTCGGACATATCACTACAAAAACGGTGGAAGAAGTGGTTCCTATGGGCAATGGCGGCTGAGCAAGCAGCGGTGAACCAGGGGGAGGAGCGCGGTTTGACCTTGAATTTCCTGGAGGGGATGAAAGCTTCGATACCGGCTTTAATCCAGGAAGAGAACTCAGAAGCACAATCATGAGTGGGGAGCTTAAATACAGAATCCCAGGGGACATCGCGGAGGAAGTCCCGAAACGAGTCCCAGTCAGCCCGTTGGTAGCAGAATGTGGTTCTAGTGGTAGGAGGCTCTTTGCGGGGGGTGGGGCTGAAGGAGATGGTAACTGACACGACAGCATGATCGGAGTTACCGATGGGACAGAGCTGCGTGGCACTACAAGGGATGGAGGTAAAACACAGGTCGAGGAGTGAGGCCTTACAGTCACGATTGTAGGAAAAACGCGTGGGGAAATCGATTATCTGGGTGAGGGATTGAGAGATTGAAAAGTTGAGAGTATGTATGCCAGCGAGGTCAGTGGTAGCGTTCTTTAGCCACTGGTTGTCATGGGCGTTAAAATCACCAAACACAAATATGTGAGCGTACGGATGGACAGAGAGGGCCCTATCTATGCTGTCAGAAATGACATCGAGTATCCCACAGTCCTGAGAGGATGGAGAGAGGTAGAGGAAGAAAAGATAGCTTACAGCATTGAGAAGAGATAGCCGGAGACACAAGTACGAATGATCCGGCGATTCGAGAGAGGTCTCTCTAGCCAGAGGGAGATGGTCTTTGACGTAGACACCCAGGCCATGCATGTGGGTTAGAGAGTCTTTTCCGAGGAGAGGGAGGTATCCAGGGATCGAGAGATCAGACGAAGGGATAGAGGAGTCAAGATTGGTCTCACACAGGGCGAGTATATCCGGGCACTTAGCAATGAGGAAAGACTCAACGCTGCAGAAGTTGGTTCTAATGCCACGGATGTTGGAGGAGATATTTAGAGGTTTGGGTGATTTTTGGAAGGCTGGTTTAGGTTTGTATTTCTGGTTTTTGTTATTCATGTTGGTAATTGGTTTTGGAAAAAGAGAAGGCCTGAGTTAAAGGAAGCCGACGGTTGACACCCATGACGCGGACAGAGAGGGGGTTTGGCACAGCCTGATTCATAATGTGGTCTCAGGGTTGCCCACCGGAGATGACTGCAGGGACACATATCCATGCGCGACATGGCACTACAGACACCCCGATATTATGCAACTGTTGATCAGAGCGGCCGCTCAAGACGCTACGCAAGAGTTAGGGCTCCTAACTACCAGTCGGAAACAGCAACCAGGGAACTGTCAACCGTGTACCCTCAGAATGAACAGGCAATACCACAGACTACACGCATCATGGGAGAGATGTGTGTGTGTGTGTGTGTGTGTGTGTGTGTGTGTGTGTGTGTGTGTGTGTGTGTGTGTGTGTGTGTGTGTGTGTGTGTGTTAATGATAAATATACATTAGTTTCCTCACCGTTATCACAACTCTGAGTTTCGGCCACAACACTAAATATGCATAGAAAACAGAAAAAATTGATTTAGCAGAAATAGATCCCATTTATCGATTTTAATAGGTGAAAAATGTATTCGTACAATACGAAAAAGAATACATAATCTTCATTTAATTCTTTGTAGAATCGCCATTATTCACTTCTACAGCAACCAACTTTGTAGTTCTAAAGTAATGATTTGCAAATTTTAGTTGGTATTTTGTTCCATTCTTCTTCACATATGGTCTTCAGATCCAGGATGTTTGCTGGAGCTCTCGATTAGTTTTGACTTTTCAAATAATGCCACAGATTCTCGATTGGGCTTAAATCTGGGGACTGACATGGCCATTTCAGGATATTTACATTATTTTTAGCAAGCCATTTCTTCGTAGATTTTGCAGTGTGCTTAGGATCATTTTCTTGTTGGCAGATTCAGTCGGGAGAAAGTTCAAGATTTTCAACCGAAATCATTAAATTTGCTTCCAAAATATTTTGATATTCTACGGCATTCATTCTACCATCTATTGCTGATATGCTGCCAGTAGCTTTTGTAGAAAAACATCCCCAAAACATGATGCTGTCACCACTAAATTTCACTGTTGGGACTGTGTCCTTTTGTTTAAAGGCGTCTCCATCTTTCCCCCATACATGATTTCTAAAATTACGTCCAAACAACTCAATTTTGGTTTCGTCTGTCCATAATACTCTTTACCAATACGATTTTTCTTATCCTTATGTTAACGAACGAATTTAAACCTGGCATCTCTGTGTCTTTTCAATAGCAGTGGATTTTTCCAGTAGCGCGACTTTAGTTTGTTCATATGAATTTCATTGTTTATTGTCTGTTTAGTGACACAGATTCCTGATGAAAGCAAATCATCCTGTAACACTTGACGAGTAAACATCGGATTTTGTTTAATTTGACGAAATTTATAACTTACTGTTAAGATAGTGGAGCAGTCCATTTATTTATGGGTAAACTTGTGAAACTCCCTTCCGGATCCATGCTTTCCAGCCAAATTTAATCTTCAAAAATTTGAATGCAATGTCAATCACTATCTACTGTCCTCTTGATAGCGATTTTCTTTTCCCGCTTCCTTAATAATGTTTCTGTTTCTAATTCTTTCACACCCAATAACCCCTTGTTTGTTAATGGCTTTACTGCCTTGATTTGGGTGAAATCGATTAATATATATATATATATATATATATATATATATATATATATATATATATATATATATATATATTAATGTAAAGAAAAAACAGATCACTTTAAGGTTAGATTGTTATAATTTAAGATTTTATTTTTCTATGGATATTCAGAATTCACTTTCAAATTAAATTATTCGCTCTGACTTAACATCGAGCTCTCTGGATTTCATCCTCGTTGGGACTTTCCATACAGATTACCAAGATTTTCGTCACACACACGCACATATATATATATAATTTTAAATCACATAAGCGTAAACATCACTTTAGTTCGATGACGTCCTAAATGACGAAACGCGTTACACGAAAATATTTTCTCCATTTTCTCACATATCCATATATACATTCGTATATCTTATTGCTTTAAATATTATTATTAGTTAGTACACGTATTTGAGATGTTACCCCTGTTTGTTTGTATTTTTTTATACAGTGAAATTAATTAAAAAAAACTGCCTAAATTGAGAAGTCTTATTACAGAAAAACTGTGCTTTTGACAGGGAAACCAGTTTTTGAGCAAAAGTGCACTGCTACCAGTTTAACCTGATAGAGCAAACAGAATTGCCTATTTAAGAAAAGCACATTCTTCATTAAGACTATGAATCTCTATCTGCTAGCTTTAGTTTCGTACCCGAGACATCGGGTTAACATTTTCAACTGACATGAAGTGGAAAGACTCTATTAAATCCATTGCCAGGTCAGCTGCTAAGAAACTTGGTTCACTGTGCCGCTCGAGACAATTTTTCTCGCCAGAATCTATCCTTAAGTCTACCATTCGTCGATGCTTCAAATATTGCTGCCACATGTGGTCTGGTGTTCCTTCTATTTACCTTGAGCTCCTTGATAAAATCCCAAGAAGAATCAGCAATATTATCGGTACTGATCTGTCGGCTCGGTTTCATTCACTTTCCCACCGCTGTAAGGTTTCCTCTGTGTCATTTCTATAAATACTTTCATGGTAATTGTTCGGATGAGCAATGGTACATAGACTTTTTGAATTAAAACCCAGTACTAGACTGACGCCGAGATCGCAATTTACAGTTGAGCTGGTTAGATGTAAACGTAAATTCTATGGTAACATTTTCTTTTGTCGCAATTCTCGCTTGTGGAACTCCCTTCCAACTCCATACTTTCCAGCTTACTTTAATCTGCAAAAAATTAACTGCAATGTCAATTGCTATCTACTGCCTCCTGATTACTCTTTCCTCTTCCTACTCATTATTATTTATGTTCCTAATTCTTCCACACCCTGTGACCACATGTGTCATAGTGGCTTTACGGCCTTGCTTGGGATTAAATCGATGATATATATATATATATATATATATATATATATTTTGTATATATATATATATATATATATATATATATATATATATATATATATATATTGTATATATATATATATATTTTGTATATATATATATATATATATATTTTGTATATATATATATATATATATATATATATATATATATATATATTGTATAATTTAAGTGCATTTGATTGCCTAGATTCTGATAGTGTAGGATTATATAGGGACGATGGGTTATTAGTAGTTAAGAATTCCACTAAAATTAAAGTAGATCGTATTAGAAAAATGATACATAAGGTATTTAAGGATCTAGGTCTCAGAGTAATAGTTTCAACTAATGTTAAACAAGTAGACTTCCTAGACGTCACCCTAGACCTCACTAGCAACACATACCAACCATTATTAATTGGAAAAATTAATTCCAATCAAATATACGTTCATTCAAATTCTAACCACCCCCCTGCAATCATCAAACACATACCCTATTGTATTGAATGTAGGATCAGTAACAACTCTTCAGAGATATTTTTAATAAGCATAGAGACCTTTACAATTCTGCACTTAAAAATAGTGGATATAAAAATATTAATATTCAATATAAAAGCCCTATAAATAGCAACAATAATGGTAGAAAGAGATCTAGAAAAATCATATGGTATACTCCCCCTTTTAACATTATGGTTAAAACTAAATTGGGGCACCTGTTTCTAAACCTCATTAAAAAACATTTCCCCAAATCTGGAACCAACTCACTCAGTAAAATATTTAACTCTAATACTCTTAAGTTAAGCTATAGTTGTGCTGATAACCTAGAGAAAATAATTAAAAAACATAACAATAGTATATTCAGCAAGTATATAAATTCGGAGAGCCTGACAACCCACAAGGTTGCACAAAGCAACATTAAGCAAAATGACACTAATAATAAATCATGTAACTGCAGGAATCCCAATAATTGTCCACTAAATAATAATTGTTTAACTAGCTCTGTAGTTTATCGCAGTACTATATCAACACTAGAAAATCCAAATATAAAGAAATTCTACATAGGTTGCACCATGAGACCATTCAAGGAACGCTGGCGGGGTCATCTGCAATCTTTTAATAATAGTAACTATAAATATATGACTTCATTATCCAAATACTTTTGGAGTCTAAAAGAGAAAAATAAAACACCTAAGGTTAAATGGAAATTAATTAGAAAGGCCCGGACATGTAACTCACTATATGCCCCGTGTTACTTATGCCTTAACGAGAAACTTGAAATAATTAGATTTAAAAATAAGACTGATCTTTTAAATCAAAGATATGAACTAACTGTTAACTGTAAGCATCGTTTTAAATTTAACTTAGTATAGAAATCATATACTTTCTATGATAATGATAAATTAAACTATTACCTTTTTAGCCCTATCGATATGAATGTGTACTGGGTACTTACAAAGTGTCATACGTGTCTGTATTTAGATGTATATATTTGTATGTTATGTAGAGTTATTTCTACGGTTGGATATGTATATGTGTATATAGGGGTATATATATGTGGGTTTTTTTTTGTTTTGTTTTTTATGAAGGTATATGGTTGTGTATATTGGCATCTATCATAGGTTAACCTGTTTATGTGTATGAGTAAGGGTGTAAATTCTGGTAAGTGTCTACCACTAAATGTGTGAGTATATGTATGGGTATATAGAGATATTTATGTGTACTTGTGTGTGTGTAGATATGTGTATGCATATTGCATATGTATGTATATGTATGTGTGAGTGTGCATATATGTATGTATATGTAGTATGTATGTTTCTATGTATATGTTTATATATGCATATATATGTATATATATGTATGTTTAAATATGTATATGTCTGTGTATATGTGTATGTATATGGGTGTACATTTATATGTATGTGTGGGTATTTATATGGTTGCGCTCGACTGTTTGTATATTGTATATCTGGATGTGTCGATATGGGTATTTATATATGATTAGATATTTATATATATATGTTTGTGTGTCATTGTATGTGTATTTGTATGTATGCTTTAGTGTCTTGGAGTGTATCATAGATACAAATTAAAATCTACTTTTGTTGATAAGGAACCTTTAATTGCTTACAGACTGTTGTTCTTTTCTTAAATTATGATAAACTTTTAATATATTTTATCATAATGTTGTTGGAATATTATTAGAATATAAGTTGGTCTATGTATGCTTATTTCTTTTTCCTTTTTTATGCATGTGTCTATATGTTTATGTATATATGTATATGTGTTTGTATATGTATGTGTGTATGCGTATATATGTATATATATGTATATATATATATATATGTATATATATATATATATATATATATATATATGTGTATATATATATATACGTATATATATTTGTGAATATGTATGTTTGTATGTGTGTATGTATGTATGTATATGTATGTCTGTAGATATATATGTGTGTATATCTATGTGTAGTTGCGTATGTATGTGTGTATATATATGTACTAGCGGATGTGTATATGCATTTTTATATTCATGTCGTTTTAATTTACGTTTGTTTAATTTTTCATGTATACACTTGTATTTGTAAATGTCTATGTATATATTTAGTTTATATGCATATATGTATACGTGCTTATGTATGTACATCTAGATGTGTATGTATGTATGTGTGTGCTTGTATATAGTTGCATCTTTATATATATTTCTTCACTTGACTTATTTACTTTTCTCTGTCGACGTATGGGTCAATATATTTATATGTGCTTATCTATGTGTATGTTTATGTACGTAGGTCTGTATATGCGTACCTATTATGCTTATATATGTGTATGCGGGTGCATGTATTAATTTATATGCGGATGTGTGAGTGTTCAATTATATGTGGAGGTGGTTATTTACTGTTGTCTGTAAATGTGTCGAAAACTATATGTTTTTAAAAATGTATATATATATATATATATATATATATATATATGTATATATATATATATATATATATACATTTTATATATATATATGCATATATATATATATATGTATATATATATATATGTATATATATATATATATATATATATATATATATATATATATATATATATATATATATATATATATATATAGTTATTTGTTTAAATTTTATCTATGTATATTTGACCGGTTTAGCTATTTTTCAAGTTTAAATTCGTTTAATAACATATTAAGCCACGAATAGCTTCGACATCTGACCGTCTAGATCATATTGAATGTAGATGTATGTGCCTGTGTGTATCGGTGTGTATGTGTAAGTAAAGTGCATTTGCCTATGTGTGGTTTGATTTTTTGTATGTGTGTGTATATATATCTAAATACGTCTGAGCGCTTAACATGCCGTTGTTCGAATGATTTCACGTGAGAGGCGACTAACATGTTGAAATGAAACTAAAATGTATACATTTCTGTCTGGGATTCTGAACACAACTTTCAACATAATTTCAATGAAAATACAAATTAAATAGCATATATATCTTTTATTTTTATTTTTATATTTTTTCTCCTTGGTAATTCTACAATTTAAAACTTAATAGAGATTTGATTTAGATTTCTAAATAGGTAATTTTAATTTTTTAATTTTTTACTTTTAATTTTAATTTCAAATTTTATAAATCTTTTAATATCTATGATAACCTTGCTTAGTTGTCAAATTTTTAGAATCATCTTATACTTGTATTTTGATTGGCCACTCTAGCTTATGTAACAGCGTTTACTCCTAGCTAAGGATCGTTGATTAATTTGAAACTTTTAAAACCATTTATTCTATATTCTATATTATCACTTGACAAGACACAAGAAGTGTTGAAACAAAATGGCTACTTTTGTCGTGATTTTATAACATATTTATGTTGTAATATTCAAATAAATAATTATATATATATATATATATATATATATATATATATATATATATATATATATATATATATTAGGTGTATTTTGGCAGCAAGATTTTTTTCAAGCATGTTTGGTTGAGTAATATGCACAAATTCTGTCTATCCATTGCTTTAATAACTTTTTCAAATTTGCGAATTAGTTGTTTTATGTCAAGTTACCAAAGTTCATATTTATTTCTATTTTATTTTATTTATTACCCCCACTACTTTTGAATGTTGATAAATTCATTTTCAACGCTGTGTTTTGCGTATGTTTATATAATTGTTTTTTGTTAATTCCGGAGTTCTCACCATTTTCAAGACACTCAAGATGCCACAAGCCGTGAATATATATATATATATATATATATATATATATATATATATATATATATATGGTGGACTCTCTCGTCGTATTCGACGTATGAGGGTCAAGCAGCTCAGTTCCTAGGAACCGACAGCCTTGACAACAGCACATATGAGTTGATTATAGTGGTGAAGGCTTTGTGCAGAACCAAGTAAACTTTTTGAAGGGCCGAATACAGTGACCTGGTGCACTACGTGCCACAAGGTGCCCAAATGAACACTCCACAGGTTTTGAATTCAGAATTGTCCTTCTCCTAGACCTAAGGCTATAGAACCCAGTCTGTCTTGCTATTTACCTATAGCTGGAGGGAGAAGAAAAGGAGTAATACCTTTCCCAAGTGTATTAGCACGTAAGTGAATATAATGGATTCAACTGAAATATATATATATATATATATATATATATATATATATATATATATATATATATATATATATATATATATATATGCAAAGTTTATAATTGTGTGTGGCAAATGCGGTATCACTGATATCGCGTACTGAACAAAACAAAGAATTTGTCCCAAGAGTGGAAGTGAGAAAATTGGGTTTCAATATGCATTGATTACATTTGTTTTGTTTGTTTAACGGTATATCAGCTACTTATGGGTCATTTAATTCCGAAATTTTCTTAAGAGCATTAGTCATTTTTTCTACAAAATGTATTACTGGTATTTTTTTATTATGAAAATGTATTGCTGGTATTTTTACTATAATTTTTTTATACTTTCATGCTTTGACCCCAGGTAGCTAAGACCCTAACAGTTGCTACCTGGGAACAACAGGAATTAAGAAATAGTTCCATGCTCCTCATAATCTCCCGATTAGACGCCGGATGTAGTTGATCATCTTACCCAGGACGACTATTGTTTACAAAAGAATGTTTGCAATAAAGGCTCATCTACAAAACCACTTGAATCTGATTGGTCAACATTGGCGCTATAATTAATTGCAACATATATAGTCTTGCAGGAAATGTTTATTTTATAATATGCTTTTATTGAGATGAGTGATTGATACTGATTAAACTAATTATGGCATACGGGTAGCTCAGAGAGCCTAACGGTTATCGGCACTGAAAGTGAATTCCGCATGCCGCGTTCAATTCTTTCTCGATTCTGTTACATTCACATTGCATTAACGCCCTTGGAAAAGACATAAATCAATCCTCCTTCAGCTATGGATTAGTAGGGCAGACTGTGCTTTCTTGTCACAAGGTGACAACCAGTTTAAGATAAGGAAAACTCTGAATTCAAAACCAGCCTGAAGAGGGATGGGCTCCGTCATAGACACAGAACTGCTGCTATGGAGGCAGTATATGGTATCTCCTTCTGATCCTAATGGGTTACTAGACTCGTGACGAAGCCATATTTCCAGAGCAAATATTGGTTGATAATGAAACTCACTATCAATGACTTAACAGACAAAATCCATTTCCCTACAAGTGGCTCCTTATTGAGTATTAATTTGAGTGGAATTTCTACGGCATTGTCTGATGACCGATTATTATTAAAGTTATTCTAAACTATAATGTTAGCCATTGCATCAGGATTTATTGACTGGTTTGTTTTTCTACGGTTTATCTACCTTTTATGTGTTATTTAAAGCCGAAACTTATTTTGCCTTGTATGAATTTTCTTTTTTTACGCCATAACGTGGCTTCCCTCTGCCTGTCGTGTAAATATTTTCATAGCAATTGTTCTGATGAGCTTTCCTCCTTGGTGCCTCGATTGCAAGAATTTGAGCATACTACTAGATTGGCTATTAGGTCTCAAAGTTTTACCGTTGAACTGGCTAGATGTATCCGTCAGTTCAATTCTGATGGTTTCTTTTCTCATCTGTGGAACACCCTTCCAACTTCTTGCATCCCTGCCACCTACAATCTTCTGTCCTCCTGAATTTTGTTCTTTTATTGTCCTTTCTCCTAACTAAAGTTTTCTTATTTTCTTTTACTTCCATTAACTACTTGCGTCTTAGGGGTATTATCGCCCTGCTAGCGGTGATATGATTAAAAAATGTTAAGCCACAAGTGTAGATTTGTGCAATGGTAAAATATTAAGCTATTTCCTCACCATTCCTACTGTAGCGAGATCGATTCTTATTTGCTGTCCCATAATTGTGGCCTTGTACTATCGAAAAATATTTCAGATGTTTACGCTATACTGAGTAGCTGTCACTTTTTTTATTTGTACTCTACAATGGTCAACGATGAAGTTTTAAGGGGAATAGCATTGGAATGTACACATTTGCTTAGAATCAGAAAGAAATAGTTCGAATTTTCTGAGATACATATTGAAGAAAGAAGGTTTGGAGAGTTTCACACTCACGGGGCATATTTAAGCCAAGAGGAACAGGTAGTAGCATACCTAACGTGCTTGTGTAAATCGATGGCTGAATAGATATTACGAGGGATAGAAAGGGGCTAAACATTGTTACAAAATATGGGATGCTGTGGAGATTTCCTCACCTCCTGAAGGAACAAGTCATGCAGAAAAAAAAGAGAAATCTAGAAAATCTGTTCATCTGCACTATTTACATTATTCAGAATATTGGCCTCATCTTTGTTGCCATATTTATTACAACGTTTCGGCCGTTGTACACTCCGGCCTTCTTCAAGTGGTTGGAATGTCGAACTGAACCCTTTAATTCGCTCACTGGGGTAGACTGTTCTAGTTCCACGTGCCACGTTTAATGGATGTCAGTTATCAGTTATCTCGTGTTAATTCCCCTCTCCAAGTTCTCCACTGCCTTAACCGGATATTGAACTCACATTCTTTGGGTCCTATCACCGGATCTAACTAACGCCTTTATCCACTGTGCCATGTGTCCACCTGAAGAATGCCGTAAATAGTGTACATAATACCTCATCTCAGAAATATAGACAGATCTGTTCATCTGGGTAAAAAGAAAACTCTTTTACTATGCCACAAATAGTTTCAGCAAGGTTAAAAAGCCACTTTAATTCTTAGTTTAAGTTTTAAAAATACAGAAATAATATAAGTAGTACCGAACTGCAATAGCCATCTTCCTATTTAGTAGTGAATGCTGGACAATATCTTTTTTTTTTAAGGCAGTTCACCCCAAGCAAGGCAGGAGTGCCACTAGCACGCAAGGGGTTACAGAGGATTGAGAACAAGAGTAAAGAGGCGTGTTTGAGGAAAGGATACAGAGAAGGACGGGGAACAAGCTCAGGGTGTCAGATGTCGATTGACATTACACTTGAATTTTTGAAGATTATAGACATCGAGGAAGCATGTAAAGGAAAGGCAGTTCCACAGACAAGAAGTGCAGGAGAAGAAGCTGTTTGAGTAGAAGAGACGGTTACGTTTTTAACCGTTTTGACAGTGAAAGGGTTGGACCGAGATGTGCGCCTGGTAGCTCGTTAAAATTCATGTAGTCCGGGAACCAGCGAAAGTACCTTGTCGGAACAGTCGCCGTGAAATTACATGTAGAAGTGACACAGGGAGGACACGGCACGTCTGTGGAATAGCGATTGTAAACTCACGGATATAGGTTATAAAAGATAAGGAGTTGTACAGAAATATGGTTGCCCACACCCGGAAGAGATAGGACACATAAATGAAGACTGTACAAAGCTCTGATTTAGTCATTGTTGTAATTTTTCTGAATCTTTCACAAAACAGGATCTGTGAATATTTCCATCGATTTTGTAAGTTGATTTTATAAGCGTAGATGTGGCACAAGGCCAAAAGTATGGAGGCCCCAGTGAGTATCGGAGTCACTAATTAGTTGTAATTGTTCTAGCGAGACTAGCTTGCTAATCATTATACCGCGTCGAGGCGGCCTAAAATGTTTTTCTAAACGTAGCTTAGATGTGGCACAAGGCCGAATGTTCGGCACGCTCAGTGAGGATCGAACCCACTACTCAGTCGTAATTGATCAAGCGAGACAAGAATGATAACCATTAAACTATGTCGAGGTACCCTTAAATGTTTTTTTAAGCGTAGCTTAGATGTCGCACAAGGCGAAAAAATTACGAAGCACACTGTGAGGATCGAACTCAGTCATAACTGATCTAGCGAGGCAAGCTTTCTAAACATTACACCAAGTTGAGGTGCCCTAAAATGTTTTTCCAAGTTTAGCTTAGATGTGGCACAAGGCCGAAAATGTGGAGAACTCTGTGAGGATGGAACTCAGTTCTCAGTCGTAATTGATCTAGCGAGATAAGTTTGCTAACCATTTCGTCGATTCTATATATCCGAATGAGAAATTAAAACGAGCAAATATTTTCTTAGATAAATTGTCTATGAGAAATTGAACAATCTTCAAAACTAAAATGGCTCCAGACAAGCAGGCGTCGAGTTCACAAGCAGGACATGCTCATCTGGTGAGGCGTGGGGAATACATTGTAACCACATTACTTCCGTAATGAAAATTGCCTGGAAATCCTCAGTTTAATTATTCGACATTACAAGCATTTACCAATCATACATCACATCATATAAGTAAAACACATGTTTTGTTTCAAAGAATAATGGGTTATTTTTGTAATACAGTTAAGTTCACATGTATATATAAGTTTGCATGTATGCATGTATTTATATACGTATAAGTGTGCATATGTATGTATTTCTGTGACTATATACGCATGTGTGCATATGTGTATGTTTGTATTTATGTATCTTTGTATGTATGCGTGTGTGTATATGTGCATATATATATATATATATATATATATGAAGAAATATAGTTTTAAGGTGTGCTATATTTATGGGATAAAGTGCTCAATATCAGAGATAGAGCGTATGTAAATATGAATATAAAAGTGAACATTGAAGTCATCACTCAGAAGCCACAGGCTGTTTCATGCTAGGCGCAATCGTCAGGCCTGACGATTGTGCCTAGCATGAAACAGCCTCTGAGTGTTGACTTCAATGTTCACTTTTATATATATATATATATGTGTGTGTGTGTGTGTGTGTGTGTGTGTGTGTGTGTGTGTGTGTGGATATATATATATTAATTAATATATATGCATATATTGGAATATACGTATACATACATCTATATATGTGTATACACGGGCGGTTCGTGGCTAAGATTATTGGGGGTGCTGCTTCAGAAAAAATTTTAATATTGTGTAAAATCAATCAAACACATAAAAAGAAAATGCTTGCATAAACTTGATAAAATCCTAAATGAAAATATTTTTTACTCACGTATGAATTGTTAGAGTTCAAGCTTGATTCATTCAAGTAAAAATGAAATACGTTCTTCTTGTTTTACTTTCAGCGAAAAGGTTAATAATTTTCTCTTTGATTCCTGGATGACTGTCGAGCAAGTGCATTTAGTCTTTCAGGATTCATCGTGTTCCTTAGAAAGGTTTTTATTCTTTTCACTGTTGAAAAGCAGCGTTCTGGCTCTGATGTAATCATGGGAATTATCAAAAGGATTTTTATTAGTTTCGTAAATTCACGCCATCTAGATTATTTTCCAAGATAAATTTCAGCAGCTCAATTAATTTGCAATATTTATGCATATCAGATCTACAATAGAATACTTTTAGTTCAGCTTCAAGCTTTTCTTTGTCAATCAGGTTATAGGCTTCAGGGATCAGTACTATCTCTTCTGTTAGCGGTTCATTCCTAAAACTAGTGAAGCTTTTCTTGTTGAACAATTTATTAGCCACATATATCTCCATTATATCAACGCATATGAAGTCACATACTTCCTTTGCTTCTGCCATGAGTGTCTTTGAAGGATTCTCATAATACTCCGAGCTTCTTTTCTAGAATAGCAGTTTTGAAATCTGTTACATATTCCTTGACTTTAAACACGCTAATTTATCGAGATTTTTATTTGGTTGCAAATTATTCCAACATGAAACATAACCAAAATATGAAATTATCATCATTCAGGTATTGTAAAAAGATGTTCTCGGTTCGTATGTGTTGAGTCTTGACTCATTGTTGAATCTCGACTAATGCACTAAATGTGCACTACTATATACTGCTTTTATTTTTGCTTGGACTTCTTTTTTGCCTTTCACCATATTTGCACTATCAAATGTCAGAGCTATCAGTTTTTGTCCATTTCCTAGAAGGATTATGTCTAATTGTTCTAGAATACCTTTTTATATGCCATCTGCAGTTTCAGAAACTAAAAGATATAATTTATAGAGCTAGCATCAAACATGATGGCAATGTCAAATTCTATTTTGGTTCATTTGAAAACCAGTGGAAATCACGTTTCTACCATTACCAAATGACATTAGGTAATATTAAATATAGTAACAACACTGCCCTCTCTAATTTTATTCTGGAAAATAAAATGAGGCAATAGAAACCAACGATTTTTGAGCAAAAGCCAAACCTTTCAGCAGAAAAGGTAATAAATGTAATTTATGTCTTTTAGAAAAACTTATCCTAAAACATATTTTGTTAAACAAAAGAAGGGAATTAATTACCGCGTGCAGGTCTAGAAACAAATACCTGATGAAGAATGTTGACCCAGATTGATATAGTTTTTTTCTCATTCACATCCGACATATTATATATTACTATTATCTATTATTATTATATTAATATTTTCACTATTATTATTCTTTCATTATTGCTGGAGAATGTGTTGACTAAGTCGCAGTCGGGCAAAGTCTCTAGTTGAATCTCTTGATTCGCCTCTCCTGTCTTCCCGGTATCAACCATATTTATATAGTCGGTACTCCACTATGCAAATTAGGTGGATCCTACCACAACACTTACCATCAATCAAATTAGAGATAACTTTAAAACAGGTAGATCTATTCAGAAGGTCAAGAAACTTTCCGAAATACCTAAAGGCCGCGGAAAGGCGCCACGTAGCAATTAAGGTTACTGGAGGCGTATTTCTAGGGTTCAAGTTATCCGGCAAACGACCCCTGAGATAAAAATTTATGAATTTAACAAAAGGAAGCGCCCATCACTTTTTGAATTGCTGTCATTAAAAAAAAGGGTGCTAAAGAAATACGATTTCTGGCTTCTTCGACAGCTTTCATCATTTCATAAGGCAGAAATTGTCTTTTCCCGCTCGTACAAGCAACCTACATTGAATAAAACAACGTATATATTGTCTTCATTAGTAACAGTTGCGAGAAATTAAGATGAAAGAAAATACTAGTAAAAATATAATAAAGTTTGACAATACTTCGTCAAATAAAAGATAAATATATAAAATAATACTGCTACTACAACTCTAATTTGAAAAAAACAAATGGATCACTTAATAAATCGTAGAAAAACAAATATGGAGCTGGTAACGATCGTAGACAAACAAATTGAAGAACGCAGAAAAACAAATATGGTACTGAAAAATTTAATAAAATTACAAATATGGCGGTGATAAAGATCGTAGAAAAAAAACAAATATATCAGTGATAATGATCGTAGAAAAATATGGCGTTGATAAAGATCGTACTACAAAAACAAATATGGTGATGATAAAGATTATAGAAAACAAATATTTCGGCATTAAAGATCGTAGACAGAAAAATATGGCGCTGATAAAATCGTAGAAAATAAAAAAAATGTGGCGCTTATGAAGATTGTAAAAAAAATCAAATATCGTCCTCATAAAGATCATAGAAAAAAAATAAATATGGTGTTGATGAGAATCGTAGAAAAAAAAACAAATATGGCGCTGATCAAGATCGTAGTAAAGAAAAATATGACGCAGATAAAGATGGTAGACAGAACTTGTATGGTACTTACAAGGATCATAGAAAATAAATATGTAGCTCATAAATATTGTAAAAGAAAAACCAAATATATCGCTAATAAAGATCTTAAAAAACAAATATGGCGCTGATAAAGATCGTAGAAAGTACAAATATGGTGCTTATAAGAATCATAGGAAAAACAAATATTTCGCTGGTAAATATTGTAAAAAAACAAATGCATCCCTAATAAAGACCTTAAAAATATGATGCTAATAAAGTTTGTAGAATATGACTCTAATAAAGATCATAGAAAATAAAATAAATATGACGGTGACAAAACTCGTTGAATATAGCACTGATAATGACCGCAAATAAAAAAACAATATGGCGTTGATATAATCATAGAGTTGAAAAGGTTAGATTTGTTCTTCTGTAAGCTATCAAATTTTTAGCGGTTTATGTATTTAACCATGCTTACCAGAAATAAAACAGAGTGTGAATGAGAATCTCATTAAAGGCTTTTTGCTGTGGAATGACTTCTTGAATAAAGTTACAACATGCACCTAAAAGTTTAAGTTAAAAGTAAATAATACTAGTACCACTACTAATAATGATTGACTACGTAGAGAGGAGTGGACAGACGAGATAACAATTGTAGAAGGTGGGGGAGACTAAATGACGTCAACTATTTATAAAATACAAAGGAATGAAACAAGGAAAAACAAAATTTGACTCAAAATAATTTGCCTCATCAACTATGATTATTCATAGATCACAGCGATCCGTGTGCTAATTCCTGAATACATAGGAAAATAAAA
The DNA here is from genome assembly GCA_964036315.1 of Acanthosepion esculentum. NCBI lineage: Eukaryota > Metazoa > Mollusca > Cephalopoda > Sepiida > Sepiidae > Acanthosepion > Acanthosepion esculentum. The sequence continues at coordinate 60,847,605 of OZ038510.1, forward strand.
ATAAAAATAAATGCTGTCATGAACAAGAAACCTGTCTGTTCAAATTTGCGAAGAATATAACCAAACATGATTTTTCCATCTCTACTTGCTCGAGCTGATAACTTTTCAACACTCACTGCAATATACATATTTATAACATATATATATACATGTTTATAGCCAGTGCTGTGACCAGCTTCGAGATTAAATTAGTTCAGTCTGATGTAGCTTGAAATAAACCAGATTTTCTTATCCAATGACGAATCTATAAATAATTTATATTACAGGAGAGCACAGAGTGCAAGAAATTTGGGAAATGGAAATCGAAGACGAGTTTTGAAGTAGAAAAAAACTGCTTTGTAAGTAAAATTGTATTGGGAAACTGATTAAAATGTCCAAGTTGCAAACAGCAGAATTAACAAAAACAATTTTAACAAGTACCATGAAAAAAAAAGATTATTTGTTAATTCGTTTCTTTTCTGCTTACACAGCTTTCTATTTCATCGAAATTGAACTACATCTTTTGCCCGTGATCAGATCAAAAAACGAAAGAAAGAAATATGTGTGTGTATTTGTGTGTATACTTAAATAATAAATCGTTAATACCTTTTCAATCTCGAGATGAAAGAAAAGAATGAACTTGTGCGACTTTTGTAAAATGAAAAAATGCCGTTGTATTTATTTTGTATCTTTTCTTTACAATTTTCTTGTTTGTTTATAACTTTATTATTACATTTTCTCAGATTTTGTGCATTTGATTTAAGGTAAATCATTCTTTCTTTCATCTCAGTTTATAACGGTTTTCCATTTGACATATTCTTCAAACTTTGGATTTTGTATCCTATTTTATAAACAGCTTTCTATATAAAAGACTAGATTTTTGTGCACCCAGATTGGTTTATATTCATATGAAAATATATAAATAAGGTATAATATTCCAGGGGGAGGCACGATCGACTAATGTTAGCGGCCCAGAGAAGAAATCGGAGAACCTAGTGTGGATTACAGTTGGGTTGGTTACATTCACTTACGTGCAAATACCATTGGAAAAGGTTTGAATGAAAGAAAAGAATGAACTTCTGCGACTTTTGTAAAAATTTAAAATATTAAAAAAAAAGGCGTTATATTTATCTTGTATATTTTCTTTATAATTTTCTTGTTCTTGTTGAAATTTATTATTACATTCTCATTATCCCCACCACCACAATATATGGGTAAATAGCAGGACAGACTGGGTCCTATACCCTTGGGTTACAACCGGTATAAGAGAAGGACACCTTTGAATTCAAAACCTGGGGAGAATTGTTTGGGGTTCCATACTATATTTCGTGGTTTTCGGCTGTCGGTCAAGAGCTTAGAGAGACGGGCGCCGCCAAGCTATCTGAAAGGATCACGAGGAAGAAGAAATAAAGCAAGAATATGCCGGATCGACAGATCAGCCTGAAGGAGGTTGTCTGTCTCTGTTGCTCTCGATTCCCCCGACAATTGAGGTAGTCGGGGGACTGATGATTATTCTATAAGAAATATAGTTATCTCCTTTGAAAAATTCCTTTCAGTTCGGCGCAGAAACAGGTCCCACGATATTAACGTTCAGCAGCAAACCACTCTCATAGACGAGATACATATGGAGGAGGCGATTTCAGATGGCGGCACCTTTGGAAAGTGTCTAAAACCATACCACGGATTGACCCAACCCTTATGAGTGAAATTGGGTAGACGGAACTCTTTGGTAGTTGTCGATGGTTGTGCTAGCACGGAGTCACGTGTATGGTGCAGTTCAATTTTACAATGAATCATTCATACAAAAAGTAAATTAGTAAAGTTAATGATATAAAATGGCAAAATCCCGTCGCTAACAAAATTTTAAAGATGCATTAACCTACTAATCACTCGATGAATGTTATGATCATTGTTTTTTTAAATTATAAACTCTATTAGGTCTTTCTTAAATACGCAAGTACTTTCGACTCCACATTCAGTTATCTTCATGCATGGAAATTATTTTGTTTTTGGTAAAAAAAAACATATTTCGATTCGCATTATATTTTTTCTTCTCCGATGCTACCTGAATTTTACCAAAAAAATAATTTCTATGCCTGAAGATGACTGAATTTACAGTCGAAAGTACTTGCGTGTTAAAGAAAGACCTTATACAGCTTATAATTTTTTAAAAACTATGATCATAACATTCGTCGAGTGATTCAAACGTTCACAGCATTAGTTTAAAAATAAGGCTCAATTCAATAGTAAATAACAGTACATATATATATATATATATATATATATATATATATATATATATATATATATATATATATATATATATATATATATACTCTTTAGACCACAGACAACTCCGTCGCAGTGGCACACCCAAGAAGTTCTGTGGTCGAGCGATCTAAAGCGTTTCGGGTCAGATGTTGTTTTTTTCCAACAAAGTGTCGAACTCTACCGTAAAGCACATTTCTTTTATTAAGTCTCCCGATTGCGCAGGCCGTTAGATGTAATTTACACAGTTTACAAAAAAAAATACTGGGCATCTAATAAAACATGGGTATCCACAGAATATGAAATAATGTCGAATAAAAAGTCATTGGTTCCTTAGAAATTGTGTGTGTGTGTGCATGTGCATGCATGTCAAAAATGTAATTGCAGCAATTCTTAGTGGGTACCTTGTCATTTGGACACGCGTCCTTTAATGATACATAAGCCTTGTACTGACGTTGAACTGGTGCAGTCATAAGATCAGAAATGATCACAGTTTCGTTTGCCGTGAAGGTGTTGATTATTTGCGACAATCCTTTGTCTGCACTGTCTTCACCGACGACGGCGCGCAGTATGTTAGGACAATAACATTTCTTTGTTTTCTATGTTGCTTACCTGATCTAGCGGCTTTAGCATTGAATTGGTGTTCGGTGGGAAAAATAAACACTTGATCGCTCCACCTGGCGGTTCTAATTGACAGCCTTTCCTGCTGCGTAATCTTGCTCTGTCAACAAGTATTAGGACATGATATTTGAGTCAAACACCTACTAAATGCGATCGGACCAGGATGAAAAACGTGAATGTGTCATTCAAGCCTCGTTTGGGGATTTTGAACTTAACGAGAAACGATTTCTTTTCTCTGTTCTTGAAACAACGTAGATTCGCATAAAACCCGACGCGGATAATGTGTAATTTATAAGCTCGAGTTGCGCTGAAGAAAAGGGGAAAAAAATAATGGGCTCGGCCTTTTCTTTCCCAGTTTTCTTCCTGGTATCTGCTTTCTTTCCATGGATGCAAACGCTTTTTATTCGGCAATGCAAGTTAAATAATGCACTTTTGCCAGTAATTGTACAGTTGCTGAAATTCATAGTTTTCTTCGTGCAGGATGAACTGGAGTTTCTATCTGAATTCTGCCACGATTCTATCAGCTTCTTCTATCGTACTTCTTAATTTAAGCGCAGTACTAGATTGGCGGAAAGGTCTCATCATTTTATAGTTGAAATGGATTTTATATAATCGTAAGTTCTATGCTAACAGTTTCCTGTCTCCCACTTATCGCTTGTGGAACTCCCTTCCGGCTTTTTGCTTCTCAATCAACTTTGATCTTCAAAGATTTAAAAACAATATCAATCGTTATCTTCTGTCTACTTAAATCGTCTTTTTATTGTCCTCTATCCTTAATAGTAGTTTGTCTCATATTCTCTATAGTTTATGACGATAAACTACATCCGGCAGCAAGGCCTCTGATCGGGAGATTTTGAGGAGCCTAGAACAACCTCTTAAACAACCTCCAGATCCACACTGACCCGGGCTGTTTGCACCTGTTAGGGTTCCAGCTAATGACAAATAATGACTCCCCCAAAAAAACAAAAACTAAACATTATGAAAGTATAAAAATTCATTTCTACAGTAAAAATATCAGCAATGCATTTTTATATAAAAAATTACCAACAACACGTATATAGTAACAAATTATAGCGACTTCACCTAAATGCCTTTAAAAATACTACCAAACAATCAAATGAAAGAACTTTCACGACATTAATTCATATAATATCCTACACTTTCTTAAATCAAACTGTATTCCAACATATAACTTCAACAAAGCAATACAAAACACACAACACCGCCTCTAGTAATCATGTCCACACAAACATGTATATGCTCAAAAGCAGAGTATCATCTGCCACGTATTCAGTTATGAAAGCAGAATAAAGTATCATATTTCTATTACTTCCAAGCTCCTCCTAAAATTTAATGTCGGTATTAAATGACACATTTGGAGTTGATATGCTATTAGACAAACAAATCATCCAATCAATCATATTCCCTAACACTCATTAACTCATTATTCCCTAGTGGCTTTATTGCCTTGCTTGGGGTGAAATGATTTTTTAAAATTCTACAGGGTTTTCTCTGAGTCACTCAATGGCGTAAGGATTTTTTGAACATTTATTCAACCTGTTGCGGTTCACAGGCGCGGATACGTTCATGGAAGCTGGATCATCTGGCCCAGAGACAAGGATCTTTTCTCTTTTTCAGCCTGTTGAGAAAGCTACAAAAATACTGAGTTTTTTTATCTTTCGCTGGCTTCACGGAGTTTCTTTCTTTGGTTGGCTAAATTTCTCAGCCTTCAGACTTGCCTTCGCGATATCAACGGTGTCCGCTTTCACATCATAGACATACGGACAGCAATAATCTCCACTCGACACAGGTATGTACTCAAAACAAAGGAGAGTGACAGCACTATAGATTTCCCATGCTTTTTTACCCTTCAGTATATTATTCTTTCCACGTGTTAAACTTATTTAAACACTGTTGAAAAAAGGTGAACTTTCTACACGCCAACCGACGACTTTCTTTTCAATTCCCTCACTTGTCATATATATATATATATATATATATATATATATATATATATATATATATATATATATATATATATATATATATATATATATATATATATATATATATATGTGTGTGTGTGTGTGTGTACGGTGGAGTAATGGATAGCGGCTCAGATTAAGGAATCGGAGAGTTCGAATTCCAGTCAAATCCATTACATTCACTTACGTGAATGTAATGAATCCTATTCGTCTCCCCCCAGCTATGGGTAAATAGCAGAACAGACCGGGTTGCCTTGGATGGCAACTGGTCTACGCAGAAAGAAATGGCAACCTACTGAGGGAAAAACTCTGCCTCGTCAGTCATGTATCGAAAAGATACATGATCGTCGAAGCCTGTATCACGCATGGCACATAACTGACTGATATATATACATATATATATATATGTATGTATGTATATATATATATATATATATATATATATATATATATATATATATATATATATATATATATAATAATATATTATATAACATATAATATATATATTATAATATATAATATATATAATATAATATATGATATAATATATAGTAATATAATAATAAATGAAGACAACACTAAAGATGTTGGCAAGCTTTTACATCCTTCATTTTCGTTAGTATTTGTCTGTTAAAATTAGTTCAACGAGTAACCGACGACTTTCTCTTCACAGACAGAAGAACGTCAATAATGGAAATTCAACTCTACCAAAACATAACAAATTCTATAAATAATAATCTAAAATAAAGGAAATTAAACTTCTCGGCCAAAACATTCCATTTGCATAAAATAATGGAAAATTGAACTCTTATACCAAAACATTCAAATTCTATAAATAACGAAAATAACGGAGATTGAACTCTTTTGCCGAACCATTTAAATTCTGTAAGTAAACACCTAAAATACTGGGAACTGAACTCTTCTACCAAAACATTCATATTGTATAAAAAGTCACATAAGATTTGAACTATTTTTAATTAATCACCTCTAGCAAAACATTCCTGTTGCATAAAACAATGGAAATTGAACTCATCTATCAAAACAAAAAAATTATAAAAAATAATCTAAAATAAATAAAAATGAACTCCTCTACCAAAAATTAAGATTTGCATAAAATAAAGGAAATTGAACTATTCTATCAAATTATGTTTTATCTATTATTTTCGGTGTTGATTTACACAATTTGTTTTTATACAGAAGTTCATTTTCTATCCTTTTAGGTATGATTTTATACAATTTGAATGTTTTGATAGAGGTGATCAATTTCCATTATTTTAAGTGTTAATTTACGTAATTTTAATCTTTCTTTTTTTTTTTGAGATGATGTTCAATATTTTATACAATTGGAATGTTTCTCTAGAGAAGTTCAATTTCCTTAATTTTATTTTACTATTTTTAGTATTTGAATGTTTTTTAGACGATTCCAATTTCTATTATTTTACTTTTTTACGTTTTATTCATATTCTATGTGAATATAGAAATTGTGCCTTAAATTGAGGAATTCTCTTTTTTGTTCGGTTAGTTTGCTATAAGAGTAAAATAAAATGGCTTGATAACATTTATCTCTAAATTTTGTTGGTATATTTTCCCTTTCTTCAGTTGTTTCATCTTTCTGTGAGTCTTGTAGTGTGTATGGGTTTCTTCTTTTTAATGATTTCGTCAGGTTTGTTTCTGAATTTGGTTCTATTGCGTTCTGTTTATTTCAGTTTTTTTTTGTTGTTTTTTTGTCTTCAGTTTCCTTGAGTTCTATGTTATGTTTAATGCGTCTTTTTCTAATGTAATTTCTTTTTCGATTATTCTTTGTAGTGTCAGATTCTTTCGGAGCTGTTTGATCGTGTAGTTTGAATTGAGTGTATTAGACAGCAAATTTCGTTTATACAAGTGTGAGTAAAGGTCAACGAACCTTATTCGTTAAGGATGTTTTAGTTTATTTTTCTGTATTTCAATTTTCTTGATTTCCGCTGAAATTTTTAATATAAACTATCCGATATCTGTACTTTCGGTTTTCATACGCCATAATAATGTGTAACAAAATTTTGCCTTTTGACTGACGAAAGATAAATTTCGTCAGTAATTCTTATTTCCTACTTACTTCTGTCTAGAAAGCAAAGGAAATTATTATTATTATTATTATTATTATTATTGTTGTTGTTCCATTTAAGCATCGCTTTTGTGACCTAAATATCGATGTTTTGTAACTAACCTATTTTTTTTTCATTACATTCAAGACGGATTCGGCGCTGAGTTGCTAGAAGTTTCAAGAACTTTCAAGCAGTTTTTAAAACTTTTAAGAACTTCTAGAACGTTCTTACTACTAAGGATCGTATAAACATGATGGCAAACTATATTTGGAGGATTATTCATGAAATTAATTTGCATTATCAGCGTAAATCGCGAAAACTATTCACTTCTAAATTGTTTGTGCTCTCTTTTGTGTTATCTTAGAATAAATAAACTTTTGAATTATTTGTCGTTTTGTTCCTACTTTGCATGAACAAGAATGTTTTTTGCCAGTTTTCCAATGAGAATAGCTAAATTCCAGAAATACCATTATCCTTGACACACTCGCTTCCTGAGCCTTTCACACAAACGCGGGTGTTCCCTCCAAGGCCCTATTCTGGGTCCTACTCTCATCAATGATCTTCCTGATATCATCAGTTCCCAAGTAGATATTTATGTCGATGACATTACCATTTGCTCCTGTCTGAATAACAAATACGTCAGAGCTGACAAAATAAATCTGGCTCTTACTCTTGAAAAGGAGCTCCAGTCAGGTGTTAACTAGCGCAGGAAATGGCTTGTAAATTTTAACGCCTCCCAAACAAAATTGCTCTCGTTTAACCAACATAGAGAAACTTTTCTGTCTGCCATCAGCATGGCTGACGCAAGACACCTGGAGGGCAACACACTGCGACTTCTTGGCCTCACGTTCTCAACTGACTAGACATAGTACGACTTCATCGAATCAATAGCTGCATCTACTGCAAGGCAAGTTGGGTCACTGTGTCGTGCCAGACAATCTTTCTTGTCAAAGTCCATCTTGTACATTTATAAATCTACCATTCGTCCGTGCACTGAATACTCTTGCTATATCTGGTCTGGTGCTCCTGCTATTCATTTCGACGTTCTTGACAAACTCCAAAGAATTATCTGTAGTGTAATTGATCATATTTGCATATTCTTCAAAGACTATTTTGTGCTTAGAAACAGCATTCAGTATCTGAACTGAGTGTCTAAAATAAATTTTTAAATAAAAAAACTTTTAATAGTCTTTATAGCTATAAATAGTTTGCGTTTAAACCACGACTATACAACGTCGTGAAAAAGCTATTTCTCTAAGTTTACTATCAAATTTATGAAAACGGACGAGATGTACATGTTCTACAATGAATTACACAGTTTTATACATTAAAAGATATTAGTTTTATTTATAAACAATTAATTATTGTGAGCAAATTAACTTGGGAACGACTGGCAAGAAATGGTCTATTTATTAGTAAAGGTATGAAAAGAGTAATTGTCCTGAAGTGACTGACGAGATATTTCGCTAGAACTTTCTTTCTTCCAAGTCTTCTTACACGCGAATCAAAATAGTAGGTGATAATGTAGGTACCTCCACTGAATTTTCGATACCTATGGTTGAAAATAAATTTTTAAAAATGAAAAAGCATTCTTGTAAATTTCATTTTAGCTTTCATTGAAAGCTAAATGATTGAATTTATTATTTCCAGTAATTAAAATATTCTGGTGTATTTCAGATAGAAATTATATTGATTGGAATGTCAAATACTTGCTCGATTTTTTTAATTTTTTAAAAGCGGCCATTTTCTTAATTTTAAGAAATTTGTAAATAAAACAAAATTATCGGTTTTAAAAATCTTCCAAAAATAAAATTT